>OX465296.1:77841759-78292893 GCA_949987735.1 Leucophora obtusa
TAATTTCTAATGCATGGATTACATTTGAGTTATATATTGCGATATATATCAGCGCATTGTCACCAGTTTTACAAAATTTATAACAATCTGATCAATTTTTGGTTAATACATAAAATTTGTGACCAATTTTATAGGCCAAATGTAAACTCCGTAACAAGTAACTCATAAGGTTTTTTAACTTTAATAGCTTATATTTTAATAACCAATAAAGCTAAACACTAACTGTAAGAATTTTTATGAAGAGGAAAAGTGCCGTTTTTAATAAAAATTAATACATTTTGCAAACTTTTTCGTATATCTTAGCTATCACGACTTCAACTCTGTAACGATTTTTCGTCATAATTTTTGATAAAAATGCATATACCAGAATTTTGGAGTTATCTATTATTTATATTGCGAAAAGTAAAATGTTATTTATACTCAAATGATCGTTGGACTGTAAGTAATCATCCAGCATAACAGACTTGAAGCTTTTCTGCAGCATGTAACATTCTCGAGATGAAAAAGGATGTCTTTAATAAGATTTGCAAAAATGTTGTAAACTCCGTTCCTAATTTTTACACCAAACTATTTAACTAGTAAGAAAAACAATGTCATATTAGGATTCACCTTGTAGGCATCATGCGATTTTGTTTCGGAAAAAAATTCTGACAAAGCGTTTCTGAAAGAAAACGAAAAAAGAAACCAAATGTAAACTCCGTAACTGTAAACTCCGTAACCACAATTGTTTGCATCAGGTTTCATTCAAATAAACGTTTAAAATATTTTAAAATAACCATAAACAGAGGTGATTCAACTAATATTTATGCGTCAAAAGACGATTCAATAAATAATTTTGCGTCAAATCAAAAAAAGTTATCAGTTTTTTACTCTAAGCTGCTGGAGCGAAAAACGATTGATTTTGCATTTCATTGGTTTTGAATCAATATTTCGAGTCATTACTGACATTAGTTTGACAAATTAAATTTGTTTCACACAATTTAATAATTTTTTGATCGCGAAATGTTATGTTTTTAATATATTATTTTGTAACTGCGCAACCGCTGTTTGGATTTTAAAAAATTTTATATTTTTGAAAAGCATTTAAAAGGACCAAAAATACAAAATTAAAAAATTTTATTCGCGAAACCGCCAATTTGATAAACATAAATTATATATCATTGGAAAGCAAGTTGAAAACCCAAATACAAAAACTAATAAATTGAAGAAAATTCGTACGCAATTTTTGTTATATCTTTTGCTTGCAGAAATGTATAAATTCCGTTACAACAAAAAAAATTAAAATTGTGCAAAAAAGTTATTGCGACAACTTGTAGAAGAGATTTTTTGCAATTAGGTTTATAATGACTAAACTTACTGATTCCATTAAGAAAAAACCGAAATATTAACACTTTTTGCTTCTCACAAATTTGGTCCAAAAATTTATCACATTTTTTGATTTCACCCATATACTTGATGAAATTATATCTAGTTGAAGAAAAATTTGTATATTGCTTCGAACAACACTTTATAAAACTAAATGTGGCTCAAGAATATTTTACATAAAATTATTTACTACCCGAGTAAAAACAGTTACATATAGTCGTATAAAATGCGATTAAGTTTTATCTGTATAAATATACTGTTTCATCCCAAAAATGGACCGATGTAATTGTATCAGTTGTTTATCAGTTTTTATCTAATTGTATTAGTTTAGATCTCAACTAATAAAATTATACAGTAATCAGATGAAATTATATCCAATTTTTGACCTGATACAATTTTAACGTTTTATATCTAATGGTATCTGTTTAGATCGTAGTTGGTACAATTTAATATAAATAAAATATATTTCTGTTTAATATATAATCTAATCAGTTAAGATCTAAACTGATGCAATTAGATAAAAAGTGATAACCAACTGACACAATTATATCGGGCCATTTTTCGGATGAAATGGTATATGGATCACATTAAATTATATATTACCATATAAAGCTCCATATTAATTTTTTTAATAGGGTATCTCGAATCGAACAAAATGTATGTGGATTTAAATACAATTTATATACTTAATAATTCAATACAAAATTAAAAAGCTGAGCTTATATGTTATGTTGCATCTTGGGTTTCTACTGACCCAGAATTTTTTAATTTCTGGGATAAATGAGACATACCAATGTCGCACTTTTCTAATTATAATTTCTAATCTTAAATCTAATGAAAGAAATAATAAGAAAAATAACTACACAGAGAAAAAAATTATAGTTAAATGAATTACTATATCAGATTTTAATTAACATTTGATTTTTTACGAACACTTTGTAAATAAAGTATAAATATTAGGGCCAGTTTTAAGTGATGACTACTTAGTAGGATATTTTATTTAGGTAAGAAACTTTAAAACGAAATTTTATAATTGGTGCCTACAATACTTATCCTTATTAAAGTAAATATGATTCTAGTTAAACTTTTCAATATTTAAGTTAATGTGTTTTCCGATTTTAAAAATAAGCAGACAATTTTTTATATAAAAAGAAAAAAAAAACTGAGATTTGTGTGATTTGAAAGCTGTATCTATCTTAGTAAACGTTGTTTCTCTATGGTTTTAATTTTTTTTCTTCTGTGTATTAACAACTAACTGGATAATGTATTATATAACTAGGGGTTCGGGTTCGGGAATTCCCGGGAAAATAATATATTTTTCCCGGGAATTCCCGGGAAATTATATATTACGGGAAATTTTTAAAATATTAAATTTTTTAAATTGTTTTTCTTTGGAATAGGATTTTTTAATTTTGGTCATAAAAAACATTTTAAATACCAAAACAAAAATGTTATTGTTAATTCTTTTAAAAGGGAATCAATTTATTTGACACACAGATAACTTTTTGCCAAGTAATTAGGAGCATTTCAACTAATAAAGATTTTTCGCATAACTTATTCAAAATTGAAGTAGTAAAACCTAAAAACTTGGTAAAATGTTTAAAAGAAATATGAAAAAAAAGTTTTGTTTCTTACAAATAATCGCCCTTACTATATAAATTAGTTAAAGTCGACTTTAGTTAAAATATTGGGTGGCAGCCCAACAAACAATTCGTTCCGTTTACGCACCGTTTTCGGTCCGTCATAAACGGAATCCATCATTTCTGGATCCGTATACGGACCAGAAAACGGAACTTAAGGAACATCGAAACTGATTCGAATCCGTTGAAAGTCCGTCAATGACGGACCGTTTACGGACCGTTGTGTCGTGTGAAAAACGGACAAGTCCGTTGAAAGTCCGTCAATGACGGACCGTTTACGGACCGTTACGTCGTGTAAAAAACGGACAGGTCCGTTGAAAGTCCGTCAATGACGGACCATTTATGGACCGTTATATCATGTATAAACGGAGTAACTCCGGACTTATATATCTACCTAAATTGACCATATGTTTACTAATGTTGAGTAGTAATTTTTATGCTTTTTTATAAATTTATTGATAACGATATTAATTATTTATTTATTTACTTATTTTTACTTATTAAATAAATTAGCTATGGTTTAACTGATTGTATTTAAAATGGTATTTTGCATACGATTCAAATTCGCACACTTTAGGCTTGTTCCACGTCGTTACCGCGGGTTCCCAATCTACTCGAAACAACAACAATTTACGCATAATTTTGACAATGGAAACGCTTTTTGTAAAAATTGGGTAGACGCGTTAATGTACGTGGAACAGAGCTTTTGTTACAAACACAAACCATCTTACGAAAACCATTGTGAATGTATCTATGCGACTTGAAGTTATTTGGTTGATGATGTGCTGCATATATTCCCGCCATCGCGATTAATTTCTCGTCACAAAAATACTTTTATACCGACTGAAAGGTTGAGATTCATATTTGTTTTTTAATTTAATTGTTTTTATTTTGAACACAAATTAAAATCAACTCAGTCCGTATTTTACGGTACGGAAACGGAGTTAAAACGTATTGTGTTCGAAAATCCGATTACACGGTCCGTTAATGTTCCGTATACGTACAAGCTTTGACGGATACGTGTATTACGGACCGTTAATGTGCCGTAAAAGCCGGATTCATGATTCCGTACATGCCGGAGAGTCCGCAAAAATGTTTCTTACCTTGACTTGGTTTATTTTTGGAGCATTCTGATTGGTTAAATTATTTTTAACCAATCAAAATATTCGAAAATATAAATTTTTGTGTAAGGTTTTCATACACAAAATGAACAAAACCGTATGATTAAAAATAAATTCGACTTTAAATTAAAAATGCTCCTTTATATTAAGGGCCTATAATTTTATAAGTAACGTTTTCTTTAATAAATGTGATATTTTCAAGTAAGTTTACTTTATTTTAATACACCTGCTTTCAAACTAATATATTCTTTTATATTAAAGAATAAAATGTACGGAGTATAGAAATATTTCACAAAAAATGACAATGCATCGCAGTGCAATATTTGCCCTAAAAGACTAATGGTTAACGGAGGTATCTAAATTTGGTTACCCGACATCTAAATTTGGTTCACAAAAAAAAATTGATGGTCATGAAACTTCTCTTGAAGAAAACAACAACAAGAATAACGTTCCAGCTAAAATTAGGAAAGTACCCGAAGAAAAAAGTGTAAGCTGAATAGGCATTGAACGGTTTATGGTAGGGCAAACATTTCCTGAAATGGTATCCAAATTAGCCGCAGTCGACGGAATGTCAATCCGCACCATAACTGGATCTTCGTTTATTAGAGAAAGTTTTTATAATAAAAACTTGGCATTGCCAAAAAATTAAACCGATGTAAAGAACATTATATTAAATTACTAAAATCATGTAAAAGATATCCGGATAAAAGAAGATATCGAGCAATATTTCTAACAATAGGAGGTTTACTATAATTATTATAATCTTAGATGAATGGACAAGAATATAACAAAAGAGATATTTGAACATATGTATAATCGGAAATATTCATTTTATAACCTGGGGTTGGTTTATAAATCAGGAAAATGTAATGCTGATGAAATAAGAAGAATTGTAGAAATAAGACTAGAAAAGTTTTATTTGTCTTTGGAAATTAACATTGTGGCCACCATATCTAATGGGCCAAATGTTATGAAACGGTTTGTTTCCGACAGTCCAGTAGTGGGTGCTTTCTGCTGGGATCATGCAATTCATTTGGCAGTGCTTAGAGTAATTTATGTGAAATCAAATGTTCAACATTCTTATATTTTTACTTTGGATTCTCACTACACAGACTGAATTTGTACTGAAATAGTGTTTTTTTTTTAACAAAAATTACTTATATAGGTGTTTTTCATTAACAATTTTGTTCAAAAATATTTCCCGGGATTCTCGGGAATCAAATTTTTTTATTCCCGTTTCCCGGGAAATAAAAAAGTCCGGGAAATCCCAAACCCTATATATAACCCACACAGAGAGAAGTTTGCTGTACCAGTTTTAATGAAATTTTTTAATAAAATAATAAAGTTTTCTTCACAAGGTAAATAAAAAATTTCTTACATTTGATGAAAAAGCTTCATATAATTTATGAATCTAGTTTTAATGAAGCTTTCTGATGAAGTGTATGAAACTTTTAATAAATAAAATGAATATTTTGACATTTTATCAAAAATTCCATTAATTTAATAAAAAGTTTCAATGGACGAGGCCACTAGGCCACTAGAAATTCATCGGTTTTGTGCAAAAATGTTTAATATCATTCAGATAATTCTCTCAGTTAATTAAATGGATTTTCTGGCCCATTGCAATATCTAACTGAAGGTTATGGTCACTCGCACAACAAACACCAATTGACCTTGAAGTACGAAGGCCAAAGTGGAATTGGATTGGTCACACCCGCAGAAAAGATCCTGATGATATAGCCATGGACTGCAATTGAATGGAACCCCCAAGGTAGCTGTAGAAGAGGGCGTCCAGCGCATACATGGAGTAGACAGGTCAAGAAGGAAGTCACAATGTCTAGAAGGAGTTGGGGTGAAATCAAGAACCTGGCACCGGATAAATCAGAATGACGAAAATTTCTTAAGGCCCTATGCTCCTTATAGGAACCGAGGGAACATATATATATATATATATATATATATATATATATATACTAGCGGGCGCAGCCCGCTACGTTGTTAGCGTGCCTTAATTTGCGCCCCCCACAATTTTTATTAAATTCGTTTTTTATTTAAAGTTTTTTATTTAAAGCCTTCACCCAGCCACCACAAATAAATAATTCTGCACAACAATGGGTTTAAAATAAATAAATATTTGATCACTTTTTCTCATGAAAGTGGTTTGTTAGTAATGAATCCATAATAATTTGCAATATACGTGTGTATGTCAAGATAATTTGGTAAAGTGCGAACTTAGGTAGATAGACCCGTAAGTAGTTTTATTCATTTGTGTTTTAAATGAAAATAAAAAACGTAAAGCAGGGTTGGCAAGCGATTTATAATATTAAAGATAGCGGTCGCAGCCCGCTACGTTGTTGGCGTGCCTTAAGGTTTAGGGGGGGGGCGCCCCTCCCCCCGATAATTTTTTTTAAATTCGCTTTTTATTTAAAGTACAGTTTTTATAATAAAAGCCTTCACCCAGCCACCACAAATAAATAATTCTGCACAACAATGGGTTTAAAATAAATAAATATTTGATCACTTTTTCTCATGAAAGTGGATTGTTAGTAATGAATCCATAATAAATTGCAATATACGTGTGTATGTTAAGATAATTTGGTAAAGTGCGAACTTAGGTAGATAGACCCGTAAGTAGTTTTGTTCATTTGTGTTTTGAATGAAAATAAATAACGTAAAGCAGGGTTGGAAAGCATTTTATAATATTAAAAATAGCGGGCAAAGCTACGTTGTTAGCGTGTCTTAAAGTTTTTTTTTAATTCCAAGTAAATTCACAAATTCAGTTGGAAAATTTACTGCGTCGGTTTCTTCCACCTGTGCTTCGTTACATGAAGTTTAAATATCGGAATATATAAGTTCCATTCGTTTTCTAAGGTTTTTTCTCTTTTAGAAAATTTGTTTAACTTTTTCGAGAGTATGTTTCAATGCTACATAAGTTTCATATTCCGTTGATAGTGTAGTGTTTGAACAGGTAATTCCCTCTTCCAATCCATTTGCATTGTCTATAATTTCAATTCCACTCGTTCAACGTTTATATCCATTTCATTCCACTTGTGTAGTGTTTCAATCCCACTCGTTTCCTATTTAGTTTCTTAATTTTAGTGTTTCATATACACTTGTTCTTTAAGTTTTAGGTTTCTAGCTAAAGACGCAGACGTTAAGGGGGGGGGGGCAATTTTCCGCTTTTGAACCACCATTTTTACCACGTTCCTGTCCAAAGTCCTAGAAATGCCTTGTCGATAAGTTAGCCCATACTCCAAGGAAAACATATTATATATTACAGATTTCTAGCCGAAGGGTTCGGTTAGGCCATCAAGGGGGAGAATTATTCCGTTTTTACCCCTCCCGGTAGGAATTTCCAAAAACTCCGTCTTAGAGGACGTCTGCGTTGGAGGAGGAACCTACTACATACATAATTTTAGGTCTCTATATCCAGCAGTTTGGCCAGGCCGTCAAGGGGGAAGTTTTTTCCCTTTTTACCCCTCCCGGTATGAATTTCCAAAAATACCGTCTTAGGGGACGTCAAGGTTGGAGAAGGAACCCAATTTAAGATCCCTTGTTCCAGCAGTTTGGCCAGGCCGTTAAGGGGGAGACTTTTCCTGTTTTTGACCCTACCTGTAGAAATTTCCAAAAATCTCATCTTAGCGGATGTCTACAATAGAGGAGGAACTTTAATACCAAATTTCAACTTCCTACCTCCAGCGGTTTGGGCAGGCCTTTAAGCGGCACTTTTCTCTTCATTAATCCCCATTTTTGCAATGTCCCTGTCCAAAAAGCACCTTCTCGGTAAGTGAGCCCATACTCCAAGTAACATATGTTTTACATTTCAGGTTTCTAGCCAACTTTTACTATTGGTGCCCCTCTCGGTAGGAATTTCCGAAAATCCATCGACAGGGAATTCCAGCTTCCTAGTTCCAGCAGTTTGAGCAGGCTGAGAGGAACTTAAGTACCGAATTTCAGCTTCCTAGTTCCAGCAGTTTGGACAGGTCGTTAAGGGGCAACTTTCCCTTTTTGAGCCCCCATTTTATAACGACCCTCTCCAAAATTCAAAAAAGTATCTTTCTAATAAGTTAGCCCTCACTCCAGGGACCCACATTTTAAGCTTCAGGTTTCTAGCCGAAGGGGTTTTTACCGGCCCCCAAGGTGAGGCTTTTCTTCTTTTTGCCCCTCACTTTAGGAATTTACAAAAATTCCATCTTCGCGGCTATCTGCGATGGATGAGGAACATTCACACCAAATTTCAACTGCATTGCCTATGCGGTTTGGGTAGGCCGTTAGTGGGGACATTTTTCCCTTTCAACCACATTTTTACTATGTTCCTGTTCCAAAATAGAAAAATTACGTTGCCGGTGAGTTAGTCCTACTCCAAGGAATACATATTTAAAATTTTAGGTTGGCCAAAAGGGATTGGGCAAGCCGTCAGGAGGAGACTTTTACCTTATTTCCCCTCCCGATAGGAATTTCAAAAATTCCGTCTAAGCGGACGCCTACACAGAAGGAGGAACTCACATACCGAGTTTCCTTTTGGGATATCCTGTAGGGAATTCCAAAAATACAAACTTAGTCGATGTCTACTACAGTGGAGGAACGTTTATACCAAATTTCAGCTTCTTACCTTCAGTGGTTTCGGCAGGCACTTTTCCAATTTGTGAGACTGTTTATGGGGAGACTTTTCCCCTTTTTGCCCGTTCCGGTAGGAATTTCCAAAAATCCCGTCTTAGCGTACGTCTATGCCGAATATCAAGAAACCTTGTTTTAGTGGAGATATCCGTGGGGGGAGGAAAAAAAGGAGTTTTTTTGAAATTATACATATATTATTTTAAATGGTACTTTTTGGAAAAACGAAATTTTTTGGAAAAAGATACTTTGTTTTTACAAAGTACTCTATTTTTACTTTTTTGGAAAAGGTATTTTTTTTTTTAAAAGGTGTTTTTTGTTGGAAAAATGTATGTTTTTTGGAAAAAGGTACTTTTTTTGGAAAAGGTACTTCTTTTGGAAAAGGAAAATTTTTTTAGAAAAAGGTAATTTTTTTGGGAAAAGGTACTTTTTTTTGGAAAAGGTACTTTTTTTGAAAAAGGTATTTTTTTGGGAAAAGGAAAATTTTTTTAGAAAAAGGTACTTTTTTGGGAAAAGGTACTTTTTTTTGCAAAAGGTACTTTTTTTGAAAAACGTATTTTTTTGGAAAAATGTATGTTTTTTGGAAAAGGTACTTTTTTTGGAAAAGGTACTTTTTTTGGAAAAGGTACTTTTTTTTTGGGAAAGGTACATTTTTTTAGAAAAAGGTACATTTTTTGGAAAAAGGTACTTTTTTTGGAAAAAGATACTTTTTTGGAAAAAGGTACTTTTTTGGAAAAAGGTACTTTTTTGGAAAAAGGTACTCTTTTGGAGAAAGGAATTTTTTTTGGAAAAAGGTACTTTTTTTGGAAAAAGGTAATTTTTTTGGAAAAAGGTACTTTTTTCGGGAAAAGGTACTTTTTTGGAAAAATGTACTTTTTTGGAAAAAGGTACTTTTTTTTAAAAAAGCTACTTTTTTGGAAAAAGGTACTTTTTTTTGGAAAAAAGTACTTTTTTGGAAAAAGGTACTTTTTTGGAAAAAGGTACTTTTTTCGGGAAAAGGTACTTTTTTTGGAAAAAGGTACTTTTTTGGAAAAAGGTACTTTTTTTGAAAAAAGGTACTTTTTTTGGAAAAAGGTACTTTTTTTGGCAAAAGGTACTTTTTTTGGAAAAAGGTACTTTTTTGGAAAAAGGTACTTTTTTTTTGGCAAAAGGTACTTTTTTTTGGAAAAAGGTACTTTTTTTGGAAAAAGGTACTTTTTTGGAAAAAGGTACTTTTTTGGAAAAAGGTACTTTTTTTGGAAAAAGTTACTTTTTTTTGAAAAAGGTACTTTTTTTTTGGAAAAAGGTACTTTTTTGGAAAAAGGTACTTTTTTTTGGAAAAAGGTACTTTTTTTTGGAAAAAGGTACTTTTTTTTGAAAAAGGTACTTTTTTTGGAAAAAGGTACTGTTTTGGGAAAAAGGTACTTTTTTTGGGAAAAGGTACTTTTTTGAAAAAAGGTACTTTTTTGAAAAAAGGTACTTTTTTTGTCCCCTTTTTGCCCCTCCCGATAAGAATTTCCAAAAATGCCGTCTCAACGGACGTCTACACCGGTCGAGGAACCTACATACCAAATTTCAACTTCATAGCTCCAGCTGTTTGAGCAGGCCGTCAAGGGGGAGACTTTTTCCCCTTTTTGCCCGTCCCTGTAAAAATTTCCAAAACTCCCGTCTTGGTAGATGTCTACGATAGTGGAGGAACCTTTATACCAAATTTCAACTTCTTACCTCCAGCGGTTTGGGCAGGCCGTCAAGGGGGGCCTTTTTCCCCTTTTTAACCCCCATTTTTACAACGTCCCTGTCCAAAATTCCAGAAAGTACTTTCCAGAAAAGTTAGCCCATACTCCAAGGAACACATATCTTAAATTTCAGCTTTCTAGCCAAAGGGGTTTTGGCAGGTCGCCAAGGGGGAGACTTTTCCCCTTTTTGCCCGTTCCGGTAGGAATTTCCAAAAATCCCGTCTTAGCGGACGTCTACGCCGAAAGAGGAACCTACATACCAAATTTCAACTTCCTAGCTTCAGCGGTTTGGGCTGGGCGATGTTGAGTCAGTCAGTCAGTCATTCAGTCAGTCAGTCAGTCACGTTATTATTTTATATATAGAGATTGTATCCCACAAATATAATTATTATAAAGTTAAAAATGCAAAAATATGTATTCTTAGATGACAATATATGACTAATTTACAAACAAACCCATGTTTACCGGGAAATATATGTATAGTAACTATAAAAACAATATAATTGGAAGCATAGTCCAAATACATATATGGTAGTTTGTAAAAATACATATAATTACTTCCAAACATATACAAATACGTCTTTTTCCTCCGTGTATAATATAACATACTATAGTTTTTTGCGTGTAATAGAAAGGGCCTTTACATGTTAAATAAGGCGGAATTAATTAATTATTTAAATGATATTTTCATCTACCCCATTGTACTGCTTTAAGAAAATTTTTGTTTGATCAAAGCCCAGCAACTCTTATGAAATCTTTGAAAATTACTAGTTTTTTTCAGTCATGAGAAAGTCAAAATCATAAAAAACCTAAATTTCTTTCGAAAGATAAAATTATTATTTTGCAAGCAGTTAGACAAATATTGGGTCATATGAATAAAACTTAGCAATTACTTCGAAGTAATTATTTTTGGCTTAGGAATGACTTTTAATACCAAATTTATCCATAGACTTGTAGAACGGCATGAAATATAAACGAAAATGGAAAAATACATTTTTTAGTCTACTCGCAAATAGACTTAAATTGTGAAGTAATTGCTTAAAAAACCCAATATTTCCCCCTATTAGTAATATCTATTTTTTATTCATACGAGTCATTTGGTCATATGAATAAAACTTAGCAATTACTTCGAAGTAATTACTTTGGGCTTAGGAATGGCTTTTAACTCCAAATTTAACAATTGGCTGGTAGAATAGCATGAAATGTAAACGAAAATTAAAAAATTAAATTTCTAGTCTACTCCCAAGCAGACTAGATTTGTGAAGTAATTGTTTAAAAAACCCTATATTTCCCCCTATTAGTAATATCTATTTTTTATTCATATGAGCCATTGGCTCATATGAATAAAAAATAGATATTACTAATAGGGGGAAATACGGGGTTTTTTAAGCAATTACTTCACAAATCTAGTCTACTTGGGAGTAGACTAGAAATTAAATTTTTCACTTTTCGTTTACATTTCATCCTATTCTACCAGCCAATTGGTAAATTTGGAGTTAAAAGCCATTCCTAAGCCCAAAGTAATTACTTCGAAGTAATTGCTAAGTTTTATTCATATGACCCATTGTGTCAAAAAAATAACAAAATAAGGGGTTTATATACAAATGAAATATTACCCGTGAAAAAACGATTAGATTTGATCAAGTTAGGTTTGATCCAATTGTATCTATTCATATTAGAGAGTGAATAACAACGTATAAAATTAAATATGAGTTTATCTGCGATTCCGATTCTCAAAATTTTCTTATTCGTTGCCTTATGTAGTCATATATTAAAATATCTTTTCTCTTATATCATTTTATATGCCATATACAACTACATATGGGTGATATCAAAAAATGTGATAAAAACCGTGTAACCAGCTAATTTCTAATGCATGGATTACATTTGAGTTATATATTGCGATATATATCAGCGCATTGTCACCAGTTTTACAAAATTTATAACAATCTGATCAATTTTTGGTTAATACATAAAATTTGTGACCAATTTTATAGGCCAAATGTAAACTCCGTAACAAGTAACTCATAAGGTTTTTTAACTTTAATAGCTTATATTTTAATAACCAATAAAGCTAAACACTAACTGTAAGAATTTTTATGAAGAGGAAAAGTGCCGTTTTTAATAAAAATTAATACATTTTGCAAACTTTTTCGTATATCTTAGCTATCACGACTTCAACTCTGTAACGATTTTTCGTCATAATTTTTGATAAAAATGCATATACCAGAATTTTGGAGTTATCTATTATTTATATTGCGAAAAGTAAAATGTTATTTATACTCAAATGATCGTTGGACTGTAAGTAATCATCCAGCATAACAGACTTGAAGCTTTTCTGCAGCATGTAACATTCTCGAGATGAAAAAGGATGTCTTTAATAAGATTTGCAAAAATGTTGTAAACTCCGTTCCTAATTTTTACACCAAACTATTTAACTAGTAAGAAAAACAATGTCATATTAGGATTCACCTTGTAGGCATCATGCGATTTTGTTTCGGAAAAAAATTCTGACAAAGCGTTTCTGAAAGAAAACGAAAAAAGAAACCAAATGTAAACTCCGTAACTGTAAACTCCGTAACCACAATTGTTTGCATCAGGTTTCATTCAAATAAACGTTTAAAATATTTTAAAATAACCATAAACAGAGGTGATTCAACTAATATTTATGCGTCAAAAGACGATTCAATAAATAATTTTGCGTCAAATCAAAAAAAGTTATCAGTTTTTTACTCTAAGCTGCTGGAGCGAAAAACGATTGATTTTGCATTTCATTGGTTTTGAATCAATATTTCGAGTCATTACTGACATTAGTTTGACAAATTAAATTTGTTTCACACAATTTAATAATTTTTTGATCGCGAAATGTTATGTTTTTAATATATTATTTTGTAACTGCGCAACCGCTGTTTGGATTTTAAAAAATTTTATATTTTTGAAAAGCATTTAAAAGGACCAAAAATACAAAATTAAAAAATTTTATTCGCGAAACCGCCAATTTGATAAACATAAATTATATATCATTGGAAAGCAAGTTGAAAACCCAAATACGAAAAACTAATAAATTGAAGAAAATTCGTACGCAATTTTTGTTATATCTTTTGCTTGCAGAAATGTATAAATTCCGTTACAACAAAAAAAATTAAAATTGTGCAAAAAAGTTATTGCGACAACTTGTAGAAGAGATTTTTTGCAATTAGGTTTATAATGACTAAACTTACTGATTCCATTAAGAAAAAACCGAAATATTAACACTTTTTGCTTCTCACAAATTTGGTCCAAAAATTTATCACATTTTTTGATTTCACCCATATACTTGATGAAATTATATCTAGTTGAAGAAAAATTTGTATATTGCTTCGAACAACACTTTATAAAACTAAATGTGGCTCAAGAATATTTTACATAAAATTATTTACTACCCGAGTAAAAACAGTTACATATAGTCGTATAAAATGCGATTAAGTTTTATCTGTATAAATATACTGTTTCATCCCAAAAATGGACCGATGTAATTGTATCAGTTGTTTATCAGTTTTTATCTAATTGTATTAGTTTAGATCTCAACTAATAAAATTATACAGTAATCAGATGAAATTATATCCAATTTTTGACCTGATACAATTTTAACGTTTTATATCTAATGGTATCTGTTTAGATCGTAGTTGGTACAATTTAATATAAATAAAATATATTTCTGTTTAATATATAATCTAATCAGTTAAGATCTAAACTGATGCAATTAGATAAAAAGTGATAACCAACTGACACAATTATATCGGGCCATTTTTCGGATGAAATGGTATATGGATCACATTAAATTATATATTACCATATAAAGCTCCATATTAATTTTTTTAATAGGGTATCTCGAATCGAACAAAATGTATGTGGATTTAAATACAATTTATATACTTAATAATTCAATACAAAATTAAAAAGCTGAGCTTATATGTTATGTTGCATCTTGGGTTTCTACTGACCCAGAATTTTTTAATTTCTGGGATAAATGAGACATACCAATGTCGCACTTTTCTAATTATAATTTCTAATCTTAAATCTAATGAAAGAAATAATAAGAAAAATAACTACACAGAGAAAAAAATTATAGTTAAATGAATTACTATATCAGATTTTAATTAACATTTGATTTTTTACGAACACTTTGTAAATAAAGTATAGATATTAGGGCCAGTTTTAAGTGATGACTACTTAGTAGGATATTTTATTTAGGTAAGAAACTTTAAAACGAAATTTTATAATTGGTGCCTACAATACTTATCCTTATTAAAGTAAATATGATTCTAGTTAAACTTTTCAATATTTAAGTTAATGTGTTTTCCGATTTTAAAAATAAGCAGACAATTTTTTATATAAAAAGAAAAAAAAAACTGAGATTTGTGTGATTTGAAAGCTGTATCTATCTTAGTAAACGTTGTTTCTCTATGGTTTTAATTTTTTTTCTTCTGTGTATTAACAACTAACTGGATAATGTATTATATAACTAGGGGTTCGGGTTCGGGAATTCCCGGGAAAATAATATATTTTTCCCGGGAATTCCCGGGAAATTATATATTACGGGAAATTTTTAAAATATTAAATTTTTTAAATTGTTTTTCTTTGGAATAGGATTTTTTAATTTTGGTCATAAAAAACATTTTAAATACCAAAACAAAAATGTTATTGTTAATTCTTTTAAAAGGGAATCAATTTATTTGACACACAGATAACTTTTTGCCAAGTAATTAGGAGCATTTCAACTAATAAAGATTTTTCGCATAACTTATTCAAAATTGAAGTAGTAAAACCTAAAAACTTGGTAAAATGTTTAAAAGAAATATGAAAAAAAAGTTTTGTTTCTTACAAATAATCGCCCTTACTATATAAATTAGTTAAAGTCGACTTTAGTTAAAATATTGGGTGGCAGCCCAACAAACAATTCGTTCCGTTTACGCACCGTTTTCGGTCCGTCATAAACGGAATCCATCATTTCTGGATCCGTATACGGACCAGAAAACGGAACTTAAGGAACATCGAAACTGATTCGAATCCGTTGAAAGTCCGTCAATGACGGACCGTTTACGGACCGTTGTGTCGTGTGAAAAACGGACAAGTCCGTTGAAAGTCCGTCAATGACGGACCGTTTACGGACCGTTACGTCGTGTAAAAAACGGACAGGTCCGTTGAAAGTCCGTCAATGACGGACCATTTATGGACCGTTATATCATGTATAAACGGAGTAACTCCGGACTTATATATCTACCTAAATTGACCATATGTTTACTAATGTTGAGTAGTAATTTTTATGCTTTTTTATAAATTTATTGATAACGATATTAATTATTTATTTATTTACTTATTTTTACTTATTAAATAAATTAGCTATGGTTTAACTGATTGTATTTAAAATGGTATTTTGCATACGATTCAAATTCGCACACTTTAGGCTTGTTCCACGTCGTTACCGCGGGTTCCCAATCTACTCGAAACAACAACAATTTACGCATAATTTTGACAATGGAAACGCTTTTTGTAAAAATTGGGTAGACGCGTTAATGTACGTGGAACAGAGCTTTTGTTACAAACACAAACCATCTTACGAAAACCATTGTGAATGTATCTATGCGACTTGAAGTTATTTGGTTGATGATGTGCTGCATATATTCCCGCCATCGCGATTAATTTCTCGTCACAAAAATACTTTTATACCGACTGAAAGGTTGAGATTCATATTTGTTTTTTAATTTAATTGTTTTTATTTTGAACACAAATTAAAATCAACTCAGTCCGTATTTTACGGTACGGAAACGGAGTTAAAACGTATTGTGTTCGAAAATCCGATTACACGGTCCGTTAATGTCCCGTATACGTACAAGCTTTGACGGATACGTGTATTACGGACCGTTAATGTGCCGTAAAAGCCGGATTCATGATTCCGTACATGCCGGAGAGTCCGCAAAAATGTTTCTTACCTTGACTTGGTTTATTTTTGGAGCATTCTGATTGGTTAAATTATTTTTAACCAATCAAAATATTCGAAAATATAAATTTTTGTGTAAGGTTTTCATACACAAAATGAACAAAACCGTATGATTAAAAATAAATTCGACTTTAAATTAAAAATGCTCCTTTATATTAAGGGCCTATAATTTTATAAGTAACGTTTTCTTTAATAAATGTGATATTTTCAAGTAAGTTTACTTTATTTTAATACACCTGCTTTCAAACTAATATATTCTTTTATATTAAAGAATAAAATGTACGGAGTATAGAAATATTTCACAAAAAATGACAATGCATCGCAGTGCAATATTTGCCCTAAAAGACTAATGGTTAACGGAGGTATCTAAATTTGGTTACCCGACATCTAAATTTGGTTCACAAAAAAAAATTGATGGTCATGAAACTTCTCTTGAAGAAAACAACAACAAGAATAACGTTCCAGCTAAAATTAGGAAAGTACCCGAAGAAAAAAGTGTAAGCTGAATAGGCATTGAACGGTTTATGGTAGGGCAAACATTTCCTGAAATGGTATCCAAATTAGCCGCAGTCGACGGAATGTCAATCCGCACCATAACTGGATCTTCGTTTATTAGAGAAAGTTTTTATAATAAAAACTTGGCATTGCCAAAAAATTAAACCGATGTAAAGAACATTATATTAAATTACTAAAATCATGTAAAAGATATCCGGATAAAAGAAGATATCGAGCAATATTTCTAACAATAGGAGGTTTACTATAATTATTATAATCTTAGATGAATGGACAAGAATATAACAAAAGAGATATTTGAACATATGTATAATCGGAAATATTCATTTTATAACCTGGGGTTGGTTTATAAATCAGGAAAATGTAATGCTGATGAAATAAGAAGAATTGTAGAAATAAGACTAGAAAAGTTTTATTTGTCTTTGGAAATTAACATTGTGGCCACCATATCTAATGGGCCAAATGTTATGAAACGGTTTGTTTCCGACAGTCCAGTAGTGGGTGCTTTCTGCTGGGATCATGCAATTCATTTGGCAGTGCTTAGAGTAATTTATGTGAAATCAAATGTTCAACATTCTTATATTTTTACTTTGGATTCTCACTACACAGACTGAATTTGTACTGAAATAGTGTTTTTTTTTTAACAAAAATTACTTATATAGGTGTTTTTCATTAACAATTTTGTTCAAAAATATTTCCCGGGATTCTCGGGAATCAAATTTTTTTATTCCCGTTTCCCGGGAAATAAAAAAGTCCGGGAAATCCCAAACCCTATATATAACCCACACAGAGAGAAGTTTGCTGTACCAGTTTTAATGAAATTTTTTAATAAAATAATAAAGTTTTCTTCACAAGGTAAATAAAAAATTTCTTACATTTGATGAAAAAGCTTCATATAATTTATGAATCTAGTTTTAATGAAGCTTTCTGATGAAGTGTATGAAACTTTTAATAAATAAAATGAATATTTTGACATTTTATCAAAAATTCCATTAATTTAATAAAAAGTTTCAATGGACGAGGCCACTAGGCCACTAGAAATTCATCGGTTTTGTGCAAAAATGTTTAATATCATTCAGATAATTCTCTCAGTTAATTAATTGGATTTTCTGGCCCATTGCAATATCTAACTGAAGGTTATGGTCACTCGCACAACAAACACCAATTGACCTTGAAGTACGAAGGCCAAAGTGGAATTGGATTGGTCACACCCGCAGAAAAGATCCTGATGATATAGCCATGGACTGCAATTGAATGGAACCCCCAAGGTAGCTGTAGAAGAGGGCGTCCAGCGCATACATGGAGTAGACAGGTCAAGAAGGAAGTCACAATGTCTAGAAGGAGTTGGGGTGAAATCAAGAACCTGGCACCGGATAAATCAGAATGACGAAAATTTCTTAAGGCCCTATGCTCCTTATAGGAACCGAGGGAACATATATATATATATATATATATATATATATATATATACTAGCGGGCGCAGCCCGCTACGTTGTTAGCGTGCCTTAATTTGCGCCCCCCACAATTTTTATTAAATTCGTTTTTTATTTAAAGTTTTTTATTTAAAGCCTTCACCCAGCCACCACAAATAAATAATTCTGCACAACAATGGGTTTAAAATAAATAAATATTTGATCACTTTTTCTCATGAAAGTGGTTTGTTAGTAATGAATCCATAATAATTTGCAATATACGTGTGTATGTCAAGATAATTTGGTAAAGTGCGAACTTAGGTAGATAGACCCGTAAGTAGTTTTATTCATTTGTGTTTTAAATGAAAATAAAAAACGTAAAGCAGGGTTGGCAAGCGATTTATAATATTAAAGATAGCGGTCGCAGCCCGCTACGTTGTTGGCGTGCCTTAAGGTTTAGGGGGGGGCGCCCCTCCCCCCGATAATTTTTTTTAAATTCGCTTTTTATTTAAAGTACAGTTTTTATAATAAAAGCCTTCACCCAGCCACCACAAATAAATAATTCTGCACAACAATGGGTTTAAAATAAATAAATATTTGATCACTTTTTCTCATGAAAGTGGATTGTTAGTAATGAATCCATAATAAATTGCAATATACGTGTGTATGTTAAGATAATTTGGTAAAGTGCGAACTTAGGTAGATAGACCCGTAAGTAGTTTTGTTCATTTGTGTTTTGAATGAAAATAAATAACGTAAAGCAGGGTTGGAAAGCATTTTATAATATTAAAAATAGCGGGCAAAGCTACGTTGTTAGCGTGTCTTAAAGTTTTTTTTTAATTCCAAGTAAATTCACAAATTCAGTTGGAAAATTTACTGCGTCGGTTTCTTCCACCTGTGCTTCGTTACATGAAGTTTAAATATCGGAATATATAAGTTCCATTCGTTTTCTAAGGTTTTTTCTCTTTTAGAAAATTTGTTTAACTTTTTCGAGAGTATGTTTCAATGCTACATAAGTTTCATATTCCGTTGATAGTGTAGTGTTTGAACAGGTAATTCCCTCTTCCAATCCATTTGCATTGTCTATAATTTCAATTCCACTCGTTCAACGTTTATATCCATTTCATTCCACTTGTGTAGTGTTTCAATCCCACTCGTTTCCTATTTAGTTTCTTAATTTTAGTGTTTCATATACACTTGTTCTTTAAGTTTTAGGTTTCTAGCTAAAGACGCAGACGTTAAGGGGGGGGGGGGCAATTTTCCGCTTTTGAACCACCATTTTTACCACGTTCCTGTCCAAAGTCCTAGAAATGCCTTGTCGATAAGTTAGCCCATACTCCAAGGAAAACATATTATATATTACAGATTTCTAGCCGAAGGGTTCGGTTAGGCCATCAAGGGGGAGAATTATTCCGTTTTTACCCCTCCCGGTAGGAATTTCCAAAAATTCCGTCTTAGAGGACGTCTGCGTTGGAGGAGGAACCTACTACATACATAATTTTAGGTCTCTATATCCAGCAGTTTGGCCAGGCCGTCAAGGGGGAAGTTTTTTCCCTTTTTACCCCTCCCGGTATGAATTTCCAAAAATACCATCTTAGGGGACGTCAAGGTTGGAGAAGGAACCCAATTTAAGATCCCTTGTTCCAGCAGTTTGGCCAGGCCGTTAAGGGGGAGACTTTTCCTGTTTTTGACCCTACCTGTAGAAATTTCCAAAAATCTCATCTTAGCGGATGTCTACAATAGAGGAGGAACTTTAATACCAAATTTCAACTTCCTACCTCCAGCGGTTTGGGCAGGCCTTTAAGCGGCACTTTTCTCTTCATTAATCCCCATTTTTGCAATGTCCCTGTCCAAAAAGCACCTTCTCGGTAAGTGAGCCCATACTCCAAGTAACATATGTTTTACATTTCAGGTTTCTAGCCAACTTTTACTATTGGTGCCCCTCTCGGTAGGAATTTCCGAAAATCCATCGACAGGGAATTCCAGCTTCCTAGTTCCAGCAGTTTGAGCAGGCTGAGAGGAACTTAAGTACCGAATTTCAGCTTCCTAGTTCCAGCAGTTTGGACAGGTCGTTAAGGGGCAACTTTCCCTTTTTGAGCCCCCATTTTATAACGACCCTCTCCAAAATTCAAAAAAGTATCTTTCTAATAAGTTAGCCCTCACTCCAGGGACCCACATTTTAAGCTTCAGGTTTCTAGCCGAAGGGGTTTTTACCGGCCCCCAAGGTGAGGCTTTTCTTCTTTTTGCCCCTCCCTTTAGGAATTTACAAAAATTCCATCTTCGCGGCTATCTCCGATGGATGAGGAACATTCATATCAAATTTCAACTGCATTGCCTTAGCGGTTTGGGCAGGCCGTTAGTGGGGACATTTTTCCCTTTCAACCACCATTTTTACTATGTTCCTGTTAAAAAATAGAAAAATTACGTTGCCGGTGAGTTAGTCCTACTCCAAGGAATACATATTTAAAATTTTAGGTTGGCCAAAAGGGATTGGGCAAGCCGTCAGGAGGAGACTTTTACCTTATTTCCCCTCCCGATAGGAATTTCAAAAATTCCGTCTAAGCGGACGCCTACACAGAAGGAGGAACTCACATACCGACTTTCCTTTTGGGATATCCTGTAGGGAATTCCAAAAATACAATCTTAGCCGATGTCTACTACAGTGGAGGAACCTTTATACCAAATTTCAACTTCTTACCTCCAGAGGTTTTGGCAGGCACTTTTCCAATTTGTGAGACTGTTTATGGGGAGACTTTTCCCCTTTTTACCCGTTCCGGTATGAATTTCCAAAAATCCCGTCTTAGCGCACGTCTATGCCGAATATCAAGAAACCTTGTTTAGTGGAGATATCCGTGGGGGGAGGAAAAAAAGTAGTTTTTTTGAAATTATATATTATTTTAAATGGTACTTCTTGGAAAAACGAAATTTTTTGGAAAAAGATACATTGTTTTTACAAAGTACTTTATTTGTACTTTTTTTGGAAAAGGTATTTTTTTTTAAAAAGGTGTTTTTTTTTTGGAAAAATGTATGTTTTTTGGAAAAAGGTATTTTTTTTGGAAAAGGTACTTCTTTTGGAAAAGGAAAATTTTTTTAGAAAAAGGTACTTTTTTTTGGGAAAAGGTACTTTTTTTTGGAAAAGGTACTTTTTTTGAAAATAGGTATTTTTTTGAAAAAATGTATGTTTTTTGGGAAAAGGAACATTTTTTTAGAAAAAGGTACTTTTTTTGGGAAAAGGTACTTTTTTTGGGAAAAGGTACTTTTTTTGGAAAAGGTACTTTTTTTGAAAAAGTTATTTTTTTTGGAAAAATGTATGTTTTTTGGGAAAAGGTACTTTTTTTAAAAAAGGTACTTTTTTTGGAAAAAGGAATTTTTTTTTGGAAAAAGGTACTTTTTTTGGAAAAAGGTACTTTTTTTTTTTTTGGAAAGAGGTACTTTTTATGGAAAAAGGTACTTTTTTTGAAAAAAGGTACTTTTTTTTGGAAAAAGGTACTTTTTTGGAAAAAGGTACTTTTTTTGGAAAAAGGTACTTTTTTTGGAAAAAGTTACTTTTTTTGGAAAAAGGTACTTTTTTTGGAAAAAGGTACTTTTTTTGGAAAAAGGTACTTTTTTTGGAAAAAGGTACTTTTTTTGGAAAGGGTACTTTTTTTGGAAAAAGGTACTTTTTTTGGAAAAAGGTACTTTTTTTGGAAAAAGGTACTTTTTTTGGAAAAAGGTACTTTTTTTGGAAAAAGGTACTTTTTTTGGAAAAAGGTACTTTTTTTGGAAAAAGGTACTTTTTTTGGAAAAAGGTACTTTTTTTGGAAAAAGGTACTTTTTTGGGAAAAAGGTACTTTTTTTGGAATAAGGTACTTTTTTTGGAAAAAGGTACTTTTTTTTGGAAAAAGGTACTTTTTTCGGAAAAAGGTACTTTTTTTGGAAAAAGGTACTTTTTTTTGGAAAAAAGTACTTTTTTTGGAAAAAGGTACTTTTTTTGGAAAAAGGTACTTTTTTTGGGAAAAAGGTACTTTTTTTGGAAAAAGGTACTTTTTTTGGAAAAAGGTACTTTTTTTGGAATAAGGTACTTTTTTTGGAAAAAGGTACTTTTTTTTGGAAAAAGGTACTTTTTTCGGAAAAAGGTACTTTTTTTGGAAAAAGGTACTTTTTTTGGAAAAAGGTACTTTTTTTTGAAAAAGGTACTTTTTTTGGGAAAAAGGTACTTTTTTTGGGAAAAGGTACTTTTTTGGAAAAAGGTACTTTTTTTGTCCCCTTTTTGCCCCTCACGATAAGAATTTCCAGAAATGCCGTCTCAACGGACGTCTACACCGGTCGAGGAACCTACATACCAAATTTCAACTTCATAGCTCCAGCAGTTTGAGCAGGCCGTCAAGGGGGAGACTTTTTCCCCTTTTTGCCCGTCCCTGTAAAAATTTCCAAAACTCCCGTCTTGGTGGATGTCTACGATAGTGGAGGAACCTTTATACGAAATTTCAACTTCCTACCTCCAGCGGTTTGGGCAGGCCGTCAAGGGGGGCATTTTTCCCCTTTTTAACCCCCATTTTTACAACGTCCCTGTCCAAAATTCTAGAAAGTACTTTCCAGAAAAGTTAGCCCCTACTCCAAGGAACACATATCTTAAATTTCAGCTTTCTAGCCAAAGGGGTTTTGGCAGGCCGTCAAGGGGGACACTTTCCCCCTTTTTGCCCGTTCCGGTAGGAATTTCCAAAAATCCCGTCTTAGCGGACGTCTACCCCGAAAGAGGAACCTACATACCAAATTTCAACTTCCTAGCTTCAGCGGTTTGGGCTGGGCGATGTTGAGTCAGTCAGTCAGTCACGTTATTCTTTTATATATAGAGAATATATATATATATATATATATATATATATATATATATATATATATATATATATAATTAATTGGTTGTTTTCCTACACTATACATATTCATATAAACAAACAAAATTTAATGCAATTGAATAAGACCAAAACTCCGATAAAATTGGATGAAATTATATCAATTCAATTATCTTTTTTATTTGTTTATATACAATTTCATTAATCCATTTTCCGGATAAAATTTTATATAATTTAGTATGATGCCAAACAAAAAAAGATATGCTACCGAATAAATTTTTTTTCACGGGTAATCAATATTTTTGAATACCTCTAACTAAATTGGGTTACGTGTTGAAAAAATTTACAAAAATAATATATTAGAGTTTGGAAATATGTGGTAGATGTTACACAAAGAAACTCATTTTACCTACTGTCGGACTTGGAAGCATGGAATTTATTATATTTTTCAGTAAAATGTGAAATTACACAAAAACTACACAAAAATGATCCAAGGAATGTGTAGAATTTTTATAATTAAAAAAAATTTTTTTTTTTTTGCAAAAAAATAAAAAAAGAGTCAGAAGCGCCATTGATTGCCTTTGTTAGCTACCCGAGTAAAAAAATTGATCTCGCGCAGTATCTAATCATATCCAATTTGATATTGTTTAAGATCTGCTGTAATATCTAGCTGATCCAATTAGATCTCAAAATTGTATGTATCCAATCATATCGTATTAGATCCCATTGTATATATGGGGATAAACTAAGATCAAGTTATATCTTAAAATTGGGAGGTCCAATGATATCTTTGGGGATAAACATAGATATAATTTGATCCGCAAAATGGCGGATCGAATTAGATCCAGCTAGATTTTTGTGGATAAACTTAAATCTAATTTGATCTCAATTTTGGCAGATCAAATTGGACCCAGCAATATATTTGTATAAACTTAGAACTAATTTGATCCGAAAAAGTGGCAGATTTGATCCGAAAAAGTGTCACATCAAATTAGATCCAGCAATATATTTGGGGATAAACTTAGATCTAATTTGATCCGAAAAATGGCAGATCGAATTAGATCCAGCAATATATTTGGGGATTAAGATCTAAATTTATCCAGAAAATTACAGATCAAATTAGATCCAGTAATATATTTCGGGATTGCGTAAGATCTTAACTTTTCCGATAAATTGCAGATCGAATTAAATTCAGTGATTTATTTGGGGATTTGGTAGGATCTTAATTTATTCCATAAATTGCAGATCGTATTAGATATAGCAATTTATTTCAGTATTAAAATGGCAGATCGAATTAGAAACAGCAATATATTTGGGGATTGACATCTAAAACTATCCAGAAAAATGACAGATAAAATTAGATCCCGCATTATATTTGGGTACTACGTAAGATCTCCATTTATTTGGGATTAAATAAGATCCCAGACAGATATTGACAACAGTTCAAAAATAATACTCTGGCAGAGCACTGATTTTATAAAAATTACAATATTTTGTTAAAATAAGGTTTAAACTCAGAAGGTAACGACTTCGATAACGTTCACGGCTATGCATTTTTATTTTTATAAAATGAATTTCTGTTTATAAAATTATAATTTTATTTTCTATAAATGTTTTTATAAAATTATATTTTTTTTATTAAATTGAATTTTTTAAAAAAAATAATTTTATTTACATCTTTTTAACGCTTTACACTATTTCCAATTGTATCAAGTTTTTAAGATTTATGAATTGTATTTCAGAAATAGTCAATTGAATTTCAGTTTTATAAATTGTATTTCAGAAATTATCAATTATTTTTCAGACTTATGAATTGTATTTCAGAACTAGTCAATTGAATTTCAGTTTTATCAATTGTAGTTCAGAAATTATTAATTGTATTTCCGAAATTCACAACTGCATTTCAGAAATGCTCAAACTGTATTTCAGAAACTATCAATTGTATTTCAGAAATTATGAAATATAATTTAGAAATTTTTCTCTATTAACTATGATAAACAATCAATAAGTTAATAATTTCTGAAATACATTCCATAATTTCTGAAATACATTTAAAATTTCTGAAATACAATTAATAGCTTCTGAAATACAGTTAATATTGTAGTTGAGTTACCATATATGACCATATATTGTTTAACCCTCATCGGTCCCTCGAGAAATACATCTAATCGGTCCCATTGTATGCGCGCGCATATATATTTTTAATTGTAAAAAAGCTAAAAAATATTAACAACCATTTATGTTTTGAGATTTTTTATGTTTATTATATTGTTTACTATCATATTAATACATTTGAACTTCATAAAGGTAGATTTAGAATGAAATTAAAATTAGAATATTACATATATTAGAAAAAAAATTGAATTTTTAACTTTTGTCAATTATTTGTACATTTTTCGCATAAATTGAAATTAGGTTCAGCACAAATGAAATTTCTACACTTTTCACAGCGTGTAGCAAAAAGATTTTTGTTATTTTTATATGTCCAGATGTAGCATCGGCCTCGTTTTGATGTACTTGGTAAATGGCGAATCTCCCGAATTCTTTGAATAACACTGGAAGCATCATTACTTTGAGGTTGTTTTTTACGTTTAGTGATCTGTTTTCAACGAGATTCATTGCAAGCTCCTCGATAAAAAGGCGACGACGAATATTATGGTTCGTTTTAGAATTTTTCCAATTCGGGAACAATGCAATGAACGTGCATTCAACGCACTAACATCAAGCATGTTAAAGGGTTCTTCAATAAGAGCGCTACAAAAGTTTTTTTAAATAAAACAAAAACGGTTTTGGATATCAATGAAATTCTTTATTCCTGTGAAAGTACGTTCGATGTATGGAAATCGATCTCTTTTGCATGGCCACCACGGGCACGCTTGCAGAAGTCCAGACGCTGAACCCAATTTTCGACGGTTTTCATCAATCGTCGCTGGCTTGTTGGCATAGACCATAGATTTGACGTAGACCCACAGGAAAGAGCCCACACGTCAAATCGCACGACCGAGGCGGCCAATCGACTGGACCATTTCGTGAGATAACACGTTCTCCAAAATTGGTTTGCAATAAATTGATTGTGACATTCGCTGTGTGCCTTGTGGCGCCGTCCTGTTGGAACCACATGTCCTCCAAGTCCATATCATCCAATTGGGGCCAAAAATATTCGGTTATCATTGAACGGTAGCGATTCCCATTAACAAAGTAATTTTAATAATTTCGACTCGTTGTTGGCTCGTATATCTTTCCATCATGAAATGGCAAACCTTACTGAAGAGAAATGTCAAAAGAGCGGCAAGAAATATGGCGTCGTTTGCTGTCCCTGTCTTTCTACTTTTGTAGCGTCCCTGTTGAACAACCCTTTACAAAATACTGCCATTGGCCACCGATTGACTTTTCGTTTGCATGTGTACGTAGCCACCATTTGATCCATAGTATCAACTCCACTCTTGGTTTTGTTGTAGTCTTCAATGATGTTAGGTTTCTTCTGTTCACTATTCTCATTTATGCTGACAACATTGTGGTATGTACTGAGCAATGCCACAAATCGGTACCGGCGAGGAACATATGACAACATAACTGCTTGCAATTTATGATCATATACAACTTCTGTATGATAAATTTTTGGCTTTTGACGCATGTCGAGTAGAACTGAAGGAATTTCAGTCCTATTTTTCATTATTGTTCCCAAAATAGTCATGCGATTCTTATGCAAATCTTCTGCCAATTCATACGAAGTGAAGAAGTGAGTCGCATAGCACCCAAATTTTTATGCCATATTTCGCCGGTTTGGATGGAATATACTGACGAAACGGACATCGCCCACGATACGGAACTAACTGTTCATCTACGGTAATATTTTTTTCCTGGTGTGTATACAGCTTTCAAAATATGATACATTTCGAATCGGTGCCAATTTGTCACGAACGGAAGTAAAGGGTGTTTTTTTATGCTAGATAGAACTTTAAATTGTAAAAAGTAACACAAAAAATTAAATTTTGATGAAACATTTTTTTTTATTTGTTTCAGTATACTCTGACAAATCATCATGAATAGACTCACGCTTGAACAACGCTACGAAATTATCCAAATTTACTTTGAAAATCAGTCGTCGATTCGCGCAACTTATAGACGCAAAATTGTGTTCAGCGATGAGGCGCATTTTTGGCTTAACGGGTTTGTTAATAAGCAAAATTGCCGCATATTGAGTGAGACCAATCCACAAGAGACCCTACAGACTCCATTACATCCAGAAATATGCACCGTTTGGTGCGGTTTTCAAGCTGGTGGCATCATCGGACCTTATTTCTTCAAAAATGAGGCCGGAGCTCGCGTTACGGTCAATGGAGATCGTTACCGCACCATGATCAATGATTTTTTGTTTGAAAATATGGATGACATTGATCCGGAGGAGATGTGGTTTCAACAGGATGGCGCTACGTGCCATACGGCGAACGCAACCATCGACTTATTGAAATCAAAATTTGGCGATAAGTTGATTTCGAGAAATGGACCTGTCAATTGGCCTCCAAGGTCGTGCGATTTGACACCTCTCGATTATTTCCTGTGGGGCTACGTGAAGTCACTGGTTTATGCTGATAAACCAGCAACAATTGATGCCTTGGAGGACAGCATTGTTCGTGTTATTCGTGACATACGGCCAGCAGTGCTCGAAAAAGTGGCCCAAAATTGGACGTCCAGAATGCGCTTCGTCAAGAACAGCCGCGGTGCCCATATGCCCGAAATCATTTTCAAGTGTTAATGTCACGTATTGATCTTTCCAATAAAAAAAAAATTTTGATTACAATTTAATTTTTTGTGTTATTTTTTACAATTTCAAGTTCTATCGGGCTTAAAAAAACACCCTTTACTTGTAGATGCAGTGTTGAACATACGTTGTTCGCGGTCATTAAAATCGAATGCAACCATGGATGCGCTTGAACATTTTCAAAGACATTGTTGCTCTAAATATTGGCCGACCACTTTCTTCATTCCACAGTTTAGTGACACATTCACCGTATAACCGATACACACCAGAAAGCAGCAACAATCCAAATTATGCGTGCAGAGTGTCCAAATCAATGTTTTCCCATTCGTATTTGTACTTTCGCACACCATATAAATTCGTCATGTTCAAAATAATGTTCTCAACCAGCCCAAGGAACATGTGAAATGCAGACGAAACATCAACTATATTAGCAGCTGCTAATACTTTTGGACCTGAATTATAACAAAAATGAAACATATAATGAACATGAACCCATAACAAAGAGGGTAGGTTTTTACCTGAAGTGAAATTTTCTGCACGTCGAAATGAATTTCTTCGATTTATTTCAAATGGTTGCGATGAATATTCAATTTTCTTATTTTTTGAAAAATATTTATTTTCAGGATTTGTTGCATTTTCTTCTGCTCAATTTTGCTCAAGTGGCTCAATGTCGTCTTCATCCGAATGCACGCTAACTTCACTTTCATCATACTCCTCGCCTGATAATGCAATATCATCGTCACTATTGCACGGAGATTCGCCCGCTTCGCTTTCCAAATCAAAATCCATTTCTAGTTCATCTCGCTGCCTTCTTTTACGTAAAACTCTATCCATTTTTTATCAAATACTTCGAAACACAACCAAAATTCAAATAAATGCTCAAACAAACTTCACTTATGTGTGTTCCAGAACAAACTGAATTTCATAAAACGAAAAAATAAGAGCGTGCTATAAATCCACACACAAAAATAAGCGGCAATACACAGGGACTATTGTAACTATAACTGCACAGGCAAATACAGTAAGGGTACAAATTCAAAAACAAATTCATAAATGTTTTATAAAATTATAGGAGGTTTACAAAACAAATTTTCCATACAAAATTTGTTTCATAAGCCTCCTATAACTTTACAAAGCATTTATGAATTTACACATAAAAAAAAACTTAGAAAAAAAATTAACATTGAGCTATATAAGACTTTATATGTTTACCGGTAAAGCCATTTTTAATTATATATGACGCTATATTAAAATTGTCATAGCATATGTAACTAAATATGGTATATATTAATATATATGGCGACATATATATTTATACTGATCTATATATGACATTATATAATAAATTTGTGGGAAACTCAAAGCTATACATAATTATATCCACAAAGATATAGTGTCACATTTGACTATATATAAACATATTAGTCCATATTAAATTATATAATTTCCTATATAACTATTTTTACTCGGGATTATAGTAATTTTGACTTACCCGAGTAAAAAAAATAATATGATGTCATATGTAATGATATCTTATTTAATATAATTGGAGATATATTATGATCCGAAAAATGGTGGATAAAATTATATCGGGTAAGATCTAAATATATTTAATCATATAGAATCTTATCCGGATTTTGAGCCGATATATTTATATCTAATTTAATGTAGAAAGACATAATTATATAACGCTTCATATTTCAGGATCAAAACAAAAATTTATGTATTTAGAAGAACCCAGTCAGAAAAATTCAAACGGGAAAGCGGTGGCAAAGCACTTTAACAGGTGGTACAAGTATTAGCAAAAAGTGCTTTCCCATTCCCAAAATGATAAAATGGCAAAAAGTGCTTTCCCATTCCCAAAATGATAACATCATTAGACAAAAGGACCGGCTGTTCAAAAAGCGCCGGAAAAGCACTGGAAGAAAAAAATTTTTAAACGTTGGCAAAACGCTGGCAAAACCAATAAATAGGTGGTCTGGAAATATATTTTCCAAAATAAAATTAAAAAAAAGTTCATATGTATTTTTTTGACCCTGCCGTGATTCGAACCCAGGCCGTCAGATTGGCAGACGATTGCTCTACCCACTGAGCTAACGAGACATATAATATTTAATGGCTAAACACATAAATGAGTGATAATAGCTGGACAACTACTGGATGTGCCAAAATGCTAGTACTGGCAAACAATTTTTAGTAACTAGTATGCCAGTGTTTGGAGGGCAAAAAAAAAAGTTGGTCTTGAAGGAGCTTTCCCACAAATAAAAAAATTGATTTTATAAAACAAAAAAAATTTTAAATTAAAAAAAATCCCAAAAAATTTTTTTGCTTGCAACCGGATTTGAACTCGGAACCTTCCGACTACAAACTTTTTTTAACGAAGCGTCAGCATTTTTATAAAATCATTGGTTTTCTAGTGATTTGATTTTTGTACGTCTGGTAACATTGGCTAGGTAGCACTGGATAACCACTGGTTGCAAACCTTGGCATATCACTCTAAGCCAATTCTTTGCCAGTGGTTTTTTTTATAAACCACCGAAATTTTTGTAAAAAAAATACTGGTAAAACGCTTTTCGCAAACGCTGGCAAAGCGTCCCAAATGAGTGTTCTGCCAGTCATTTATTTTTAATACCATGGTTACCCAGTGGTATGCCAGTGCTTGATTTTTTGTACCACTGGCGATTTCTGACTGGGAAGTTGTACATAATTGTAGCCAAGCATTTTAAGCCTTCTCATATAAACTTGTATTGTAAATTGTGTAAACCTGAGTTTAATGTCAAATTCCATATTTATACAAGGTTTACAAGTAATTTAGGAGTTATTAGAAATCATACATGAATATATGTATGTCAAAAAAACATAAGATTTTTTTTACATTGCGCTATACTTAAACATATATAAAACAACTTATAAAAAATTTTAACATTGAACTATATAAAACTTTATATGTTTTCCGATAAAACCAGTTTTAATTATATATGACGCTTTATTATAGAAAATTGCCATAGCATATGTAACCAGATATGGTACATATTAATATATATGGGGACATATATATTTATACTGATCTATATATGACATCATATAAGAAATTTTTGAAAAACTCAAAGCTATACATAATTATATCCGCAAAGATATAGTGTCACACTGGACTATATATAAACATATTAGTGCATATTAAGTTATATAATTCCCTATATAATTATTTTTACTCGGGTAGCTGCACAACCAACTTTTGCAAGAATTTTTGTGCAGGTAAGCCAAAAACGCAGCTAAGTCAAATTGTTTACCTGCCTTAATGTGCAGGTATACCAATACAGACCAAAAACAGACAAAACAAATGAAGCTAATGATGACAACTTTGTGCTTTGCACCAGATCTTGCGATTTTTATGGCTAAAAAACGACTAAAGTAGGATATTTTTGTCACAAAAAAGTTCACAACACTTTTATTTTATGTGTGTTAACAAAGCAAAACACAAGAGGCAGCTAACGGTGATCTTTTATATGAAAATAATGTAAAACTGTCAAAAATATGAGGCAGTTATCTTAAATGCGCAGGTACAAAAAGTGCACTTAAAGAAGACAATTGCGTACATAATTTTGTAAAATAGAAACGAAACCAAAATTTTGTGCAGCTATAGCAAAAGTGCACTTAAGAAAAAGGCAGTTAAATCAAAACTACTGTATATTTTATTTATATAAAATTGAACCAATTACGATCAAACCGATTTTTGTAATTGGTTCAATTTTGTATAAATAAAATATAATTGTGTCCGACATTTACCTTATACAATTGAATCAAAGTTTTAAACTGATAGCAGGATCTGCAATTTATGGCATAAATTAAGATCTTATCAAATCTGCCATAAATTCTGCAATTGATCTGCAATATATCGGAAAAGTTAAGATCTTACGCAATCCCGAAATATATTACTGGATCTAATTTGATCTATCATTTTTTGGATAAATTTCGATCTTACTTAATCCCCAAATATATTGCTGGATCTAATTCGGTCTGCCATTTTTCGGATCAAATTAGATCTTAGTTTATCCACAAATATATTGCTGGATCTAATTCGATCTGCCACTTTTTCGGATCAAATTGGATCTAAGTTTATCCACAAATATATTGCTGGATCTAATTCGATCTGCCAGATTTAAGTTTATCCACAAATATATAGCTGGATCTAATTCGATCCGCCATTTTTCGGATCAAATTAGATCTAAGTTTATCCGCAAATATATAGCTGGATCCGGTAATTTTCGGATCAAATTAGATCTAGGTTTATCCCCAAAGATACATTGGACCTCCCAATTTTGAGATATAACTTAATCTTAGTTTATCCACATATATACAATGGGATCTAAAATGATACACATAAGTATATATAATCAGATATGGTAAATCCAATAAATTGAGGTTTAATATACAATAAGATATAACCCGTACATAATCACATATAAACCCAAATTGAAGAAATTTTCTAAGTCATTTTAGATATAGTTTAATATAAACCTTTATCAAAAAAAATTCTAAGTTGTTTTACATATAACTTTATATGATAAACTAGGGGGCGCAGCCCGTTACGTTGTTAGCGTGCCTTAAAGTTTAGGGGTGGGGGCTGCGCCCCCCCCCCCCGACAATTTTTTTTAAATTCGCTTTTTATTTAAAGTACAGTTTTTATAATAAAAGCCTTCACCCAGCCACCACAAATAAATAATTCTGCACAACAATGGGTTTAAAATAAATAAATATTTGATCACTTTTTCTCATGAAAGTGGATTGTTAGTAATGAATCCATAATAAATTGCAATATACGTGTGTATGTTAAGATAATTTGGTAAAGTGCGAACTTAGGTAGATAGACCCGTAAGTAGTTTTGTTCATTTGTGTTTTGAATGAAAATAAATAACGTAAAGCAGGGTTGGAAAGCATTTTATAATATTAAAAATAGCGGGCAAAGCCCTCTACGTTGTTAGCGTGTCTTAAAGTTTTTTTAATTCCAGTTTATGTAAAGGTAGACCTGGCAATTCAAGTAAATTCACAAATTCAGTTGGAAAATTTACTGCGTCGGTTTCTTCCACCGGTGCTTCGTTACATGAAGTTTAAATATCGGAATATATAAGTTCCATTCCTTTTCTAAGGTTTTTTCTCTTTTAGAAAATTTGTTTAGCTTTTTGGAGAGTATGTTTCAATGCTACATAAGTTTCATATTCCGTGGATAGTGTTTGAACAGGTAATTCCCTCTTCCAATCCATTTGCATTGTCTATAATTTCAATTTCACTCGTTCAACGTTTATATCCATTTCATTTCACTTGTGTAGTGTTTCAATTCCACTCGTTTCCTATTTAGTTTCTTAATTTTAGTGTTTCATATACACTTGTTCTTTGAGGTTTAGGTTTCTAGCTAAAGACGCAGACATTAAGGGGGGGGGGGCAATTTTCCCCTTTTGAACCACCATTTTTACCACGTTCCTGTCCAAAGTCCTAGAAATGCCTTGTCGATAAGTTAGCCCATACTCCAAGGAAAACATATTATATATTACAGGTTTCTAGCCGAAGGGTTCGGTTAGGCCATCAAGGGGGAGAATTATTCCGTTTTTACCCCTCTCGGTAGGAATTTACAAAAATTCCGTCTTAGAGGACGTGTGCGTTGGAGGAGGAACCTACTACATACATAATTTTAGGTCTCTATATCCAGCAGTTTGGCCAGGCCGTCAAGGGGGAAGTTTTTTCCCTTTTTACCCCTCCCGGTATGAATTTCCAAAAATACCATCTTAGGGGACGTCAACGTTGGAGAAGGAACCCAAATACCGAATTTAAAATCCCTTGTTCCAGCAGTTTGGCCAGGCCGTTAAGGGGGAGACTTTTCCTGTTTTTGACCCTACCTGTAGAAATTTCAAAAAATCTCTTCTTAGCGGATGTCTACAATAGAGGAGGAACTTTAATACCAAATTTCAACTTCCTACCTCCAGCGGTTTGGGCAGGCCTTTAAGCCCTTTTCGCTTCATTAACCCCCATTTTTGCAATGTCCCTGTCCAAAAAGCACCTTCCCGGTAAGTGAGCCCATACTCCAAGTAACATATGTTTTACATTTCAGGTTTCTAACCAACTTTTACTATTTGTGCCCCTCTCGGTAGGAATTTCAGAAAATCCATCGACAGGGAATTTCAGCTTCCTAGTTCCAGCAGTTTGAGCAGGCTGTCAAGGGGGACACTTTTTCTTTTTTTGTCCCTCCCGGTTGGAATTAGGCTGGAAGAGGAACCTAAGTACCGAATTTCAGCTTCCTAGTTCCAGCAGTTTGGACAGGTCGTTAAGGGGCAACTTTCCCTTTTTGAGCCCCCATTTTATAACGACCCTGTCCAAAATTCAAAAAAGTATCTTTGTAATAAGTTAGCCCTTACTCCAGGGACCCACATTTTAAGCTTCAGGTTTCTAGCCGAAGGGGTTTTTACCGGCCCCCAAGGTGAGGCTTTTCTTCTTTTTGCCCCTCCCTTTAGGAATTTACAAAAATTCCATCTTCGCGGCTATCTGCGATGGATGAGGAACATTCATACCAAATTTCAACTGCATTGCCTAAGCGGTTTGGGCAGGCCGTTAGTGGGGACATTTTTCCCTTTCAACCACCATTTTTACTATGTTCCTGTTCCAAAATAGAAAAATTACGTTGCCGGTGAGTTAGTTACTCCAAGGAATACATATATAAAATTTTAGGTTGGCCAAAAGGGATTGGGCAAGCCGTCAGGAAGAATCTTTTACCTTATTTCCCCTCCCGATAGGAATTTCAAAAATTCCGTCTAAGCGGACGCCTACACAGAAGGAGGAACTCACATACCGAGTTTCCTTTTGGGATATCCTGTAGGGAATTCAAAAAAAAAACATTGTCAATGTCTACTACAGTGGAGGAACCTTAATACCAAATTTCAACTTCTTACCTCCAGTGGTTTGGGCAGGCACTTTTCCAATTTGTGAGACTGTTTATGGGGAGACTTTTCCCCTTTTTGCCCGTTCCGGTAGGAATTTCCAAAAATCCCGTCTTAGCGCACGTCTATGCCGAATATCAAGAAACCTTGTTTTAGTGGAGATATCCGTGGGGGGAGGAAAAAAAGTAGTTTTTTTTGAAATTTATTTTATTTTAAATGGTACTTTTTGGAAAAACGAAATTTTTTGGAAAAGGTATTTTTTTTTTAAAAGGTGTTTTTTTTGGAAAAATTTATGTTTTTTGGAAAAAGGTACTTTTTTTGGAAAAGGTACTTCTTTTGGAAAAGGAACACTTTTTTAGAAAAAGGTACTTTTTTTTGGGAAAAAGTACTTTTTTTTGGAAAAGGTACTTTTTTTGAAAAAGGTATTTTTTTGAAAAAATGTATGTTTTTTGGGAAAAGGAACATTTTTTTAGAAAAAGGTACTTTTTTTGGGAAAAGGTACTTTTTTTTGGAAAAGGTACTTTTTTTGAAAAGGTATTTTTTTTGGAAAAATGTATGTTTTTTGGGAAAAGGTACTTTTTTTGGAAAAGGTACTTTTTTTGGAAAAGGTACATTTTTTTAGAAAAAGGTACATTTTTTGGAAAAAGGTACTTTTTTTTGGAAAAAGGTACTTTTTTTGGAAAAAGGTACTTTTTTTGGAAAAAGGTACTTTTTTTGGAAAAAGGTACTTTTTCGGGAAAAGGTACTTTTTTGGAAAAAGGTACTTTGGAAAAAGGTACTTTGGAAAAAGGTACTTTTTTTTGAAAAAGGTACTTTTTTTTGGAAGGTACTTTTTTTTGGAAAAAGGTACTTTTTTTGGAAAAAGGTCCTTTTTTTGGAAAAAGGTACTTTTTTTGGAAAAAGGTACTTTTTTGGAAAAAGGATTTTTTTTTGGAAAAAGGTACTTTTTTCGGGAAAAGGTACTTTTTATGGAAAAAGGTACTTTTTTTGGAAAAAGGTACTTTTTTTGGAAAAAGGTACTTTTTTCGGAAAATGGTACTTTTTTTGGAAAAAGGTACTTATTTTGGAAAAGGTACTTTTTCGGAAAAAGGTACTTTTTTTGGAAAAAGGTACTTTTTTTTGGAAAAGGGTACTTTTTTTGGAAAAAGGTACTTTTTTTGGAAAAAGGTACTTTTTTTTGGAAGAAGGTACTTTTTTGGAAAAAGGTACTTTTTTTGGAAAAAGGTACTTTTTTTTGGAAGAAGGTACTTTTTTTGGAAAAAGGTACTTTTTTTGGAAAAAGGTACTTTTTTTGGAAAAAGGTATTTTTTTGGAAAAAGGATTTTTTTTTTGGAAAAGGGTATTTTTTTCGGGAAAAGGTACTTTTTTTGGAAAAAGGTACTTTTTTTGAAAAAAGGTACTTTTTTTGGAAAAAGGTACTTTTTTCGGAAAATGGTACTTTTTTTGGAAAAAGGTACTTTTTTTGGAAAAGGTACTGTTTTGGAAAAAAGGTACTTTTTTTGGAAAAAGGTACTTTTTTTTGGAAAAGGCTACTTTTTTTGGAAAAAGGTACTTTTTTTGAAAAAAGGTACTTTTTTTGGAAAAAGGTACTTTTTTTGGAAAAAGGTACTTTTTTTGGAAAAAGGTACTTTTTTTGGAAAAGGGTACTTTTTTTGGAAAAACCTAGTTTTTTTGGAAAAAGGTACTTTTTTTGGAAAAATGTACTTTTTTTTAGAAAAAGGTACTTTTTTTGGAAAAAGAATTTTTTTTTGGAAAAAGGTACTTTTTTTGGAAAAAGGTACTTTTTTTGTAAAAAAGTACTGTTTTTGGAAAAAGGTACTTTTTTTTTGGAAAAAGTACTTTTTTTTGGAAAAAGGTACTTATTCGGAAAAAGGTACTTTTTTTGGAAAAAGGTACTTTTTTTGGAAAAAGGTACTTTTTTTGGAAAAAGGTACTTTTTTTGGAAAAAGGTACTTTTTTTTGGAAAAAGGTACTTTTTTTGGAAAAAGGTACTTTTTTTTTGGAAAAAGGTACTTTTTTTGGAAAAAGGTACTTTTTTGGGAAAAAGGTACTTTTTTTGGAAAAAGGTACTTTTTTTGGGAAAAGGTACTTTTTTTGGGAAAAGGTACTTTTTCGGGAAAAAGTAATTTTTTTTGGAAAAAGGTACTTCTTCGGAAAAAGTTACTTTTTTTTGGAAAAAGGTACTTTTTTTGGAAAGAGGTACTTTTTTTTGGAAAAAGGTACTTTTTTTTTGGAAAAAGGTACTTTTTTTTTGGAAACAGGTACTTTTTTTGGACAAAGGTACTTTTTTGGGAAAAAGGTACTTTTTTTGGGAAAAGGTACTTTTTTTGGGAAAAGGTACTTTTTTTGGGAAAAGGTACTTTTTTGGAAAAAGGTACTTTTTTTGTCCCCTTTTTGCCCCTCCCGATAAGGAATAAAAGGAATTTTTTTTGGAAAAAGGTACTTTTTTTGGAAAAAGGTACTTTTTTGGGAAAAGGTACTTCTTTGGAAAAAGGTACTTTTTTTGAAAAAAGGTACTTTTTTGGAAAAAGGTACTTTTTTTGGAAAAAGGTACTTTTTTTTGGAAAAAGGTACTTCTTCGGAAAAAGGTACTTTTATTGGAAAAAGGTACTTTTTTTGGAAAAAGGTACTTTTTTTTGGAAAAAGGTACTTTTTTTGGAAAAAGGTACTTTTTTTGGAAAAAGGTACTTTTTTTGGGAAAAGGTACTTTTTTTGGGAAAAGGTACTTTTTTGGAAAAAGGTACTTTTTTTGTCCCCTTTTTGCCCCTCCCGATAAGAATTTCCAAAAATGCCGTCTCAACGGACGTCTACACCGGTCGAGGAACCTACATACCAAATTTCAACTTCATAGCTCCAGCAGTTTGAGCAGGCCGTCAAGGGGGAGACTTTTTCCCCTTTTTGCCCGTCCCTGTAAAAATTTACAAAACTCCCGTCTTGGTGGATGTGTACGATAGTGGAGGAACCTATATACCAAATTTCAACTTCCTACCTCCAGCGGTTTGGGCAGGCCGTCAAGGGGGGCCTTTTTCCCTTTTTTAACCCCCATTTTTACAACGTCCCTGTCCAAAATTCCAGAAAGTACTTTCCAGAAGGTGCTCCAAGGAACACATATCTTAAATTTCAGCTTTCTAGCCAAAGGGGTTTTGGCAGGCCGCCAAGGGGGAGACTTTTCCCCTTTTTGCCCGTTCCGGTAGGAATTTCCAAAAATTCCGTCTTAGCGGACGTCTACGCCGAAAGAGGAACCTACATACCAAATTTCAACTTCCTAGCTTCAGCGGTTTGGGCTGGGCGATGTTGAGTCAGTCAGTCAGTCACGTTATTTCTTTTATATATAGAGATTATCAAAAATATTTTCTAAGTCATTTTAGATAGAACTTCATATGATAAATTATCAAAAATATTTTTAAATCATTTTAGATAAAACTTTATATAATCTAGATTCCAAAACATTTTCTAAGTCATTTTATATATAAATTTAGATAAATCTTAAATAATTTAAAATATTTTCTGAGTCAATTTTTGATAAAAATTTATATTATTTAAAATCAGAAAAAATTTCGAAAGGAAAATATTTTTTATGTCAGTTTTACAATTCAAACATATTTCAAACCTAACATATTTTGGGTATAAATCTTGAAATCCAATTGTATTAAATAGTATATAACTATATCAGATTGGATATAATACGATTCAATTAGATGTGCCCAATTTTGGGATGCAATTGCATCAGAGTATATGCAATTATATAATATTACCCAAGTAAAAAAGTTTTGATATAGTCATATATTATCATATGAAATTTTGTATAAGTATATATTGGAACATATATACCAAGACACAATTATATCAAATTATATAAATGTATATCTTAGATATATAACTATATATTGTTTTATATAGGACTATATATAGTAAAATATATTACAATATCCAATTATATATTGACCTATATATGCCACATATATTTATTTATAATTGCATCGAATTATATACCATTATATCTAGTTGTATATGATTATATTATGTTTGATACTAGGCATTTCAATTTCAATTTAATAGCTGGTATGCATAAAAAGTATGCCTACTATCAGACAAAATTTTATAAAATCAGATATTTTTATATCGAATGAGATATAATAAGATGTCCTGGATATGGACAAATCTCGGATCAAACTGTATCAAATTATATCTAATTTTATATAATTAGATACATGTAGATGACCCATTTTTCGGATCAAGCTGTATGTGGTTGTATATGGGGATTTATCAAATAAGATATAATTATATATGACACCATATTAAGATTTTTACCCGGGAAATGAAATTCATACAATATCATTTGAAATTCGGAAAATGTCTATTGAAATTCAGAAGATATCATTTGAAATTCAGAAAATATCATTTGAAATTCAGAAAATATCATTTGAAATTTAGAAAATATCAACTGATATTCAGAAAGTATGATTTGAAATTCAGAAAATATCAATTGAAATTCAGAAATCGTCATTTGAAATTCAGAAAATATCAATTTAAATTCAGAAATCATCATTTGAAATTCAGAAAATGTCAATTGAAATTCAGGAATCGTTATTTGAAATTCAGAAAATATCAATTGAAATTCAGAAAATATCATTTGAAATTCAGAAAATATCAATTGAAATTCAGAAAACATCAATTAAAATTCCGAAAATTATAAACAGAATTTTTTATAGAATCCGGCCAGGTAGATAACGTTATACCCTATTTAAAAATTTATATATGGATTTTATCAAAATACGTTTTTTTACTCCCACTTATTAGGGAGTAAAATTCATTTTACTTACGCGAGTGAGAATTATTTAAAATTTGTGTGCCTCAATGATTTTATGTAGACTAATTTCTTTCTTGTTACGAATTATGGCTCCAAAATGTAAGGCTGAAATTTAAAGCCAAATAATAGTCTTTAATATCAGCATTACGTTTTAATGCCTAATGGAGCCATAATTCGTTACAAGAAAGAAATTAATCTACATAAAATTATTGAGGCACACAAATTTTAAATATTTTTCACTCGCGTGAGTAAAATGAATTTTAATTATTTTGATAAACCCCATATATAAATTTTTATAGGGGATAAAATTATCTACCTGGACGGATTCTTTTAAAAAATGTGTTTACATTTTTCTGAATTTCAATTGATGTTTTCTGAATTTCAATTGATATTTTCTGAATTTCAAATGATATTTTCTGAATTTCAATTGCTATTTTCTGAACGTGAAATGATATTTTCTGAATTTCAATTGATAATTTCTGAATTTCAAATGACGATTTCTGAATTTCAATTGATATTTTCTGAGCTTCAAATGAAAATTTCTGAATTCCAATTGATATTTTCTGAATTTCAAATGACGATTTCTGAATTTCAATTGATATTTTCTGAATTTCGAATGACGATTTCTGAATTTCAATTGATATTTTCAGAATTTCCAATGACAATTTCTGAATTTCAATTGATATTTTCTGAATTTCAAATGACGGTTTCTGAATTTCAATTTATATTTTCTGAATTGCATATGATATTTTCTGAATATCAATTCATATTTTCTGAATTTCAAATGACGATTTCTGAATTTCAATTGATATTTTCTGAATTTCAAATGACGGTTTCTGAATTTGAATTGATATTTTCTTAATTTCAAATGATATTTTCTGAATTTCAATTGATATTTTCTGAATTTCAAATGACGATTTCTGAATTTCAATTGATATTTTCTGAATTTCAAATGATATTTTCTGAATTCCAATTGATCTTTTCTGAATTTCCAATGGAAATTCTGAATTTCAATTGATATTTTCTGAATTACGATTGCAAAAGTTTTTGATGGCCAAAGTTTCGCATTAAACAGTTCTTGATAAAATTCAGGCGAAATGCCAAGTTTAAAATTTATAAACTTAAAATCATTTAAACAATCATATGTTTTCACCAGTTTATGACATATAGTTGCGAGCATAAAAAATGCAACGATACGCTAAATCATCTAATTATGCTTTGATTTCTTCTAATGGTTTTTTATTTGCGCTTATCTTTTGTTAATATATTCGTTGATGTGTATTTTCATATTTTAAGTCATTTAATTTGCATTTATTTATGTGAATTAGTTTTTACGAACTTTTTTTGAAACTACTGCCTATTTTGTGCGAGCAAAAAATATGCAACGAAAGAATAATATGTATCAAGTAAGTATAAAAATTTTATTTATTCACGAAATTTGAACTGAATTAACCAAAATTAACTAAATTGCTCATTTTCTAGAAAAAAAAACTATCAAGAGATAACCGTGCTGCTATTACTACGTCGCTTTGGGAAGGAAAACCTGTACTTGAAATCCGAACTATCTTTCAAGGAAACAAGTCCACTGTGTCACGAATTGCAACTCGGCATTAGGCTCGCGGTTATATTCATAGGAAAATAGCAAGTGGAAGACCCCGAAAAACAATTAAAAGGCAGGACAGAAATATGATCTCTATTGTTAAAGCGACCCCAATAAGACCGCCGCAGATGTTATGCAGTATGCTTCAGAACATTTAGGCGCAACCGTCTTAGTTCATACCGCACATAGGCGCTTAAAGGAAGCAAACTTGTTAGCAAGACGTTCAGAAAAGAAACCCTTCATAATTAAAGTGAATACAAAGTAGCGTCTCGATTTTGAAAGCGCCATAGGCACTGGGCAAAAGAACAATGGGCAAAAGTTTTATTTAGTGACGAAACAAAATCAAATTTATTTGGATCCGATGGACTGAAGTTCATCCGCAGTCCATCATCTAGATACTAGAAACAACGCGTTAAACACGGCGGAGGATCCCTTATGATGTGGGGTATGAAATCGTTGTGTTAAATCAAAGAGTATACATAATAAAGAGATTGGGGGACTCTCTTTCACTGAGAAAGCATTTATTCTATTATGTGCCTTGGAACAGGAACATACTCAAACCAATATCACCCAGCAAAGATGGCAATACGAAGAAGATTCTCCGAACATATCGCCAGGAAGAAAACATTTATTGCCGGCAATATCAATTTCGTATTTCCTCCGTCAGAAACAACTGTTACACTAAAACAATACTTCCAGGCAATGTGAAAGCAATAACTCATATGGAAGGTAAAAGGGATATCGCTAAATAAACTCCCAGTACAATAAAAAAACGATTTAATTTTTTCATTATTAAATTTAAGCCTGAAAAACAATATCTGCATACATAATCCATTGACCAACTTATAAATTATCTTGATTTCATCTTAGCCGATTTTTCCCGCGCAATTAAAACTTTTCACGAGTTTATTTGCTATATATCTTTTGATTGCTTTGTACAAATTTAGTTTTAATTTTTTCCAAATTGATAAAAGATTTCAAACAAATTTGCTTCATCTTTCAAATGATACAAAGGTGATATTGCCGCAATATTGTCATAAAAAGTTATGACAAAAGATAACATTTTTGAATTATTTTTTTCCAAATATCGCCGAATTATCTTCCAAGTGATAAAAGGAAGACAATTTCAAAGTAAATACTACTTGATTATTTTCATTCAAATGACAAATAGAAGATATCGCTTTAATATCTTCTTGGAAGGTATCTTTTAAATGTTTGCAGGGTCATTATGTGCGCTCTTTGTATGACTCAAAACATCGATTGTAACCAGGGATGGAAAATAATAATTTAGTTATAAAAATCAAAAATGGAACTATACTATGGAATTATACTATTCCAACAGTATTATAGCCCTATATTATGAATTTTAAAAAACCATACGTAAAAAATTGCAAAATAATATCGGAATGCGAAAAAAGGCTTTGGGGTTCAAAAAATTAATTAAAAGATTTACATTCTGCAAACGATGCCAAAATTTTCTTTTTTTGCAACTAACCACCAAACTTTGTTTTATGAAATGGGCATTATACTCCGTAGATTATAAATTTAAAAAACCGCACTTAAAAAATGGCAAAATAATAGAGGAACGCGAAAAAAGACTTTGTGGTAGAAAAAAATAATTAAAAAAGTCAATCAGCGATTAACAATCTGCAAATGAATACAATGACGCAAAAATTTTCCTTTTTGCAAATATTTTTTTCGCGATTTATTTATTTTTTTTTGCAAACTAAGCACGAAACTTTTGTGTATAAAATTGGTACTATAGACCCTAGATGATAAATTTAAAAAAACCACACTTAAAAAATTGCAAAATAATCGCGGAAAGCGAAAAAAGGCTTTTTGGTACAAAAAATTAATTAAAAAACTTAATCAGCGATTTACATTCTGCAAACAAATATATTGATGAAAAAATTTATCCTTTTTGCAAAGTTAATTTTTCGCGATTTTTTTGCAACTTGCCACCAAACTTTGTTGTATGAAATGTGTATTATAGCCCCTAGATTATAAATTAAAAAGAAACGTACTTAAAAAATTGAAAAATAAAAGCGGAACGCGAAAAAAGACTTTGTGGTACAAAAAATTAATTAGGAAACGTAATCAGCGATTTAGATTCTGCAAACAAATATATTGATGAAAAAATTTTTCTTTTTGCAAATTTTATTTTTCGCGATTTTTTTTGCAACTAGCCACCAAACTTTGTTGTCTGAAACGTGTATTATAGCCCCTAGATTATAAATTAAAAAAAAAACGCACGTAAAGAATTGCAAAATAATAGCGGAATTTGAAAAAAGACTTTATGGTACAAAAATTTAATCCCTATGTTATATATTTAAAAAAAACCGCACTTAAAAATTGCAAAATAACGGCGGAATTCGAAAAAGGCTTTATGGTACAGAAAATGAATTAAAAGAGGTAATCAGCGACCGACATTCTGCAAGAGAATATATTGTTGCAAAAATTTCGTTTTTTGCAAATGTTTTTTTTTCGCAATTTGTGCTAATATTTGCTAATATCTAAATATTTAATTTTTATGTTTTTTAACGAGCCAAAGAAGAAGCTATTTTTTAGTTACTTACATTTTTAAATATGTAAGAGGGATCTAATATTTTTTGGTATAAGAGCCCGATTAAGAGAGTCTTTTCCATCCCTGATTAACCAGGGAGTTCGTTCCTGTTCCAAGCCGCCTAATATTTTTTCAAATAAAAAATATTGAGAGAGTTGCAAGGCCATTGGTTAAATATAACACACTTGTTTAAATTTTTATTTTGAGGTGCATTCTCCCGTGATGGTGTTGGACCAGAAGTCAAAATTGAGGACAGAATAAACACAGAGGGTTACTACAAGAGCACATGCTTCCTCACATGCAGGAAAAAATGGCTGCTGGAAGCATATTCAAATACGACAATGACCTTAAGCACACCGTTAGCTGAGCTAGGCAATTTCTAAGTAACAATGGCGTTGAAGTTTTACAGTGGCCAGCACACTCACCCGAGTTAAACCCCATAGAGAATCTATGGGAGCTTGTATACATCGAAATACGTTAAAATTTAAGGGATTTCGAAATTGTTGCCATACAGGTGTAGCAAGGCATACCTTCACAAAATTGGTTGCGCTCGTGGATCCTATGCCTTCGCGAATGAAAGGAGTTATTAAAAATAATGGCTATTCCACTAAATAATAAAAATCTAATTAATATGGTGAATTTTTTAACAAATATATCGATTAAATTGTAGCATGCAACAAATGGTTTGAAAATGGTTGGGGTAAACTGGGATAAAATTTTGAGAAGGTACACGCTTTTCCACGGGTCTTATTGCTCGTCGATGGGGGGGTTCAAATCTTCTCTTCACCCGTAACCTTGTGCTACGTTATGAATTTAATTTTATTTTTGCGTGTACAAGAAGATTCTAATTAAATCTATGAAAGAAAATTAAAAGATTGATAGAGAATTTAAACGGAAACAAGATTGAAAATAAACAGGCAAAAGGACCTATAATAAAGAGGCAGAAATGTAAAAGGACAAAAAAAAACCGAGTCAATACCAGTTGTCAACGTATTTGACGGCGTCCGCCCACCCTACCATGATCATACAATAGAAAATCCGGAAAAAATATTGGATTTATGATCCCACATTTTAATCCTACAACAGCCTAATACCTCGAATCAGAAATCAAACAGATTTAGTTAAAATTTACCAGAAACTCATAATGAATTTATTGACAAGCGAAAATTTCACTTTACGGTATAATTGAAATTTAAAATTATATAAAAAGTGGTTATAAAATTTCGTTCACTTAAACCAAGAATTATTCTCATTTAAGCTAATTTAATTCACAAAAAAAAGTTAACAAGAAAAATATTACTATCTAGAATCAGAACAAATGGTAAGGTAACTTAAAATGCAGAAAAAAAAATATACCTAGTTAGTAAAGATAGAACCACTACCTAATAAATTAGTTAATATTTGTGTTTAAAAGTTCAAAAGCAAAAAAAAAAAATATTTAATTTAAATAAAAAAAATAAAATCGAAAAATTATAATTTAAATTTCGGTGTTTTAAAATTTTAAACTCGTTTTAAAAGATAAAACAAATTTCATTTCACATTAATTCAATTTAGTTTTTCTTGTAAATCTCAAAAGTTCTGCCCTGATTTGATTTAAAAAAAGACACAATGTTTTAATATATAAAAAAAAATAGTTGGTTACGTTAAGGATAAAGAATCTAACATTTAACAACTTCAAGATATTTACTTTAGATGCACCGAAATTGAAATTGTAAACAAACCCAAAAAAAAATGTAAAGCAAAATAAAGAAACATGAAAAAAATGAGAGTAAAGAAACTTACAAAGTCGCTGTTGCTGTAGTTGCTAACGCTGAGCTAAATAAAATATAGAGAGATGTTGATAAAAATGTTTAGCAACATGTGTTGCACGCAATATAATCACTTTTGTTGGACGTTTGATTTGAACTTTTGAAACACTGTTATAAACCAAATATCTTTAAATAAAATTAAATTTAATTTTAACACTTGCTTGATTTAACATAACCAAAATTACTGCACATCTGGAGCTTTACTTTAACATTAAAAGTTGTAGGTGAATTATACTGTGAATTAACATATGGGCATTTCCATCATGTCGAACGGGACCGTCGAACACATTTAAAGTGAAAAAAAGTCAAAATTAAACGGATTTTTATTTTGACAATAGGCTTTACTTATATCTTTTTATTAGCCCTACAATTGGTGCTGAGGTTGATTTTTAGCAATTTTTCGTTTTCAAGATAATTGTAAAAAACCAAGGCATTCGCACGGGACAAAAACAGAAGTGGTTTTCGCGGCTAACAATTAAAATGCCGATTTCAGCGAAACCTGAAGCAATATTTCAATGTGACTAATTTTACACTGTTGTGCATTGATGTCTTTTAAAAATGGTTGTAATTTTACTCAAAAACGATTCGTATTATTTTTTTAATTTAATTTTATTCACTGTCGCACGTGACATGTCGCACGGGACATTTTTTTCCATCATGAGATTTATGTTGTTTCTGTTGCTCTTTTTACGAAATTATATATAAACAAGCTTAGTAAAAATGTTTTTAAATCGACAGAAGTATTCAAGGTATTTATTTGAATATAATAACCAAAAACAAACTTAAAAGAAATATGTAGTATGTATTAATCCAGCAAAATTGTCGGATGGAAAGAACCCATTGTAGAACAACTTGTACGTGTATACAACCTGTTCTAATTTATGTTCTATCATCGGTGATTTTAGTTTGAGTTTGTCCCAAAAGCAACAGGTTCTTTTCTTCCAAACTAGAACAGGTTACTTTGGAACCGGTTCTAGAACCAGTTATAGAACTGGTTCCGCGACAGTGAAACCTTCCATTTTGATTCCCAGGAATCAGTTCTAGAACCTGTTCCACGTAACCGGTGGTAAAAGTACCTGTTCTAGAACAGATTCAGAGGCAACCAGTTCAAAAAACTTTTGCTTGGAATTATTTATTTATATGAAAATATAAAATACAGTTTTTTTTTGAATAGGCAGTCCTAGCTGCTTTTACTTCTTGACCATGGTGCATTCCAATTTTAAAAAAAATTTTAAAGTATGTATTTACATAAATAAATCATATACATAAGAAAAAAAATTCAAAATTTTTAAATTTCACACTTACGATGTCGCACGTGACCAACTGTGTATAAGTACCAAGATCACAATTCTTCTTATTTTTCAGTTAGGTTTTTTTTATTTTAATTGTATAAAAAATCTCTGTTTGTAATCAATATTTGATGAGGTTTCTGCGTGTACTTTCGACGCACTGATAACAAATGTTGTTTTTCAATGTCGCACGGGACATCGAAATATGCGAAAATGCAAATCAAAAACTTACAGTTATTTTCAATCGCTTTGTTTCTTATGCATTGTTTTATGACTCTTTGTACCTTTAGAAATATTTTAGAAAGCAAAAGTCAATGCATACCGTCTCTGTTTAAAAACTTTTATCAAAACAAAATGTGCAATAGAAATATCCAAATAGGAAAAGATGCGCTTGTGCGACTTTGCATTCGAATACCTCGAAATGGGTTATGAATAAATGCGAAATATTTTTACGTTATTTAAATTTGATTGTTTCCCTATGAAAATATGATAAAACAAAGTGTTTTCAATAACTTTTAATATTTTAGTCTCAGTGGACCTTTCGGTGGAAATGCCCATATGTACATGATCAACACTTGTTAATATGTAAATACTTTTGTAATTTGTTTTTAACAATTTTATGTAACAATGTGCGTTGTATGTTAACCCACGTTTAGATGTATACACAGGAATTTTGCTTTAGTTAAACCATACAGAAAAAAAACACGAAATTATTTTAAAAAGAACGAAAAATCATGTTAAAGCGACCCGAATTAATATTTGTTTTAGGAATTTTAGCAAAAGAATATTTTAACACTAGGCAACAAATTTTCACAAAATTATAATTAATATTTTAACATTTTTAAATTTTAACAAAAAACCATCAATATAATTTTATCACTAGCAACGCGATTTGGTTTAATTAAGTTAGTAAAATTATTTAGAAAAACTCTAACTGATTTTATTTTGGGGGTGTTTCAACACATTGTTCTCTTTATCCAAAATTTATGAAATTACTCAACGTTTACGAATTAAAATCTAAATTAATTTCTTATTACGATTTTTAGGCGAAATCCTTCTTTTTTTCCACAAATGTTTATCACGTACACTCGAGAGCTTTTGTCAGTAAATCGAGGTATTTTTTTCCGCCTTTAGAATTATTATTCAAATATTATATAAAAATTTAAAATACACTCTGGGTGGCCATTTTTTTTAATGTAATTTTTTTTTCCCCCGTTTTACCATTTAACAAATATGTCCTCTACACAGGTTTAATACGGTTGATTTTGGCGGGGTTTTTTTTTTATTCTTATAATTTAAATGCACTGAATTAATGGATTAAATTTTATGAAATTTTTAAAAGAATTTCCTACACACTCTTGGAGCACTTAGTATGTTTTTTTTTACACTGCTTTGGAGATTAAATTGCGTAACGATGGCGATGTCACTAACAAAACCGAACTGCCTTTACACAAACTGCCCAAACGCTCACTTGCCGATGATCTGATGGAGCACAGAGAGTAACAGAACCAACAGCTTTTATTAGCCTACGCCAAGCCAGGATTTGTTGTTGATGTATTTGCCTGTAGATTTATTTAACATTAAGCACAAGGTGCCAAATCAATTGAGATGGCACCAGGGGGAAAAATGTAATTAAGAAGTCCAGCTAAACGTAAAAATCCCACAGAAATTAAAAACAATGGTAAAAAGTACCTCCAGTTGGCTCCTAAACACTATAGGTAACGCCAATCCGTTTAGAGTGAAAATGACCAGAAATCTCCTTGGCAAAAGGTACCTTGTTAACGATTTCTCGTCTCTTATTAACCAGCAGTAAAAGTTGATTTATCTATTTTTTTAATGGAGGAACTCCTTTAGAATTTCGCACCAAAATTTTAATGCAAAATAAAAAAAAATTACCACAACTCACTAAAGTTTATTTTCATAAAAACTTAATATTTAAATTTGCCACTTTATTATTTTATAAAAACTTTATTTCACCCGAGAACTTTCATCAAGGACTGTAAGATATTAAAATGGCTGATGACTTTATCATTTGGCCAGAAGAAAGCTAGGTTTCACCATTATGGCTTGGGAAATTAAAACGGCTAACGTTTTTATTCCAATTTTTGGTAAGATGCCAAACAAATAAACATAAGATATACGTCAAAATACAATAAACAGACGAATGTTAGAGAAGTAGCAAATCACGTACAGATAGCGTTGTACAAAAGCGTTAAAAATTACAAAAAAAAAATTATTCGAATATTAAACCAATGAAAATAAAAGAAAAACCAACGAAGAAAAAAAAATGAATAAAATAAATATTAAGAAATGTTGCAAGCGCTATTACAATTCCCCCCGCTAAAATCAGACTTTGGGGGTGAAATAGCAACACCGAGACTGATCACGCTTGCAAATAAAAATATCAAGCCACCGACTTTATTGACGTATGTCCTTGGCATGGTAAGTCCCTACCAATGTACCCTTCAAATCCTCGAGCGCATAATAACTATTGCCTAACTTTTGACGTATGCGTGCCTTGACAAATGTAGGAGCTAACTTGGCGTTGTAACCCTGCTCAAAATTGCTCTGTTTAAAGTTCCTACGAAAAACCTCTTGGCCCACATTATAGGATACCTCTCTGGATCGCAGATTGTAAGTACGCTCGTTTCTTTCGAATTGTTTTTGAACGAGTTCCGTAGCTTTTTTCCCCATGATTTGCATAGAGTCATTGCGATCAAACCGTACCGAACGATCGTCCAACATTTCGAGCTGCCGCAAAAGAGCATAAGTGGAACCATTGGTCACCATATGCTGGCCAAACGCAAGATAATATGGCGACGTGCCAATGGCCGAATGTACCGACGACCTAAGTGCACAACAAATTCTGCTTAAGAGCCCATCCCAATTCTTTTGATCAGGCTTTACATATGATTTTATCGCGGACAAAACCGACCTATTTACTCTTTCAGAAGCATTTGCCTGCGGAGCGTGAACTGCCGTGTAAATATGTTTTACACCATAACGCGAGAGGAATTGGTTAAACTGGTTCGACCGAAACTGTGACCCGTTGTCTGAGACCACGACCTCTGGAACCCCAAATGCATGGAACAACTCTTCTCCCATATACTTAACAACCGGTTCAGCAGTTAGTTTTTTAACGGGTTTTAAAAACGGGAATTTAGAGAAATGGTCCAGCACTATAAATATACCGATGTGACCAGACCGTATGGACCAAGAAAGTCAACGTATAATTTTTGGAAAAATCTCTGAGTTTCAAATGTTTTTCCCATGGGAGGTCTAAGCTCCTTATTCGGATGTTTAGTCATTTTACAGACGTCGCAATTGTTTATGTAATTTTTCACGCCCACTACCAAACTCGGCCAAAAATAGAACCGGCGAATCTTCTCAATAGTTTTACTCATCCCGCTATGAGACGAAAGTGGATTATCGTGAGCACGTTTTAGAATCTCAGGAACCATCGCTTTTGGAATCCACAATTACCAGGCCAGATCATCCTGTAGTTTTTCTCCTGTAGCATGTTCCGTTCTCCTGTACAGGTATCCGTCCACTAATTTCAAATCCGGCATTTTGTGTATAGTCCTCTCAATTTTGCTCAAAAGTTCTTTATGTTCATCAGATTGGAAATGGGTAGAATTTAGATCTACAAAAACCCCAGCGTCTATGTCTAAATCAGCCAAACTATCTATCTCTAAAGCATACAAATCCTCAGTGTTGGCCCTAGATAATGCATCCGGAACCATGTTCAAACTACCACGCCTGTGCTGAATGTTAAATTTGTAACCCTGAAGCTTTAAAGCCCATCGAGCTAACCTAGTGCTCAGATCCGTCTGAGTCATGAGCCACTTCAAGGACGCATGGTCAGTGATTACAGTGAACTCATGACCTTCGACATAGGCTCTGAACTTTTTAATGCTTAACAACGCTGCTAAGCATTCTTGTTCGGTCACTGAATAGTTACGTTGGGCTTGGTTGAGCTTCTTGGACATAAATGCCACCGGAACCTCTTCGCCCTCCGCATTCTTTTGGACCAGCACACTTCCTATACCCCTTTTACTAGCATCGCAGTGTATAAAGAATGGCTGCGAGAAATCGGGGCTATGTAAAACAGGTGCCGTGCTCAAATGGGTCTTTAAAACCTCAAAAGCTTCTTGGGCTTCATCGGTCCATACAAACTTTTTCTTTCCTTTCAACAAGTCAGTCAAGGGCGTGGCAATACAAGCGTAGTTCCGGATAAATTTCCGGTACCAACCTGTCATACCTAAAAATCTACGGATTTGTTTTACGGATCGCGGAACTGGAAAGTCAGTAATAGCGGACACTTTTTCCGGATCCGTCTGAATAACTCCATTACCCACCAAATGGCCTAAATATTTTACTTCAGGGACGCAAAAGTTACTTTTCTCTACATTTATTGTCAGTCCAGAGTCACGTATTTTCTGCGTCCATTAGCCGAGACATGGTCTGTGGGGCATTACACAGCCCGAAAGGCATTGCCTTATAATGGTACAATGGTCTCCCAGGAACGGTGAATGCTGTTTTATCTCGAGACCCCACATCTAACGGAATCTGCCAAAAGGCATCTTATAGGTCCAATGACGTAATAAATTCGGCTTTGGGAAGTCGACTTAGAATTCCATCAATTTGTGGCAAAGGGTAGGCGTCCCCAATTGTGACCGAATTTAGTTTTCTACTGTCTAAACACAGCCTGTTCTTACCGGGTTTTCTGTGCAGTACTACAGGAGAAGACCACGCGCTATTGGATTCCTCTATAACTCCGAGCGACAACATTCGGTCCAACTCCTCATAAATCAACTTTTCGATGGCGGGCGAAACCGGAAAGTGCCTTTGTTTAATGGGTTTCGCGTATCTGGTGTCAATAACGTGGCACAACACGTTCGTTTTCCCGAGGCCCTCTTTGGCAAACGAAGGAAACATATTCACAACCTGGTTTAAACGTTGTATTTGGACCGGCGATAACGGTATTTGATTCAATAATTCACTGATTTCAGACGACTTGCTAAGTGAACTAATTCGCGTAATACCCGGGGGGAGTAAATTAAATAATTCCCAAAAGTCAACACCTAAAAACAGATCTCGATCTAAGCCTGGGATTATAAAGATTGTGATGGGTTTTTCCTCATCCTTAAACGAAATTGTAGTTTCGACAAAACCAACTATTTCCGCCATACTTCCGTCGGCTACTCTTACAGAAGAATTAATTTTGCGATAACGCGAGCCCAAAGTTAAATAATTTTTAGCTGCCTTGGAACCTATACAACTGATAGACGCACCAGTATCCATCAGACCTAGCATCTCTTCACCAAAGAGGCTTACCTCAGCATATGGCCGTACATCACATGGTTTATTCAAAATGGAACAGATAATTCGCTTTTTGTAACTCCTAACTTTCTGCCAAAATGAACGCATACGTCGAGCTGAGCGTGTGGTTTTATGAATATCACCAACAATTCTATTACGGGCTTCCTCATATTCTCTCAAACGCACGTGAAAAGGTTTAAAATCCCCTATATTCGGCTTGTCCTCATTGGTACACAAAATGTCATGTCCTGTAGAAATATTATCATATCCGGTAATTTTAGTGTCATTGCAAGTAGTTCCAGTGTTACATCCGGTTGGCTTCTTTAAAAGTTTTATTCCATTTCCGATTCTGCCTGCTTCGGCTGCCGGTGCACACTCCGCTGTGCACTCGCTTTTCCGTTTTTTTGGACTACACTTATTGCAGTTAGGTTTGTAGGTGTCTTGGAGACTACATCCGTAACAGAAAACAGTACGATCCGACAAGCAGTCCTGATATCGATGCCCGGGCTTCCTACAATTCCAACAAGAAAAATTTATAGCTGAAATTTCACATTCCTCTACATCCAGTAAATCAGCTACATCTTCGTCAAAACTAGGATCAATCTCGGCCACCCGCCTCTGAACTGGCGAAGCCCTGATGAACTGCAAACCATGTTTTCGGCGAATATCCTGCATAAAACGACGCCTACACAAATCACGCAAATCCTCTACAGAGTTAACTTGAATATTAAGGATATCATGTTGAATTTCGGGCAGAAGGTTTCGACGCAATATTTCAACTAACGTCCGCTCAGCAAGTGGTTCCATTAATCGATCAGTCAGTGCCACTATAGACTCATAAAAAATATCAAAGGTCTCGCTTGTTTTCTGCTTCCTATCCCTTATCAGTTCCTGCAAATCAATATCAGTCCTAGAGTCTTTGTACTGCTTCCTTAAAGCAACGCATAATTCACGCCAAGTAATAGTTAAAACGGACTGATGGTACCGCCAAAACCAATCATTGGCCTTACCATCAAACAGCAAGGCCGCGTGGTTACAAAGCAGACCAAAATCTCCCTGTAATGTTTGAGCAGTTAAAGCCTCTACTCTATAAATAAAATTATCAACGGACAGAATACTCGGACCACCATTAAACTTAATTTTCCAATTTGAAATGATTTGTAAAACTTTATCGGGGCGGACATAAATACTAGAAGAAGACGCCGAGTGTAAAGCCGAAGCGTTTAATGCCTGACTGGAGTGAGCACCCAAATTCGATCTATTAGGATCAAGTCCCAGAAATTCCCTAAACGTGCGTTCTTCAATAGCAGGAAGGGTTTGCATCTGATGAGGAGAAGTGCGTTGACTTAGCGGTTGCAATGGCGGTTGAATATTAGTGTGAGCAGCGGAAGGGTTTGAAACCGGAAGCCTAGCCTGAATACTTGCCTCTAAGAGTGAGGCAATCTGACCACCCAAAGTCGATAGCAATTCAGCCCGTTGAGCTGAAAACATACACGCTATCATCTCCCTGAGAGACTCAGCCTGTGGATCAGTAGATACCAACGGTGGTGTATCCGGTTTTACTACCTGCGGATCACTTAGAGGAATTTCAGCTGACGTATTCCCTATAACAACATCCAAAGCAGGTTTGGACTGATCAGATCCTGTAGCAGTTTGAGCCCTAGTACTTCTTTGCGGACTTTCACTAAGAATACGTACATTGCATACAGGGCAATAAGGCCTTAACTTAATAACTTTCGACAAACACTCCCTGTGAAAATTATGTCCACATAAGGTAGTAATAAGTACAGTTTTCGATGTGATTGCCGATTTGCAGGCATCGCAAATTCGATGTTTACTGCCGGTAGGAGTGGTTGGAGGGTTATCACCCAAACCCATTTTGAGCCAAACAAATTAATGTAAACGTAAATAAAAAAAAAAAAAATTGAAAGAAAAACTTTGATTCTATAAAAAAAAATGTTAAGTGCCAAAATCTGACCGATTCTATAACAGAAAAGGTGAAATCAGTCAACAAAAACCCTTTAAAATAAAACCAAAAGCAGCGTATGATATTACCAAATTAATGCCTGTGTATTGTGAATATTCAATGGTTCTAAAAAAACTGGAAACCTGATGTTACAGGCGTATTGAATAAAAAAAAAGGAAAAAAAATTTTATACGCTCAAAAGGAAAACTCTGTAATAAAAATATATTAAAGAGCATGTAAATGCAACAAAAAAATATAAATAAAAAATTAAATAATAATGCAAAAAAAAATAATAATAATTAAGTATTTAAGGCAGATGTAAAAAAAACAATTAAAAGAAAAATTAAAACCGTTTTTTCTTTAATTGCAAATTAAAATTTAAACGACAAATTGCAAAAAAAAAAATTCTCCAAAAAAAAATATCTTGTATACGTATTTCTCTGTTTGATTTCTTTTTCTGAAGGCATAGGCATGTTGTAGTAAATAAAACTTAAACAAATCTATCTGAATAATATAGGCGGAAATGATAGTTTAAGAAAGCGGAAATAAAAAGAGATAAAAGATTTCTTTTTCCTTAACAACATTGGATAAAACTGCTTTCGAGTTTTATAATTCCTGTCTTAACATAGGGTAAACCTATCAAATAATCTTAAACTGTGATCAGATTTAGCTTATTAATCCAAATACTGCATTCCTGCCAGTTAAAAGAAATATTTGTGTAGGTTCACTAAAAGTGGCAAAATGGATACCATTTCAATTGGGGTAGTAGATGAATATTCTAATAATAGATGAATCATAGATTAAGTTCCCACCAATTTTAATGACATTCATTAGAAAAATCGAAATAGCAAACTAGAATAAAAAAAACCCAGTTGAAGAAAAACTAAAAGAAGGAAGGAGAGAAAAAAAAACTGAAAAGGAACCGAACAAAAGTTGAAACACTGAAAGAAGAACTGAATCGAGATGAAAATAAAAAAACTGGCTAACTGTTCGGGTCCCTGCTCGGGCGCCAAAATTTATAATGTAGCATGCAACAAATGGTTTGAAAATGGTTGGGGTAAACTGGGATAAAATTTTGAGAAGGTACACGCTTTTCCACGGGTCTTATTGCTCGTCGATGGGGGTGTTCAAATCTTCTCTTCACCCGGTAACCTTGTGCTACGTTATGAATTTAATTTTATTTTTGCGTGTACAAGAAGATTCTAATTAAATCTATGAAAGAAAATTAAAAGATTGATAGACAATTTAAACGGAAACAAGATTGAAAATAAACAGGCAAAAGGACCTATAATAAAGAGGCAGAAATGTAAAAGGACAAAAAAAAACCGAGTCAATACCAGTTGTCAATGTATTTGACGGCGTCCGCCCACCCTACCATGATCATACAATAGAAAATCCGGAAAAAAATATTGGATTTATGATCCCACATTTTAATCCTACAACAGCCTAATACCTCGAATCAGAAATCAAACAGATTTAGTTAAAATTTACCAGAAACTCATAATAAATTTATTGACAAGCGAAAATTTCACTTTACGGTATAATTGAAATTTAAAATTATATAAAAAGTGGTTATAAAATTTCGTTCACTTAAACCAAGAATTATTCTCATTTAAGCTAATTTAATTCACAAAAAAAAGTTAACAAGAAAAATATTACTATCTAGAATCAGAACAAATGGTAAGGTAACTTAAAATGCAGAAAAAAAAATATACCTAGTTAGTAAAGATAGAACCTAGGTAGTGGTAAATTAGTTAATATTTGTGTTTAAAAGTTCAAAAGCAAAAAAAAAAAATATTTAATTTAAATAAAAAAAATAAAATCGAAAAATTATAATTTAAATTTCGGTGTTTTAAAATTCTAAACTCGTTTTAAAAGATAAAACAAATTTCATTTCACATTAATTCAATTTAGTTTTTCCTGTAAATCTCAAAAGTTCTGCACTGATTTGATTTAAAAAAAGACACAATGTTTTAATATATAAAAAAAAATAGTTGGTTACGTTAAGGATAAAGAATCTAACATTTAACAACTTCAAGATATTTACTTTAGATGCACCGAAATTGAAATTGTAAACAAACCCAAAAAAAAATGTAAAGCAAAATAAAGAAACATGAAAAAAATGAGAGTAAAGAAACTTACATATGTATTCACGAAGCTCACTCCTTGGAAAGTACTTTCAAAGTCGCTGTTGCTGTAGTTGCTAACGCTGAGCTAAATAAAATATAGAGAGATGTTGATAAAAATGTTTAGCAACATGTGTTGCACGCAATATAATCACTTTTGTTGGACGTTTGATTTGAACTTTTGAAACACTGTTATAAACCAAATATCTTTAAATAAAATTAAATTTAATTTTAACACTTGCTTGATTTAACATAACCTAAATTCCTGCACATCTGGAGCTTTACTTTAACATTAAAAGTTGTAGGTGAATTATACTGTGAATTAACATACAGTGGGGAGCATTATTGAGTACATGTCAGTACTTGAGGAAACTTACAAGTGCAGTCATAAAAATATCAGTCAAGGGGACTAAAGTATACTTTTCTGAAAGCAAAAGGTTCGCTTAATCTAAATCTGGCCTCAGAAATGACCTTCCTTATCAGACTTTCGAGCTATATAAATGGGAAAGACTTAACTTTTCTTCAAAATATTTCGAATCGTATATTTTCTTGAAAAATATTTTTAACAAGATTCGTAACGGCATCTGAATATACTACTCTTTCTCTTTAAAATGCTTTTTGAATTCTTTTGATAACATATGTTTTTACGGATATATCGTTTATTGAAATTTGGGCCTTCACCGCAATTTCAAAGTAAAATTGTAAAAAAAAAATAAAAGACCCAAATTTCAAAAAACGATATATCCGTAAAAAAATATGTTATCAAAAGAATTCAAAAACTATTTTAAAGAGGAAGAGTAGTATATTCAGATGCCGTTACAAATCTTGTTAAAAATATTTTTCGAGGAAACATACGATTCGAAATATTTTGAAGAAAAGTTAAGTTTTTCCCATTTATATAGCTCGAAAGTCTGATATGGAAGGTCATTTCTGTGGCCAAATTTAAATTAAGCGAACCTTTTGCTTTCAGAAAAGTATACTTTAGTCCCCTTGTCCGATATTTTTATGCTTGCACTTGTAAGTTTCCTCAAGTGTTGACATGTACTCAATAATGCTCCCCACTGTATGTACATGATCAACACTTGTTAATATGTAAATACTTTTGTAATTTGTTTTTAACAATTTTATGTAACAATGTGCGTTGTATGTTAACCCACGTTTAGATGTATACACAGGAATTTTGCTTTAGTTAAACCATACAGAAAAAAAACACGAAATTATTTTAAAAAGAACGAAAAATCATGTTAAAGCGACCCGAATTAATATTTGTTTTAGGAATTTTAGCAAAAGAATATTTTAACACTAGGCAACAAATTTTCACAAAATTATAATTAATATTTTAACATTTTTAAATTTTAACAAAAAACCATCAATATAATGTTATCACTAGCAACGCGATTTGGTTTAATTAAGTTAGTAAAATTATTTAGAAAAACTTTAACTGATTTTATTTTGGGGGTGTTTCAACACATTGTTCTCTTTATCCAAAATTTATGAAATTACTCAACGTTTACGAATTAAAATCTAAATTAATTTCTTATTACGATTTTTAGGCAAAATCCTTCTTTTTTTCCACAAATGTTTAGCACTTACACTCGAGAGCTTTTGTCAGTAAATCGAGGTATTTTTTTCCGCCTTTAGAATTATTATTCAAATATTATAGAAAAATTTAAAATACACTCTGGGTGCCCATTTTTTTAATGTAATTTTTTTCCCCCCCTTTTTACCATTTAACAAATATGTATGTCCTCTACACAGGTTTAATACGGTTGATTTTGGCGGGGTTTTTTTTTTATTCTTATAATTTAAAATAAAATATTTTTCTGTGTTAAGACGTGTTTTAAATTTGCTCCGTAGAAAAAATTAAATTTCCTATAATAAAATCACATTTTTATAAACCTTTTGCTAAAAAATATTATTTTAATAACAATAAACCTTAAAACAATATTGATTTTTCGTTTGATTAATTGTGAAAAATAAAATTTCAATTTTAATCTATTTAAAATAACTTTTTATTAAACTAAAATTCTAAAATCATCAAACACTACATACAACAAAGCATAAACAGATAATATAAAAAACAATAATAACAACAAACCTTTCAATAATAAACAAGACAAACAAGTTCTTGCTCTCTTTTTACAACAATAACAACAATAGTGTTTATTTTATTATACATATTGAAATAAACCAAATTATGGCGTGTTTAACTAAAGGTTGTACAATCGAAAGTGATTACGAAAGAATGATATGTTGCTGGTTATGTCCTGAACTCTGTCACATTAAATGTAGTGGTCTTACTGTAACTGTTGCTGAAGCTGTTTACAAATATAAGGGCCTAAATTGGTGTTGTCCAGACTGTAGAAAAATCGGTGTAAGCTTTTATCGTTTTTTCAAGGGAACAAAAGATAATTTTCTGGAAATTCAAATTGAAGCGTCTCAGCTTTCAGAGCGTATTTCTGCATATGGGGAGCTTTTTGAAGACTTTAAGTCGCTCGATACTCTTAAATCTCCGCCACAGTCTTCTCCAAAACGACGCAAATCGTCCAGGAAAAATAAAGATAAACCCAATGATCCCGCTTCTTCTTCAACTACTCCAGTTAGTGCTTTAATTCCGTTTGTGAAAATTCCATTTTCTACTAATACTTCAACTACGAATATTCCTGGTAGTTCTTTAACTTTGTTGTCAGCGGAAATTACTTCTACTAATAATTCCACAACTACTATTAGTTCAAATACTTCAAATACAATAATAGCTTCAAATATTACTGACACAGCAATAAATAATCCTGAGGTTCCTCTTAAATATACCCAGGTCTTAACTTCTTCTGTTCCTCCTTCAAATATTATTGAAAGTAATCCTACTCCTGTTGATAATGTAACTGTTCACAGAGAATTACGTGCAATACCTCGTCCGAAATCAATTTTTCTATCTCGTCTGGCCTCCGAAACTACTATTGATGATCTCAACTACTATATAAATACTAAGTTGAATTCAAATGCTATAATTTCAACTTATAAGTATTCATATACACAACCCAGAAGTATTGCATCTTTTAAAATAACAGTTTCATCTGAAATGAATGAGATATTGATAGACCCATGTTTCTGGCCTGATAATACACTGGTTCGTGAATACAGGTACAAGGAAAACCAGACAAATAAAAATATTGTACGGTTACCTACATCATCTAGTCAAAAAAACTAACTATATCTTCTGATAACCAACTGTATATTGCATATCAAAACGTTCGTGGTTTTAATACTAAGCTTTCCAATCTGTTTATCCAAAGCTTTGATTTGGATCATCATGTTATAGTTTTAACTGAAACCTGGTTAAATAAATAAACTTTGAATACCGAAATTTTTTGTAATGGATATAACGTATACAGACTCGATAGAGAAACTACTACAATTGGTGGTGGCGTTTTAATAGCTGTTTCTTGCCTTTTTTCGTCAGAGGAAATTACACCTAATACTTCTCACAAAATTGAATTTGTTGCTGTTCGTATAAAACTAAAACACAAACATATATACTTAACCTGTTCATATATTCAACCGAATTCTGATGCTCTAATTTATAATCAACATTACGAGAACATTAAATCCGTTGTATCGTCTGCCCAGCCAGATGATTCAATTTTTGTGTTTGGTGACTTTAACTTGCCCTCAGTTTCTTGGAAGCTCTTACCAGATTCTTTTTATTATACTCCTACAAACGCAAATGATTGGATCGATGTCTTTTTTAATAATCTCTATGACTTGTGCCTTTTCCAATTTAATGGTTTTTATAACGAATATGGAAAACTGTTAGATTTGGTGTTTGTGAGTGAACCTATTTCGTAGAATATGCAGAGATTTTAATGAGATGTATAATTTTATTGACTTTTCTTTGAGTGTTAGTGTCATTAAACGTAGTATTATCTTGTTTTTAAAAACATAGCCTTATAATATTGTTTGTAATTAAATAATATTGTTTGTAATTAATTTAAATAATATAGTCTGTAAGGATTTAAAATCCATAGACTTAACTAAATAAATAAATAAATAAATGCACTGAATTAATGGATTAAATTTTATGAAATTTTTAAAAGAATTTCCTACACACTCTTGGAGCACTTAATATGTTTTTTTTTACACTGCTTTGGAGATTAAATTGCGTAACGATGGCGATGTCACTAACAAAACCGAACTGCCTTTACACTGCCCAAACGCTCACTTGCCGATGATCTGATGGAGCACAGAGAGTAACAGAACCAACAGCTTTTATTAGCCTACGCCAAGCCAGGATTTGTTGTTGATGTATTTGCCTGTAGATTTATTTTACATTAAGCACAAGGTGCCAAATCAATTGAGACGGCACCAGGGGGAAAAATGTAATTAAAAAGTCCAGCTAAACGTAAAAATCCCACAGAAATTAAAAACAATGGTAAAAAGTACCTCCAGTTGGCTCCTAAACACTATAGGTAACGCCAATCCGTTTAGAGTGAAAATGACCAGAAATCTCCTTGGCAAAAGGTACCTTGTTAACGATTTCTCGTCTCTTATTAACCAGCAGTAAAAGTTGATTTATCTATTTTTTTAATGGAGGAACTCCTTTAGAATTTCGCACCAAAATTTTAATGCAAAATAAAAAAAAATTACCACAACTCACTAAAGTTTATTTTCATAAAAACTTAATATTTAAATTTGCCACTTTATTATTTTATAAAAACTTTATTTCACCCGAGAACTTTCATCAAGGACTGTAAGATATTAAAATGGCTGATGACTTTATCATTTGGCCAGAAGAAAGCTCGGTTTCACCATTATGGCTTGGGAAATTAAAACGGCTAACGTTTTTATTCCAATTTTTGGTAAGATGCCAAACAAATAAACATAAGACAAACGTCAAAATACAATAAACAGACGAATGTTAGAGAAGTAGCAAATCACGTACAGATGGCGTTGTACAAAAGCGTTAAAATTTACAAAAAAAAATTATTCGAATATTAAACCAATGAAAATAAAAGAAAAACCAACGAAGAAGAAAAAAATGAATAAAATAAATATTAAGAAATGTTGCAAGCGCTATTACAAAATGTAAAATACATAAAAGTTGCATTTTTGTTTGCTCGCACAAAATGGGCATTAGTTTCATAAAAAAGTTCGTAAAAACTAATTCACATAAATAAATGCAAATCAAACGACTTAAAATATGAAAATACACATCAACAGCAAAAGATAAACGCAAATAAAAAACCATTAGAAGAAATCAAAGCATACTTAGATGATTTAGCGTAGCGTTGCAGTTTTTATGTTCGCAACTGTAACGTTGTTAGCGTGCCTTAAAGGTTATAATTAAATTTCTTTTATATAAAATAAAACAAAATATTTGTTGCTAAGGTAAAATATTTGTTAAGGTAAATTTATTATAATGTTTAAGTACAAACACTATTTTTTGTCTCTTCATTTTTATATAAATATAAATCATATAGTATGGGCATGTGGGCATGTAACAACTAATTATCTGTTGTTCAAGCCATCGGCGTCGATAAGTCGTATTCGTTGTTGATCGTATTCCATGATTTTCTTAAAATGTGCTTTTTTTAAATACAGTTTTTTATAATAAAAACCTTCACCCATCCACCACAAATAAATAATTCTGACACAAAAATGGGTTTAAAATAAATAAATATTTAATCACTTTTTCTCATGAAAGTGGATTGTTATTAATGAATCCATTACAAATTGCAATATGCGTGTGTATGTCAACATAATTTGGTAAAGTGCGAACTTAGGTAGATAGACCCGTAAGTAGTTTTGTTCATTAGTGTTTTGAATGAAAATAAATAACGTAAAGCAGGGTTGGCAAGCGATTTATAATATTAAAGATAGCGGGCAAAGCTACGTATCTACGTTGTTTGCGTGCATTGAAGTTTTTTTTAATTCCAGTTTATGTAAAGGTAGACCTGGCAATTGAAGTAAATTCACAAATTCAGTTGGAAAATTTACTCCGTCGGTTTCTTCCACCGGTGCTTCGTTACCTGCAGTTTAAATATCAGAATATATAAGTTCCATTCTTTTTCTAAGGTTTTTTCTCTTTTAGAAAATTTGTTTAACTTTTTGGAGAGTATGTTTCAATGCTACATAAGTTTCATATTCCGTGGATAGTGTTTGAATAGGTAATTAAAAGGGGTTCTTCATATAATATATATAATCTTGCCTCAATCGCATTCGAAATTTCAAGCACCAAACTCCGGCAGTTTGAGTCATTCAAATTCCATTCCATTTTGTTTAACAATTTTAGTGTTCCAATCATAGGCGTACCTAGACCATTTTTCTGGGGTGGGCAAGGGACCCATATATGTTCGGTTGTTTATTAGCTTAAAACACACTTTCGACACTATGCTTACAACTTTTTTATACAAAAAAAAACTTTTAGAAATGACTCCCTCCCTCCTGATAAAATTTTCATAATTTTCTAAATTCAATAATCCTGGTAGCTTATGCTATCTGCAGGTTTTTATAGGTAACTCTGAAAAGTGCGCTTTTTCGGAAGTTATTCTCTCAGATTAGTATGAAATTTGGATATTTGATAGAGTTAGAAATCTAAGAACAACCTATCCCATATTTTCATCCACCTCGGCCGAACCCATTCTAATCCCTTATTTTGACCTCTTAAATTACCCAGATGGTCAAAAACCGTGAGATGTTCATCTTAGAATTTTTCTTTCTACAACATATTGAAATTTCATTAAAATTGTAGAGTTTATTTTGAAGTAATTTCCTTGTTAGATATTAACTAATTATTTCTTTGAAAAACTATTAAATCTTAGATATTTATAGCACAAAAAAGATTCCAACTCTATGATTCTTATTATCTTTCTTTAGAGCTAGTTTTGTGATCAGAACTAAGATCGATTTGTTTCTTAAATACTTCTTAAGTAAGAACTTTTCAAACATTATTTCTTAAATATTTCAGAGGTTTTTAATAAAATTAAAAGATCTTAGTTCTGACTATAAAACCGACCCTCAGATTCCAACAAAATATCTTCCTAGGAAACCAGTTGACATTTTTCCAACCAAAAATACAGGATTAATTGATATTAAAAAAAAAATAATATTGGAATACTTTTTGCCATCAAAATTATATTTACAAGAATTATAAGTAATGTTTTAAAATTCTGGCGTGGGCAAAAATAATTCTAGACCTGTTCCAATGCAACTCCTTCCAAGTTTGCATTTCGTTCACCATTCCATTGCATTTCGTTCCCATTATCTGTTATTCCAATTCCACTCGTTCCACGTTTCATTCCATTTCGTTCCTACTGTCTTGTATATCGATATTGATATCAGTCCCTTCTCTTTCCATTCCATTTCTTTGCACTTGCTCCGTTCCATTTCTCTTTTAACTGCAGTGTTTCAATTCCACTCGTTCCCCATTCTATGCCATCTCGCTCCTCATTCCATTTCGTTCTATAGTCCATTCCTTTTCATTCCCTCTTCCAATCCATTTCCATTGTCTATAATTTCAATTCCACTCGTTCAACGTTTATATCCATTTCGTTCCACTTGTGTAGTGTTTCAATTCCACTCGTTTCCTATTTAGTTTCTTAATTTTAGTCTTCCATATACACCTGTTCTTAAAATTTTAGGTTTCTAGCTAAAGACGCAGATGTTCAGGGAGGGGGGCAATTTTCCCCTTTTGAGCCACCATTTTTACCACGTTCCTGTCCAAAGTCCTAAAAATGCCTTGTCGATAACTTAGCCCATACTCCAAGGAAAACATGTTATAGATTACGGGTTTCTAGGCGAAGGGTTCGGTTAGGCCCTTGAGGTGGAGAATTATTCCGTTTTTACCCATCCCGGTAGGAATTTCCAAAAATTCCGAGAACGTCTGCGTTGGAGGAGGAACCTACTACATACATAATTTTAGGTCTCTATATCCAGCAGTTTGGCCAACTCGGAAAGGGGGAAGTTTTTTCCCTTTTTAACCCTCCAGGTATGAGTTTCCAAAAATACCGTCTTAGGGGACGTCTACGTTGGAGAAGGAACCCAAATACCGAATTTAAACTCCCTAGTTCCAGCAGTTTGGCCAGGCCGTTAAGGGGGAAACTTTTCCTGTTTTTCACCCTACCTGTGGAAATTTCCAAAAATCTCATCTCAGAGGATGTCTACAATAGTGGAGGAACTTTAATACCAAATTTCAACTTCCTACCTCCAGCGGTTTGGGCAGGCCTTTCAGCGGCACTTTTCGCTTCATTAATCCCCATTTTTGCATGTCCCTGTGCAAAATACCAAAAAGCACCTTCCCGATAAGTGAGCCCATACTCCAAGGAACATATGTTTTACATTTCAGGTTTCTAGCCAACTTTTACTATTTGTGCTCCTCTGGGTAGGAATTTCCGAAAATCCATCGACAGGGAATTTCTGCTTCCTAGTTCCAGCAGTTTGAGCAGGCTGTCAAGTGGGACACTTTTTCTTTTTTTGTACCTCCCGATTGGAATTAGGCTGGAAGAGGAACCTAACTACCGAATTTCAGCTTCCTAGTTCCAGCAGTTTGGACAGGTCGTTAAGCGGCCACTTTCCCTTTTTGAGCCCCTATTTTATAACGATACCTGTTTCCAAAAAAAGTACTTTTTCACCAAAAAAGTACATTTTTCCGAAAAAGTACATTTAAAAAAAAAAAGTACCTTTTCCAAAAAAGTACCTTTTTCCAAAAAAAAGTATCTCTTCCAAAGAAAAGTACCTTTTTCCAAAAAAGTACCGTTTTCCAAAAAAAGTACCTTTTTCCAAAAAAGTACTTTTTTGTGACATTCATTTACCAAAATAAGAGATCAACTATACATACCCCTCATTCAAAAAAACATTTTCCAAAAAAGAAGTACCTTTTTCCAAAAAGTGCCCTTTTTAAAAAAAGTATCTTTTCCCAAAAAAGTACTTTGTCAAAAAAAAGAAAATTGAAATTTGGTATAAACTTTCCTCCACTGTCGCTTAACTTTCCTCCACTGGATTTTTGAAACTCCCTACAGGAAATCCCAAAATGGGAATGTCTCTCCTACCGGGAGGGGCACAAATAATAAAATTCTCCACCTTGACTTGCCAAAACCCCTTTGGCTAGAAACCTGAAATGTAAAATATGTGTACCTTGGAGTATTGGCTCACTTATCGGAAAGGTACTTTTTGGAATTTTGAACAGGGACATTGCAAAAATGACCTTAAAGGCCTGCCCAAACCGCTTGAGGTAGGAAGTTGAAATTTGGTGTGAAGGTTCCTCCTCTATTCTAAACATCCGCTAAGACGAGATTTTTGGAAATTTCTACAGGTAGGGTCAAAAACAGGAAAGGTCCCTTGACGGCCTGGCCAAACTGCTAGAACTAGGGAGCTGAAATTCAGTATTTGGGTTCCTCCTCCAACGTAGACGTCCGCTAAGACGGTATTTTTGGAAATTCCTACCAGGAGGTGTAAAAAGGGAAAAAGTCTCCCCATTGATGGCCTTGCCAAACTGCTGGAAATAGAGACCTAATATGTAGGTTCCTCCTCCAACGCATACGTCCTCTAAGACGGCTTTTTTGGGAATTCCTAGGGGTAAAACGGAATAATTATTCCTATTGATAGCCTAATCGAAACCTTTGGCAACCTGTAATTTATAATATGTGTTCCTTGGAGTATGACCTAACTTATCGACAAGGTATTTTTTTGGACTTTGGACAGGAACGTGGTAAAAATTGTGGTTCTAACGTCTGCCTCTTTGGCTAGAAACCTAAAATTAAAAAAAATATATACTATTTTTAGATTTTTATCGCGTAAAAAATTTTTCGACGGCGGCGGTGACAAAAATTAGACGGTGGCTCGGATTAGCCGGTTTAAGCCATTCATCGCAGATCTCAAAACAGCAGCTGTCAACTCCCTGTCACTTAACGGATAACAAAATTCTGTTTTCAACAGGTTCATCCGGCACGGCACGTTACATTACAGACAAACTAACGACTCAAATGCTTTTTCATAGAACAAAAACAAATCAGCTGATTCGTCACGGTACGTTACGTATAAACTAATTATACCTTGACTGACTGACTGACTCAACATCGCCCAGCCCAAACCGCTGAAGCTAGGAAGTTGAAATTTGGTATGTAGATTCCTCTTTCGGCGTAGACGTTCGCTAAGACGGGATTTTTGGAAATTCCTACCGGAACGGGCAAAGAGGGGGAAAGTCTCCCCTTGACGGCCTGCCAAAACCCCTTTGTCTAGAAAGCTGAAATTTAAGATATGTGTTCCTTGCTAACTTTTCTGGGAAGTACTTTCTAGAATTTTGGACAGGGACGTTTTAAAAATGGGGGTTAAAAAGGGGAAAAAGCCCCCCTTGACGGCCTGCCCAAACCGCTGGAGGTAGGAAGTTGAAATTTGGTATAAAGGTTCCTCCACTATCGTAGACATCCACCAAGACGGGATTTTTGGAAATTTTTACAGGGAGGGGCAAAAAGGGGAAAAAGTCTCCCCCTTGACGGCCTGCTCAAACTGCTGGAGCTATGAAGTTAAAATTTGGTATGTAGGTTCCTCGACCGGTGAGGACGCCCGTTGAGACGGCATTTTTGGAAATTCGTATCGGGAGGGGCAAAAAGGGGACAAAAAAGTACCTTTTTCCAAAAAACTACCTTTTTCCAAAAAAAGTACCTTTTTCCAAAAAAAAGTACATTTTTACAAAAAAAGTTCCTTTTTCCAAAAAAAGTACCTTTTCGAAAAAAGTACCTTTTACCAAAAAAAGTACCTTTTTCCTAAAAAAGTACCTTTTTCAAAAAAGTAAATTTTTCCAAAAAAGTACCTTTTTCCATAAAAAGTACCTTATTCCAAAAAAAGTACCTTTTTCCAAAAGAAATACCTTTTTCCAAAAAAGTACTTTTTCGAAAAAAAGTACCTTTTTCCAAAAAACAGTACCTTTTTCCAAAAAAGTACCTTTTTCCAAAAAAAGTACCTTCTTATAAAAAAATTTACCTTTTATCGAAAAAAGTACCTTATCCAAAAAAAGTACCTTTTTCCAAAAAAAATACATTTTTCCAAAAAAATACCTTTTTCAAAAAAAGTTCCTTTTCCGAAAAAAGGACAGTTTTCCCAAAAAAAATAAATTTTTCCTAAAAATAACTTTTTCAAAAAAAGTACCTTCTTCCAATAAAATACTTTGTAAAAATAAAGTATCTTTTTCCAAAAAATTTCGCTTTTTCCAAAAAATTCCATTTAAAAAAATATAATTTCACAACAAGTACTTTTTTTCCTCCCCCCACGGATATCTCCACTAAAACAAGGTTCCTTGATATTCGGCATAGACGTCCGCTAAGACGGGATTTTTGAAAATTCCTACCGGAACGGGCAAAAAGGCGAAAAGTCTCCCCATAGACGGTCTCACAAATTGGAAAAGTGCCTGCCCAAACCACTGGAGGTAAGAAGTTGCAATTTGGTATAAAGGTTCCTGTAGTAGACATCGACTAAGTTTGTATTTTTGGAATTCCCTACAGGATATCCCAAAAAGGCGATGTTTCCCCCTTGACGGCCTTCCCATACTGCTGAAACTATGTAGCTGAAATTCGGTATGTGAGTTCCTCCTTCTGTGTAGGCGTCCGCTTACACGGAATTTTTGAAATTCCTATCGGGAGGGAGATATGGGGAAAAGTATTCTCCTTGACGGCCTGCCCAATCCCTTTTGGTCAACCTAAAATTTTAATTATGTATTCCCTGGAGTAGGACTAACTCGCCGGCAACGTAATTTTTCTATTTTGGAACAGGAAAATAGTAAAAATCGGGCTTGAAAGGGAAAAATGTCCCCAATAACGGCCTGCCGAAACCGCTGATGCAATGAAGTTGAAATTTGGTATGAATGTTCATCATCCATCGCAGGCAGCCGCGAAGATGGAATTTTTGTAAATTCCTAAAGGGAGGGGCAAAAAGAAGAAAAGCCTCCCCTTGGTGACCTGTAAAACCCCCTTCGGCTAGAAACCTGAAATTTAAAATGTGGGTCCCTGGAGTATGGGCTAACTTATTAGAAAGATACTTTTTTGAATTTTGGACAGGGTCGTTATAAAATGGGGGCTCAAAAAGGGAAAGTGGCCTCCAACCTGCTGGAACTAGGAAGCTGGAATTTGGTACTTAGGTTCCTCTTCCAGCCTAATTCCAACCGGGAGGGAATTAGGCTGGACAGTCTGCTCCAACTGCTGGAACTAGGAAGCTGAAATTCCCTGTCGATGGATTTTCGGAAATTCCTACCGAGAGGGGCACAAATAGTAAAAGTTGGCTAGAAACCTGAAATGTAAAACATATGTTCCTTCGAGTATGGGCTCACTTTTCGGGAAGGTGCTTTTTGGAATTTTGGACAGGGACATTGCAAAAATGGGGATTAATGAAGCGAAAAGTTCCCCTTAAAGGCTTGCCCAAACCGCCGGAGGTAGGAAGTTGAAATTTGGTATTAAAGTTCCTCCTCTATTATAGACATCCGCTAAGATGAGATTTTTGGAAATTTCCACAGGTAGGGTCAAAAACAGGAAAATTTTTTTTTTTGTTTTCTGTTTTATTTATTTTTTTTTTTTGTAATGATCTGAATTTTAACATCTTGTAAATAACTACAAATAAGTAAAATGGTCAATTTTTGTTATATTTAGTATTAAAAATCGTCAAATCTCTCATCAGCGCATTCAAGAGAATGTCTTGTAAGACATTCATTCAGCCCTCTACTATCTACCTAAGTTCGCACTTTACCAAATTATCTTAACATACACACGTATATTGCAATTTATTATGGATTCATTACTAACAATCCACTTTCATGAGAAAAAGTGATCAAATATTTATTTATTTTAAACCCATTGTTGTGCAGAATTATTTATTTGTGGTGGCTGGGTGAAGGCTTTTATTATAAAAACTGTACTTTAAATAAAAAAGCGAATTTAAGGCACGCTAACATCGAACGGCCTGGCCAAACTGCTGAAACTAGGGAGTTTAAGTATTTTTGCAAGGAGGTTTCAAAAAAAATTTTTTTTGCCATACTTAGGGGTCGCCCTTTTACATTTTTTGTTATATCTTTGGCATTTACAGTCGGCTCTTAAAGTATGATACATCGATGTTTTTCTCTCGTGGATACCAGTATTTTGCTCTAAGGGCCATTGACCTCAAGTATCCCGTTTTAGTAGTTACCCACCAGCTCTCAATGGCTACCACCCTAATGTCAGAAAATTAAAGCTCGCGAAACATCATTAAACTTTTGCTAAGGAAGTTTTTCGATAAACCCAGTAGAAATTTTTTTATATATTGGTTGCCGAACTAGGGGTCGCCTTTTTAAATTTGTTTGCTTTGCATTTTTCCTTTAAAGCAAAACACTGGTCTCCTCGAGGCAAAAAAAACGATATATCACACTTTAAAATCCAACTTTAAATGCCGAAGCTATAAAAAAATTTTTTTTTTGAAATTGCCTTGCAAAAATACTTCATATTGGAGGGTGTACGGCGAACTTCATATTTTGAGGTACGGTCTACTGTACAGCCTTCATTAACTATTGGAAAATAAAAATGTAAAGTGATTCTTAATACCAAATAAATTCTCTAGTCCTTATCGTGGCCCGATTTTTATTTTTAAATTTTGTTTTAACAAAGTTGCCACACAAACTTGAAAATTCCAAAAAAGGCAAGAAAAAACAAATTTACTTGGGAATATAAAATTTATTTGACTAAAATTCACAAAAACGACCACGATAAGGACTACAGTTTTTGTTGACTACGAAAGAAAAAACCGGATCGAAATCGGTTAACCCAACTTGGCTGTACAGTGGTAGCCGATTTTGACCTCATGGTTGTGAGAAAAACGCATTTCAAATCTAAAGTTAATTTTAAGTTAAGAAAACAACAAAATTTAAAAAAAATTGTGAATGAAGGAAAGTTATATCTCCTATCTTACTATATAAAACTTACTATTTAAATAAATAAATAAATAAATGAGACGTGTCCCATCCCACCTTGTGGTGGTGCTAAACATTTTGTTAAAAAACGCCTTGCTAACCTCTTCTCAAATCTCAATGAGTTGAAGTGACTTAAAATTTTGGGTTATATGGCAGGTGCCACGAGCATGTGGGCGAGTGCTATTTTTTTTATAAAAAATAACACTATTCTAATTAAAAGTAACAACCTGATATATTTTTCCAACATGTTTAGTTTTGTTGCCCAGCCAGTAAACAAACCCAAAAATGAATCAAAAAAAACCCAACAAATATTACTAAAAGTTAAAATTTTTGTATAAAAGTGGGTCATCCAAAAGATCCTTCATTTTTTATTTAAAAATGATTTGTGATTCAAAAATTGTTCACAAAATATTCAAATTTGTTTACATTTCTGAACCATCTATTGGATATAATAATTTGGCTCAATTTTTTGTGTCTTTTATGATTCATTTTAGAAGGCTCTCATTTTCGTCTAAAATATGAGCAATTTTTGACAAAAAATTTTAAAATTTCAAAAAAACGTGTTTTATTTGAATAAGTTTTGACTCATAGAATAAGAACGCTCAAAAAAGTATCCAAATTTTGCTGGCTGGTTAATAAAAAATTAAAGAAATAAAGATAACCCAGCCAGCAAACAAGCCCAAAAATTAATCAAAAAAAGTCTCAAAAAATATTATTAAAAGTTAAAATTTTTGTATGAAAATGGTTCATCAAAAAGAGCCATCTTTTTTGATTAAAAAATTACTCAAAAAATGATTTAAAAAAATTCGATAGGCTCAAAAATCAATCTTTTTTGAGCCTTTTTTGAATTGTTCAAAAAATATTCAAATTTGTTTTCATATGTGAGTCATTTTTGAACCATCTTTTGGATTTAATAATTTGGCTCAATTTTTTGTATATTTTATTAATTTTAGAAGGCTCATATTTTCGTCCAAAATATGAGCAATTTTTGACCTAAAATTTCAAAAAATGTGTTTTATTTGACTAAGTTTTTACTCATAGAATAAGAACCCTCAAAAAAGTTCCCAAATTTTGCTGGCTGGGAAGTTACAACAATTTACTGAATAAGTCTGCTAAGTCAGCTATCATGTATAACAAGTGATATTACAGGGGGTAGAGTAGAGTTTGCATTTAACCGCAGTTTTGCTTAACCGCGGTTACGGTTAAAATTGGTGCGGTTAATCGCGGTTAACGGTTAATCGCACTCATAATAAATCATTTTTTAACTTCTTGATTAACACAAAATTAATTAATTGCTAAAATTACCAACGGCAAAATTATTAAAATCCAAAGCAAAAACACAAAAAATTAAAAACGAGTAAAAAAGTTGAAGCATGGCAACTATATGAGTTGAGGCATGCCAACTATATGATACACAGATACACCAGTCTGATTGAAAGCAAACTAATTTTTTGTTCTGAAATTCTAAGTTGTTGAAATGGACTTGTATCAAACTTCATCTATAAAATGACAGAAAATTTTATTTAACCTAATGTTAGGTGTATGTACAAGAAAATAGTCCATATGGGCTATCTAGAATCAATTGGGCCCATGTGAGTTAGCGTACTAAAATTTGTTAAAATATCGTCGTATTTGCTACTTGCAGCGTGCGAACAAGTCAATTTTGGAGGGACCTTTATATGAGTATTATATCTAACTATGGACCGATTTTAACCGTAATCAATGGAATTGATCCTTGGGCCGATATAAGTCGGTGTACCAAGTTTCATCACAGAATCTTGATATTTCCGACGTGCGAACATACTCATTTCTAGGAGAACATTATACGGACACTAAGTCTAAACATGACGATACAAGTCGGTGTACCCAATTTCATCAAAATATCTGCAACCTGACAGCCGGCCATCGCTACATTGAACCAAAAAGTGATTCTAAGTCGAACGGTACACTAAAAAGTGCGCCTGCGTCCAATATTTTTTGGTGTAACAATTAGCGGAAATTTCTTCTCAAATAACAATTTGAGAAGAAATTTTTAACAAAAACCAATTGAATATACAGAAACTTTTGCAGATCCCTTTTCTAAAATAATATTAAATAAATAATGACGAATGAATAAGAAGACTGTTCCTAATACTAAAAATCATATTTGTTGAACAAAACAAATTAAAAAATTAAGTTCTATTTGTGAAATCAGTAGCATTTTCTTAATTTTTGCGCTTCATTCCAAAACTATTTAAATATTGCACGACAACTTATTAAAATTTTTATCACCACTTGAAAAAAAATAACATTATCGTTCCAGATTAAACACAAAAACTAAAAAAAATTGTATTATTTTTTATAATTTTTAGACAAGTTTTATAAAACTGCGTGAATTGTAAAATTTTTTATGTTTTTGCAAAAATTTAAAAATTTTGATACTAAACTATTCACAAAAATCTGGTTTTAAATGTATAATTAGTGCGGTTAACCGCGATTTCGGTTACGGTTAAAACCGAATTGCAAACTCTAGGATAGAGCGTCTGCTTGAAATGCCAGCAAGTGTAGCCCACACGTGGCATGATGAATTTGTTTGTTTTTTTAATTAAATAAAAGAAGTGAAAAATAACTTCCCTATCATTGGTTCAAACATACATCATTTGTTTTTAAAAAGAACAACTTCCCTCCTACGACAAGCCAATGTTAAATTCATCAATGAAAAACCCAAATTAGCACAACTTCCTATTTAGTAGTTGATGTGTTTGCATTATTTCTTTTTCCTCACTTTTTTTGATGGGATTATACTCAAATAAAATGAAAGTTCTTCAAACACTTAAAATTTGTTCAATAGTGTAATTTAAATTTTGAATATTTATCTTTTCTCCATTAGATGAATGAAACTTATCAACATCCAGGCAAGTGGCATGAGTTTCATATTAAACCAACTGCCATAAGAACTGATAGCACACACTACATAATGTCTTATGTTATAAAAAATCTAGAACACAACGCAGTATATGAAGCTATTGTCCAAGCAAGAAACAAATACGGCTGGAATGAGGTAAGATCTTTAGAAAACTTATACATATTTATGCATATACATATAAGGCAAGAGTTTCTTGCGACATATACTAATTCCCAACTGTGGTTATTTTTAAAGCCAGACACTGGTGTACTATTTTCAATGTCAGACTTATGTTATGATGATACGACAGTTTCACTAGATGAAACTTAAAACTACCTAAAAATATTGCGGCAGTCATTCCCACGGTGCACATGTCTAGGTATACTTCGCGCTCTCTTACTTAAATATACTTGTACTAGCGGGCGCAGTACAAATATACTTGTACCCGCTACGATGTTAGCGTGCCTTAAATTCGCTTTTTTATTTAAAGTACAGTTTTTATAATAAAAGCCTTCACCCAGCCACCACAAATAAATAATTCTGCACAACAATGGGTTTAAAATAAATAAATATTTGATCACTTTTTCTCATGAAAGTGGATTGTTAGTAATGAATCCATAATAAATTGCAATATACGTGTGTATGTTCTCTTGCATGCGCTGATGAGAGATTTGACGATTTTTAATACTAAATATAACAAAAATTGATCATTTTACTTATTTGTAGTTATTTACAAGATGTTAAAATTCAGATCATTACAAAAAAATATAAATAAAACAGAAAACAAAAAAAATATTTTGGTGTTGTATAAGAAATTGTTTTGTGAATGTCTTGCAAAACATTCATACTGGCCTCTAGTAGATAGACCCGTAAGTAGTTTTGTTCATTTGTGTTTTGAATGAAAATAAGTAACGTAAAGCAGGGTTGGAAAGCATTTTATAATATTAAAGATAGCGGGCAAAGCCCGCTACGTTGTTAGCGTGCCTTAAAGTTTTTTAATTCCAGTTTATGTAAAGGTAGACCTGGCAATTCAAGTAAATTCACAAATTCAGTTGGAAAACTTACTGCGTCGGTTTCTTCCACCGGTGCTTCGTTATCGGAATATATAAGTTCCATTCGTTTTCTAAGGTTTTTTCTCTTTTAGAAATTTTGTTTAACTTTTTGGAGAGTATGTTTCAATGCTACATACGTTTCATATTCCGTGGATAGTGTTTGAACAGGTAATTAAAAGGGGTTCTTCACCCCTTTTTGTTCCTCCCAGTAAAAATCCCAAATATATATAATCTTGCCTCAATCGCATGCGAAATTTCAAGTACCAAACTCCGGCACTTTGAGTCATTCAAATTCCATTCCATTTTGTTTAACAATTTTAGTGTTCCAATGCAACTCCTTCCAAGGTTCCATTTTGTTCACCATTCCATTGAATTTCGTTCCCATTATCTGTTATTCCAATTCCACTAGTTCCCCGTTTCATTCCATTTCGTTCCTACTGTCTTGTGTATCGATATTGATATCAGTTGCTTCTATTTCCATTTCTTTGCACTTGCTCCGTTCCATTCCTCTTTTAACTGCAGTGTTTCAATTCCACTCGTTCCCCATTCTACGCCATCTCGCTTCTCATTCCTTTTCGTTTTATAGTCCATTCCATTTCGTTCCCTCTTCCAATCCATTTCCATTGTCTATAATTTCAATTCCACTCGTTCAACGTTTTTATCAATTTCGTTCCACTTGTGTAGTGTTTCAATTCCACTCGTTTCCTATTCAGTTTCTTAATTTCAGTCTTCCATATACACTTGTTCTTTAAGTTTTAGGTTTCTAGCTAAAGACGCAGACGTTAAGGGGGAGGGGGGCAATTTTCCCCTTTTGAACCACCATTTTTCCCACGTTCCTGCCCAAAGTTCTAGATAAGTTAGCCCATACTCCAAGGAAGGAAGGAACCTACTACATACATAATTTTAGGTCTCTATATCCAGCAGTTTGGCCAGGCCGTCAAGGGGGAAGTTTTTTCCCTTTTTACCCCTCCCGGTATGAATTTCCAAAAATACCGTCTTAGGGGACGTCTACGTTGGAGAAGGAACGCAAATACCGAATTAAGGCTCCCTAGATCCAGCAGTTTGGCCAGGCCGTTAAGGGGAGACTTTTCCTGTTTTTGACCCTACCTGTGGAAATTTCCAAAAATCTCATCTTAGAGGATGTCTACAAAGAGGAGGAACTTTAATACCAAATTTCAACTTTCTACCTCCAGCGGCTTGGGCAGGCCTTTAAGCGGCACTTTTCGCTTCATTAATCCCCATTTTTGCAATGTCCCTGTCCAAAAAGCACCTTCCCAGTAAGTGAGCCCGTAGTCCAAGGAACATATGTTTTACGTTTCAGGTTTCTAGCCAACTTTTACTATTTGTGCCCCTCTCGGTAGGAATTTCCGAAAATCCATCGACAGGGAATTTCAGCTTCTTAGTTCTAAGGGGAACACTTTTTTTTTTGTCCCTCCCGGTTGGAATTAGGCTGGAAGAGGAACCTAAGTACCGAGTTTCAGCTTCCTAGTTCCAGCAGTTTGGATAGGTCGTTAAGGGGCCACTTTCCCTTTTTGAGCCCTCATTTTATAACGACCCTGTCCAAAATTCAAAAAAGTATCTTTCTAATAAGTTAGCCCTTACTCCAGGGACCCACATTTTAAATTTCAGGTTTCTAGCCGAAGGGGTTTATACAGGCCACCAAGGGGAGGCTTTTCTTCTTTTTGCCCCCCGCCCCCCCTTTACGAATTTACAAAAATTCCATCTTCGCGGCTATCTGCGATGGATGAGGAACATTCATACCAAATTTCAACTGCTTAGGCAGTTTGGGCAGGCCGTTAGTGGGGACATTTTTCCCTTTCAACCACCATTTTTACTATGTTCCTGTTCCAAAATAGAAAAATTACGTTGCCGGTGAGTTAGTCCTACTCCAGGGAATACATATTTAAAATTTTAGGTTGGCCAAAAGGGATTGGGCAGGCCGTCAAGGAGGAGACTTTTACCCTTATTTCCCCTCCCGATAGGAATTTCAAAAATTCCGTCTAATCGGACGCCTACACAGAAGGAAGAACTCACATTCCGAATTTGCTTTTGGGATATCGTGTAGGGAATTAGTCGATGTATTTGTCGATGTATTTAATATATACTGTGGAGGAACCTTTATACCAAATTTCAACTTCTTACCTCCATTGGTTTGGGCAAGCACTTTTCCAATTTGTGAGACTGTTTATGGGGAGACTTTTCCCCTTTTTGCCCGTTCCGATAGGAATTTCCAAAAATCCCGTCTTAGCGCACGTCTATGCCGAATATCAAGAAACCTTGTTTTAGTGGAGATATCCGTGGGGGGAGGAAAAAAAGTAGTTTTTTTGAAATTATATATTATTTTAAATGGTACTTTTTGGAAAAACGAAATTTTTTGGAAAAAGATACTTTGTTTTTACAAAGTACTTTATTTGTACTTTTTTTGGAAAAGGTATTTTTTTTTAAAAAGGTGTTTTTTTTGGAAAAAAGTACTTTTTTTGGAAAAAGGTACTTTTTTTGGAAAAAGGTACTTTTTTTGGAAAAAGGTACTTTTTTTGGAAAAAGGTATTTTTTTTTGGAAAAGGTACTTTTTTTGGAAAAAGGTATTTTTTTTTGGAAAAGGTACTTTTTTTTGGAAAAGGTAAATTTTTTTAGAAAAAGGTACATTTTTTGAAATAGGTACATTTTTTGGAAAAAGGTACTTTTTTTGAGAAAAGGTACTTTTTTTGAAAAAAGGTACTTTTTTTGAAAAAAGGTACTTTTTTTGGAAAAAGGTACTTTTTTTGGAAAAAGGTATTTTTTTGGTAAAGGTACATTTTTTGAAAAAGGTACGTTTTTTGGAAAAAGGTACTTTTTTTGAAAAAAGGTACTTTTTTTTGGAAAAAGGTACTTTTTGGAAAAATGTACTTCTTTGAAAAAAGGTACTTTTTTGAAAAAGGTACTTTTATTTTGGAAAACATTACCTTTTTTGGAAAACGGTACTTTTTTTTCGAAAAGTACTTTTTTTTTTTGGAAATAGGTACTTTTTTTGGAAAAAGGTACTTTTTTTATCCCCTTTTTGCCCCTCCCGATAAGAATTTCCAAAAATGCCGTCTCAACGGACGTCTACATTGGTCGAGGAACCTACATACCAAATTTCAACTTCATAGCTCTAGCAGTTTGAGCAGGCCGCCAAGGGGGAGACTTTTTCCCCTTTTTGCCCCTCCCTGTAAAAATTTCCATAAATCCCGTCTTGGTGGATGTCTGCGATAGTGGAGGAACCTTTATACAAAATTTTCAACTTCCTACCTCCAGCGGTTTGGGCAGGCCGTCAAGGGGGGCTTTTTTCCCTTTTTAACCCCCATTTTTATAACGTCCCTGTCCAAAATTCTAGAAAGTACTTTCCAGAAAAGTTTGCCCCTACTCCAAGGAACACAATCTTAAATTTCAGCTTTCTAGCCAAAGGGGTTTTGGCAGGCCGTCAAGGCGGAGACTTTCCCCCTTTTTGCCCGTTCCGGTAGGAGTTTCCAAAAATCCCGTCTTAGCGGACGTCTACGCCGAAAGAGGAACCTACATACCAAATTTCAACTTCCTAGCTTCAGCGGTTTGGGCTGGGCGATGTTGAGTCAAGGAAGGAAAAGGAGAGATAAAGGAGAGATAAAGAAGAGATAAAGGAGAGAAAAAGAAGAGAAAAAAGGAAAAAGAGGGAAAAAGGAGAGAAAAAAGAGGAGAAAAAGGATAAAGTGAAAGAAATACAAATTTGTTATGAATAATAGGGTAGAGGGGGGAGCCTTCGCCACTTTTTTTTCAAAGCACTGTGATTTATTAACCACTAATTATTTTTCAAAAATTACTTTCAAATTGAAGATCTACATATCTTGGGTTTAATTTCTATGATTTTGCATATTTTCTATTACTTTTTTAATGATTTTCAAAGTAACCCAAATCGGCGTAACTGCCTCAAATTTGGGGGATATTCACCAAAAGAGCTATATACAATTTCAACAAAAAAATATTGTTAATACGGTAAAGTCAATGTTTTAATGACTGAAATAAATAATTTAGAATAAGTTCTTTAAGGTATATGATTCTCTTTAATCAATAAATCTGGAGATTAAAAAAAATAATTTAAAACTATAATATAATGATTCTTCAAAATTAGAAAAAACTGAATAATTAATATAAATTTGAGAATGAACACGATTGTTCTAATTTACTATTAAACATATTTTAAATATACAGAAAAGTCTTATAGAGCATTTTAGGCAGGGATGCATCAACTCTTCGTAGCTCCAATGGCCATCTGGTGATTGTACCCGAGAGACAGGCACTAATATAAAATTAATATTTTTTACACTTTTTAAGCACTTATTAAAATCTAATTATTATTTTCTGAAAGTTTGGGATCATAGGTCTGACATAATGAAAAATTATTTCTTTGTCACACGATTTCAAGAAGTTATTGCAAAATGTATTTGCTTTCAATTATTTTTTGGCACCCCAAAAAACACAAAAACACTTCTATCTGCTGGCACATGTGATGTAATTTCATCAAAGTAGATGTCAAGGAAAGGTAATTGAAAAATTCACAAAATATATTTTTCCAATTTTTTATCTCCCTTAACATCGGAGAAAAATGGGTTTAGTGTATGTGCCCCACTGGCGAAGGATCCCCCCTCTACACTAATATGAAATACTAGCGGGCGCAGCCCGCTACGTTCTTAGCGTCCCTTAAAGTTTAGGGGGCGCAGCCCCCCCCCCCCGACAATTTTTTTTAAATTCGCTTTTTATTTAAAGTACAGTTTTTATAATAAAAGCCTTCACCCAGCCACCACAAATAAATAATTCTGCACAACAATGGGTTTAAAATAAATAAATATTTGATCACTTTTTCTCATGAAAGTGGATTGTTAGTAATGAATCCATAATAAATTGCAATATACGTGTGTATGTTAAGATAATTTGGTAAAGTGCGAACTTAGGTAGATAGACCCGTAAGTAGTTTTGTTCATTTGTGTTTTGAATGAAAATAAATAACGTAAAGCAGGGTTGGAAAGCATTTTATAATATTAAAAATAGCGGGCAAAGCCCGCTACGTTGTTAGCGTGTCTTAAAGTTTTTTTTTTTAAATTCCAGTTTATGCAAAGGTAGACCTGGCAATTCAAGTAAATTCACAAATTCAGTTGGAAAATTTACTGCGTCGGTTTCTTCCACCGGTGCTTCGTTACATAAAGTTTAAATATCGGAATATATAAGTTCCATTCCTTTTCTAAGGTTTTTTCTCTTTTAGAAAATTTGTTTAACTTTTTGGAGAGTATGTTTCAATGCTACATAAGTTTCATATTCCGTGGATAGTGTTTGAACAGGTAATTCCCTCTTCCAATCCATTTGCATTGTCTATAATTTCAATTCCACTCGTTCAACGTTTATATCCATTTCATTCCACTTGTGTAGTGTTTCAATTCCACTCGTTTCCTATTTAGTTTCTTAATTTTAGTGTTCCATATACACTTGTTCTTTAAGTTTTAGGTTTCTAGCTAAAGACGCAGACGTTAAGAGGGGGGGGGGGGCAATTTTCCCCTTTTGAACCACCATTTTTACCACGTTCCTGACCAAAGTCCTAGAGATGCCTTGTCGATAAGTTAGCCCATACTCCAAGGAAAACATATTATATATTACAGGTTTCTAGCCGAAGGGTTCGGTTAGGCCATCAAGGGGGAGAATTATTCCGTTTTTACCCCTCCCGGTAGGAATTTCCAAAAATTCCGTCTTAGAGGACGTCTGCGTTGGGGGAGGAACCTACTACATACATAATTTTAGGTCTCTATATCCAGCAGTTTGGCCAGGTCGTCAAGGGGGAAGTTTTTTCCCTTTTTACCCCTCCCGGTATGAATTTCCAAAAATACCATCTTAGGGGACGTCAACGTTGGCGAAGGAACCCAATTTAAGATCCCTTGTTCCAGCAGTTTGGCAAGGCCGTTAAGGGGGGACTTTTCCTGTTTTTGACCCTACCTGTAGAAATTTACAAAAATCTCATCTTAGCGGATGTCTACAATAGAGGACGAACTTTAATACCAAATTTCAACTTCCTACCTTCAGCGGTTTGGGCAGGCCTTTAAGCGGTACTTTTCGCTTCATTAATCCCCATTTTTGCAATGTGCCTGTCCAAAAAGCACCTTCCCGGTAAGTGAGCCCATACTCCAAGTAACATATGTTTTACATTTCAGGTTTCTAGCCAACTTTTACTATTTGTGCCCCTCTCGGTAGGAATTTCCGAAAACCCATCGACAGGGAATTTCAGCTTCCTAGTTCCAGCAGTTTGAGCAGGCTGTCAAGGGGGACACTTTTTCTTTTTTTGTCCCTCCCGGTTGGAATTAGGCTGGAAGAGGAACCTAAGTACCGAATTTCAGCTTCCTAGTTCCAGCAGTTTGGACAGGTCGTTAAGGGGCAACTTTCCCTTTTTGAGCCCCCATTTTATAACGACCCTGTCCAAAATTCAAAAAAGTATCTTTCTAATAAGTTAGCCCTTACTCCAGGGACCCACATTTTAAGCTTCAGGTTTCTAGCCGAAGGGGTTTTTACCGGCCCCCAAGGTGAGGCTTTTCTTCTTTTTGCCCCTCCCTTTAGGAATTTACAAAAATTCCATCTTCGTGGCTATCTGCGATGGATGAGAAACATTCATACCAAATTTCAACTGCATTGCCTAAGCGGTTTGGGCAGGCCGTTAGTGGGAACATTTTTCCCTTTCAACCACCATTTTTACTATGTTCCTGTTCCAAAATAGAAAAATTACGTTGCCGGTGAGTTAGTTACTCCAAGGAATACATATATAAAATTTTAGGTTGGCCAAAAGGGATTGGGCAAGCCGTCAGGAAGAATCTTTTACCTTATTTCCCCTCCCGATAGGAATTTCAAAAATTCCGTCTAAGCGGACGCCTACACAGAAGGAGGAACTCACATACCGAGTTTCCTTTTGGGATATCCTGTAGGGAATTCAAAAAAAAAACATTGTCAATGTCTACTACAGTGGAGGAACCTTAATACCAAATTTCAACTTCTTACCTCCAGTGGTTTGGGCAGGCACTTTTCCAATTTGTGAGACTGTTTATGGGGAGACTTTTCCCCTTTTTGCCCGTTCCGGTAGGAATTTCCAAAAATCCCGTCTTAGCGCACGTCTATGCCGAATATCAAGAAACCTTGTTTTAGTGGAGATATCCGTGGGGGGAGGAAAAAAAGTAGTTTTTTTGAAATTATATGTTATTTTAAATGGTACTTTTTGGAAAAACGAAATTTTTTGGAAAAAGATACTTTGTTTTTACAAAGTACTTTATTTGTACTTTTTTTGGAAAAGATATTTTTTTTTAAAAAGGTGTTTTTTTTGGAAAAAGGTCCTTTTTTGGAAAAAGGTACTTTTTTTGGAAAAAGGTACTTTTTTTGGAAAAAGGTACTTTTTTTTGGAAAAAGGTACTTATTTTGGAAAAAGGTACTTTTTTTGAAAAAAGGTACTTTTTTTTGGAAAAGGGTACTTTTTTTGGAAAAAGGTACTTTTTTTGGAAAAAGGTACTTTTTTTGGAAAAAGGTACTTTTTTGGAAAAAGGTACTTTTTTGAAAAAAGGTACTTTTTTGAAAAAAGGTACTTTTTTTTGGAAAAAGGTGCTTTTTTTGGAAATAGGCACTTTTTTTGGAAAAAGGTACTTTTTTTGGAAAAAGGTAATTTTTTGTAAAAAGGTACTTTTTTTTGGAAAAAGGTACTTTTTTTGGAAAAAGGTACTTTTTTGGAAAAAGTTACTTTTTTGGAAAAAGGTACTTTTTTTGGAATAAGGTACGTTTTTTGGAAAAAGGTACTTTTTTTGGAAAAAGGTACTTTTTTTTGGAAAAAGGTACTTTTTTCGGAAAAAGGTACTTTTTTCGGAAAAAGGTACTTTTTTTTGGGAAAAAGGTACTTTTTTGGAAAAAGTTACTTTTTTGGAAAAAGGTACTTTTTTTGGAATAAGGTACGTTTTTTGGGAAAAGGTACTTTTTTTGGGAAAAGGTACATTTTTGGAAAAAGGTACTTTTTTTGTCCCCTTTTTGCCCCTCCCGATAAGAATTTCCAAAAATGCCGTCTCAACGGATGTCTACACCGGTCGAGGAACCTACATACCAAATTTCAACTTCATAGCTCCAGCAGTTTGAGAAGGCCGTCAAGGGGGAGACTTTTTCCCCTTTTTGCCCGTCCCTGTTAAAATTTCCAAAACTCCCGTCTTGGTAGATGTCTACGATAGTGGAGGAACCTTTATACCAAATTTCAACTTCCTACCTCCAGCGGTTTGGGCAGGCCGTCAAGGGGGCCTTTTTCCCCTTTTTAACCCCTAACTTTTTTACAACGTCCCTGTCCAAAATTCCAGAAAGTACTTTCCAGAAAAGTTAGCCCATACTCCAAGGAACACATATCTTAAATTTCAACTTTCTAGCCAAAGGGGTTTTGGCAGGCCGCCAAGGGGGAGACTTTTCGCCTTATTGCCCGTTCCGGTAGTAATTTCCAAAAATCCCGTCTTAGCGGACGTCTACGCCGAAAGAGGAACTTACATACCAAATTTCAACTTCCTAGCTTCAGCGGTTTGGGCTGGGCGATGTTGAGTCAGCCAGTCAGTCAGTCATTCAGTCAGTCAGTCAGTCACGTTATTCTTTTATATATAGAGATAAAATTTTTTCCTTATTTTCATTTAACCAGTCGTCATTTAAAAAATCTCAATAGATATTTTAACAAATTCATTAAAAAAGTGATAATTTTGATTATAAAAACATTAAAGTTTGTGGAGAAATGTAGTTAAAAGATCTAAATTTCAAATTAGATTTTCAAAATTGTATGTAGATCAATTTCGTTTGAAATTTTTTTAATTTCAAATGACAAAAAGAAATTTCATTTTAAAATTTTGCATTTTTTAATACAAAATCCAATTTTAATTGAAAATTTTTTAAATAAAAATAAACGCCCTTACTATTTAAATTTTCAAAATGTTTATTTTTGTTGACTTTAGTTAAAACTTTGGGTGGCAGCATGCTTTGACCTAGTTTATTTTTGGAGCATTCTGATTGGTTAATTTATTTTCAACCAATTAAAATATTTGAAAATGTAGATATTTCTTTAGGATTTTCATACACAAAATCAACAAAGCCGTTTAAATATAAAGTCGACTTTAAAAGTAAAATACTGTTTGATAGTAAAGCACCGCAAGTTGTTCGGATTTCACGTGAAAAAATTGTTATACTCCTCCATATAAAAAAATTATCATTTTTCACGTGAAAACTGAGTAGAGATTGTTTTCACGCAAATTTAATGTACAAGACTATTATTTTTCTTGGGGAAAAATCACATTTTTTGTATATTGTGATTGTGTCTTCGATATAAAATTGAAAAATTGTTCATTTTTATAATTTAAATTAAAATTTGAGTAAAATTAAAGTTCGAGTAAAATTTTTCCAAGTGAAAAACCACTTACGGTGCTTTTGGGAAAAAGACTAAATTTTATTTTGAATTTTTTTCATTAAAATTGCAGAACTGAACTTCTAATAGAATTTTCTAAATTTGAAGTGGTAAATGCTACTATATTTTAGAATTTTCTCATTTCGAAATAAAAAATCGAAATTTCTCTTAAAATTTTCTCAATATTGTAAGAAAACAATTAATTACCGTTATTGTTGTTCAGATTTAAGATCAAATTTAACAAATTCCAAATAAAATTCACAAGTAATTTCACTTGAAATTCTCCAAATTTCATTCGGAAAGATATGGTGGAGTTCTTTTTTAGGTCTTTCCAAAGGATCGTATTGAACTTATTCCAGTCTGTCTTTCGGAATCCTGAGTATATTGATATCGTAGAGTATATAGTTATGTTCCTGAAATAATTTCTTTTGAAATACTCAATTTTTGATTGCCTGCGAGTAATTGACTAGCGTTAGATCTTGCACTTCCTCCCAACCTGCAAAGTGTTTTAACTTTAAAATACGGAATGTTGGTGTAGCGTCAAAGCAAAATTGGCCGGTAATTCTTTTTGTTAATAACGACATCTGACTCACACAGCTATACCAAAACCGATATGAAAATTTAATTATACAAAGTTTTCCAAATGTTGATCACGAACCCCTGAGCGTCCCTAATCGCATCCTATGAGGTCTGCGAAACGTTCCGAAAAAATAATTATAAAACAAGAATTTTTTAAATATTAGAAATTTTTAGTTAAAACTTATAACTAAAGTGTAAAAAATCAGCTTCTAATAAATAAAGTCAATATAATTTCAAAACTTTTCAGGAAATATTAACTTTTTGTATTGTTGTTAAAAAGTAATCTCTGAGTTAAATCCTTGTAATCATCTCAATAAAATTTTGAGGACTTTTCAGACTTCATCGACGTTTTTCGTAAAATTTTCAAAGTTTAATTTAATGAAATCCGCGATTTAAATCGTCATATGTATATCGAAAAATGGATTCTTTAAAATTTCTGAAAATATATATGCGGTATGTTCGATTAGTCGAAATTCTTACTACTTTTACCACAATTGGAAAGTTTTGTTTACTTTTTATATTGAAATTTTGCAGCTGTAGTAAAAGTAGTAACTTGTAGTGAGTAAACGAACACGCTTATGTTGTTCCTCAAACCTTTACGAAATCTTATACTGGCACTCTTATTGGGTCTTTTTTCATACAAATGCTGAAAAATCGAACTGTTTTTTTTATTTAATACTATACTATAACTCAGGAACCAAAAGGAGTACCAAACTGATATTTGACAGTGTCATTGATAAAAAATAAGAACTAATACAAAAATATTAAAAGGCTACGATAAAGTATCCCGAACAGCGTATTAAGATAAAATGGCTTTAGACCTTTGATAACGATAAACGGTTAAAGTTCATTTCAAAATAGTAACTATTCACGTGGCTCAATCATGGCTTCAATTATAAAAGGATAGAAACAATTAATTAATTGTAGAAAAATTCTCAATAATTAAAACTTTTTTTAATAAATCAGAAATTATTAAATTAAAGAATGAGTTGCAGACCAACTTCAGGCATGCTTTCAGAAGCTTTAAAGTGATATATCAACCAGTCACATAGCTAAAATAATACAAAAGTTAGACCCAAATATGTACGGAAAGTCTATAGCAAATTTGATAATTTTCCCCAAATTGAACACAAATTTTAGCTAAAAAGGGTTGTTCAACAGGGACGCTACAAAAGTAGAAAGACAGGGACAGCAAACGACGCCATATTTCTTGCCGCTCTTTTGACATTTCTCTTCAGTAAGGTTTGCCATTTCATGATGGAAAGATATACGAGCCAACAACGAGTCGAAATTATTAAAATTTACTAACGAAATTCGGAGTCAGTGGCCTCAACGTTAAGAGCGCTACGTCCAATTTATGGTCGTCATATTGAATGGCTTCGTCAATAAACAAAATATGCGTTATTGGTCAGACAGCAATCCACACGTACTCCATGAGTCATCATTGCATCCCGAAAAAATTACGGTTTGTTGCGGTTTATGGGCCGGCGGCGTCATTGGGCCGTACTTCTTCCGTGATGATCAAGACCGGCACGTTACTGTGAATGGGAATCGCTACCGTTTATTGATAACCGAATATTTTTGGCCCCAATTGGATGATATGGACTTGGAGGACTAGTGGTTCAAACAGGACGGCGTCACAAGCCACACAGCGAATGTCACAATCAATTTATTGCAAACCAAGTTTGGAGAACGTGTTATCTCACGAAATGGTCCAGTCGATTGGCCGCCTCGGTGGTGCGATTTGACGCCGTTGGACTATTTCCTGTGGGGCTACGCAAATCTATGGTGTATGCCAACAAGCCGGCGACGATTGATGAACTTCGTACGAATATCGGCCGATTTATGCTTGAAAACCGTCGAAAATTGGGTTCAGCGTCTGGACTTCTGCAAGCGTGCCCGTGGTGGCCATGCAAAAGAGATCGATTTCCATACATAATGGCATCGAACGTACTTTCACAGGAATAAAGAATTTCATTGATATCCAAAACCGTTTTTATTTATTTAAAAAAACATTTGTAGCGCTCTTATTGAATAACCCTTTACAAAGTATTCCAATTTATAGCAAGTTTCATACAATTCAAATAGAGTGCGGAAATTTCAATTGTTGATTTTATATGTTATTTAATATAAACTTTTTTAGGCATTACTAACCCATCCTTGTTGGATGTTAAATACGTATCAAATATTAAAGTTTTTGATAAAAAATATAACTTAGAATTTTCCGTTGGACTTTATATTGTCTTTTATACCTAAAGCGTCGCTCATAAAATCTTTAACCTTGCGCTGCGGTGTCCAAAAATGTCCAACAAGTAGTGTATGGCCAAATTAAAAGGAGTTAAAAAATATTTTTTGTGAAAATTAAAAAAAAAATTGTTTTTCCAAAAATGTCGAACCTAGACACAAAAAAAAAACACACAATGTTGCAGAGAAAACACACATACATACAAAAACATATTGTGCGAAGAAAAAAACTGCACATTACCAATAAATAAGGCTAGAGCTTGCAAGAAATGCTTATTTTTTGAATCAATTCGTATAAAAATGTAGTCATTTTATGAATCAGTGAATAATTTATAGTCATAGTAAGTAAGTAAAATCTAAGAAAAAATCTGACTACAAAATATAGGAAATCAAAATAGCAAACAAATTAAATAGTAGAGATGAAATTTTTGCTATTAATTTGTTATTAATTAATTTAATTTTTTAAAAAATTTTCTTCATTTTGCGGAAAAGTAAATGCTAAATACTTAAGAATTAAATAAAAGGAAATATTTCAAACAAAAATTAACTTCCTAAATTTTTATCTTTGTTCTATTGTAACTGAAAAAACCTAAAAATAATACACTACTTGTTATCCAAAAAATAACAATTAATTTCAAAATGTAAATTAAACTTAAATGATTCTTTCTGCAAATTAAAAAGTTGCAATTTCTTTTTAAAGCTTTATTTGAAATGAATCAAATATACACAATAACCAAAGAACAGCTTTTGTATTTTGTAACTACCCTACGGGAAATGGATCAGTCACAGAGCTGGTCACATGACTGGAACTTTGTGGGAGTCACCGGTCCTCGATTCGGTTTTTTTATATGAAATTAACCGGCAACTTTAACATGGGCTTGTCATAGGAGGTGGCAATTTCCTCCTTTTGAGCTACTTGTAACCTGTCGCAAAGCTTATCTTTTATAACATATCACACTACTGGTTTAAGAGAGTATGCAATATAACAAGTTAAAGTTATCTAATACGGAAGTAGTCTCATGTAAGACATTATGTGATAAGTACCGAAACTAGTGAGAAATAAAATATCAGGTGACTGGTTTAAGCGCACATATCACAGAACTAAAGAAAAATATTTGTTAAAAAACTGGTCACACATTAGTCAATATGTGTGTTGTTGCTGAACTAGTACAAAATAATAGTTTCGTGACATATCACTATACTGCTCTAAGTTAACAAGTCACAGGACTAACTGAAACTAATTGACGTGTAACATGTCACTTATTATTCACCATGTGTCATAATAAGTATGGGTGCTGGAAGAACCCAGAAGGATCCAGTCACTGAACTTACGTAAAACGACAAGTCACCGAATCTGTTTTTAAAACATCACAAACTCACAAAAAATTATTAAAAAAAAAAACAGTTTATTCCAAAAACATAAATATTAGGGGTTTTCATATAAACTCGTGAATTCCATGTAAATCTTGTATAAATATAAACATATTTTTCATGTATGGAGATTGATATTAAACTCATAAACATACCAACTTTACACTGTTTACGAGTATAATACGCATTTATATGAAAACCTCTATTAACTCATGATTACAATTCAATATAAGCTATACATATAAATTATTTTAATTTTTGCATTAAAAATTCAAAAATAGTTTTTTCGGACTTTCTAAATAGATTTTCATACATTTACTTAGAATATTTTTCTACATCAAGTCCCAATTCGAATAAGATAATATTGTAATATTAGATTTTATTTGTTGCTTCAAAATGTCATATTCGAATTTGGACTTGAGGTAGAACAATATTATAACAAATACATATATGAAAGTATACATATAAATTTTAACGTAAGTTAAGAAATACTAGCTACACCATACACCACTACTTCGACAGGGTAAAATAAGTTTATACTGCTGTTTGTAACACCAAAAAATATTGGACCTAGACCAACCTATTAGTGTACCGATTTACTCAGAATCGTGTTGAGTCGATTTGGCGATGTCCGTCCGTCGGTCTATCTATCTGTTCATTAGACCGTACCTCAACAAAAAAGTTTGCCGTACACCCTCCAATATGAAGTATTTTTGAAAGGCGATTTCAAAAAAAAATTTTTTTTTTTTGCCGAACGTAGTGGTCGCCTTTTTTAATTTTTTGTTATAGCTTTGGCATTTAAAATCGGTTTTTAAAGTGTGATATATCGATTTTTTTGCCTCGAGGAGTCCAGTGTTTTGCTACATAGTAAAAATCCAATTAAAAAAAATTTAAAAAGGCGACCCCTACGTTCGGCAACCAATATATAAAAAAGATTTCTACTGGGTTTAGCGAAAAACTTCCTTAGCAAAAGTTGAATGACTTTAAATTTCTAACATTAGGGTGGTAGCAACTGAGATCTGGTGGGTAACTACTATAACGGGAAACTTGAGGTCAAAATGCCCTTGGAGCAAAATACTGGTCTACATCGATGTATCATACTTTAAGATCAGACTGTAAATGCCAAAGATATAACGAAAAATGTAAAATAGCGACCCCTACGTTCGGGGGATTTTTTTTTTTGAAACCTTCTTACAAAAATATTTCATATTGGAGGGTGTACGGCGCACTTTTTTTTTTTTTGCCTGTAAGGTGGTACGCTCTACTGTCCATGTACCCTTGTGTGCACGCAACAAGTCGTATATACATACGGACCAAATTTCGGCAAAATGGAATGACGTTTATAGGTCCCTAAAAATTTCAAGTTTCTTTTCAGGATTTCTGCATAAATTCTGAACAATTTTATATACGTTACGAATATGAAATACAATTTTTTAAAATTCATTTACAAAAAGAAGTTTATGTGTGAATTGATCAAAATATTTTTTATCGTTAAATTGCCTCTATATGAAAAACTTTTTGTGTATTCCATGACCGGGAATCAAACGACCAACCCTCTACACAGGCTACGACCCGTAGCATCATCTCTTAACGAGACAAACCATGGTCGACACATCGATGAGTGTGGCTAATTGAAGTCTTGTCAATCATAACCTACACAATGAATGTTTTGTAATCGGAAGAAAATTTCTATCGTTATTTCCTTTTCACAGGTAATTATCACATTATGATGATTTCTTTGGCCAAAATTGGATGAAATGGATGTGAACGACATGTGGCTCTAACAGGCGGCGCTACGTGCCACATAGCTGAAGCGACCTGGACATTCTGCACGACCGATTTGAGGGCATGGTTATCCCACACAGAAGCGACTTACTTGTTCTTGTGAGGTTCCATCAAGTTGCTTGTCTATGCCAATAAATCAATTAAAAATTTTATGTAATATAATAGTTATTAAACTTCGAAAAGTATGCGATAATCGTCTATCGTATTATAGAATCTGGGCACATATTTTAAGTAAAACCCTGTTAAGTTTACATATAAAAAAATATGTGCGCAATTTACAAAAAGTCCATTCCTGAATTCAACACTAAACTGGTTTTCGGGTCATTTTGGGCTTTTTGAGCTAGTTTTCAATTATTAACATAAATTTAATGTTCTCTTTAATTAAAATACAGATGTGATGTACCTATTTTAGTCCAATGGGTCATTTCGACCCCTTCGTGATTTAAGCTTCCCTAGTGATTTTTTTTTGGAATACTTTCCTCTATTTCATAATGGTAATATCGGTATTACAAAACATTTTCACCAACGATTAGAGAAAAGAACCGGTAATCAAAATATCCAATACAAAATTCTGACTTTTTGGATATAACATCCCCAGTGTTTGTGAATAAATTGTTTTGCTTGTCATTGACAATCTATTATGCATAATCGTATCCGAACAATATTTTTGAACTACTCGTAGTTTATTATTATGTCATCATTTCTGTGGCCACAAAGTTAAGTATTATGTAAACTTTGTAACGGTCACGGGATAGGGTATTACGGTACCGATCGCCATTTTTTCATACACATCTAATTATACTGCACCTGTTCTGTGTTATATCACTACTTCAACTGCAAAGGTACTAGTTACTTTTGTCAATTTGATGTTATGATACTTTTTCTCCAGTTATAGGATATATCCAAAATGAACTAGTTAATGTTTGGCCTCCATTTCAATAGTCACGATGTTGAATATTTTGCTGCAATTACCACTTTTTGATACACCGAAATTTGGGTTTACATCAGTTTTGTAACCTGTCCCCTATGCACCTGTCACAGATTTGTCACTTTGGATCAATCGACCCTTCATTTCCCGTAGGGTAGTAACTAGTTCAAAAAATACCAAATTGAAATTAAAAAATATTATTTCAAATTCAAGAAACACCATTTAAAATTAAAAAAAAACCGAAATAAAAATACGCAAATGAAAATTAATAAATACAAATTTTTATTCACAAAATTTTAAATGAAATAAAAAAATACCAATACCGTTTAATATTAAAAAAATACCAATTCGAAATGAAAAAACACCATTTGCTATTAAAAAAAATATATCAATTAAAAAGCAAAAAACAAAATGAAATTGAAAAATATCAATTGCAATTCAAAAAACTACAAAATAAATTAAAAAATATAAATTTAAATTCAATTATACAAAATGAAATAGAAAAATATCAATTGAAATTAAATAAATGTAAACTGAATTTAATTTGGTATTTTTTGAGCATTTTTATTTCGATTTTTTTAAATGTCAATTGGAATTTTTTTGGCTTTATTTGATAGTTTTTACCTTTAAATTTTATTTGATATTTCTTGAATTTCGGTAGCTTTTGAATTTTATGAATTTCAGGTTTTGAATTTTAAAAATTTCATTAAAAAATAGTACTTTACGTAATGTAAAAAAATAGATAATGACAATTTAAAAATAATTAATTAAAAAGCATAAAAAATGGAAGGTAAAAAATAAAAGAAAACAATAAAAATAAATTAAAAGAAGACCAAAAAAAAACGGCACCCCATCTATAACGATCTGGAATTGGTATTGGAAGAAACCAAGAACAGACTTATTTAAACCCGTATCACACTTGCTTAATTTTATATTGAATGGATATAGGATTGATGAAATGGAACAACAAATATTAGAGAGAGTAAAAAATATAATTTATAAATAAAGTTTTTTCGAACGGAAAATCGCTAAAAATTGTTAAAAATCGTTACAGACACGGAGAAAACGCTAGAAACAGAGAAAAACTTAGAAAATTTACAATATTCTCAACAATCAATTACTGATCCCTTGTTTTTCCAAAGCGAAAGGAAATATTCTTCCAGCGGAATGTATTTTATTTTTGTTACAATAACAAAATACACACATTCCTCTGGCGGAATTATTCCGCTCGCTTTATAAAAACAAGGGGGTTAATGTAATTTTAAGTTGCATTTACATCTGCACTAGGGTTTGGGGTTCGGGAATTCCCGGGAAAAGTTTGCCGGGAATTCCCGGGAAAACGGGAAATTTTAAAAATATTAAATTTTTTAAATTGTTTTTGTTTGGAATAGGATTTTAGTCATAAAAAACATTTTAAATACCAAAACAAAAATGTTATTGTTAAAATCTTTTAAAAGGGAATCAATTTATTTGACACACAAAAAAATCTTTGCCAAGTAATTAGGAGCATTTCAACTAATAAAGATTTTTCGCATAACTTATTCAAAATTTAAGTAGTAAAACCTAAAAACTTGGTTAAATGTTTAAAAGAAATATGAAAAAAAAGTTTTGTTTCTTACAAATAATCGCCCTTAATATCTAAATTTTTCAAATATATATTTTAGTTAAAGTCGACTTTGGTTAAAATATTGGGTGGCAGTATACCTTGACTTGGTTTATTTTTGGAGCATACTGATTGGTTAATTTATTTGCAACCAATCAAAATGTTTAAAAATATAAATAATTTTGTAAGGTTTTCATACACAAAATGAACAAAACCATATGGTTAAAAATAAAGTCGACTTTAAATTTAAAATAATCCATTATATTAAGGGCCAATAATTTTATATGTTAAGTAACGTTTTCATTAATAAATGTGATATTTTCAAGTAAGTTTACTTTATTTTAATACATCTGCTTTCAAACTAATATATTCTTTTATATTAAAGAATAAAATGTCGGGAGTATGGAAATACTTCACAAAAAAATACAATGCAGCGCAGTGCAATATTTGCCTTAAAGACTAATGGTTAACAGAGGTATCTAAATTTGGTTATCCGACATCTAAATTTGCTTCACAAAAAAAAAATTGATGGTCATGCAACTTCTTTTAAAGAAACCAACAACAAAAATAACGTTCCAGCTAAAATTAGCAAAGTACCCGAAGAAAAAAGTGTAAGCTGAATAGGCATTGAACGTTTTATGGTAGGGCAAACATTTTCTGAAATGGTATCCAAACTAGCCGCAGTCGACGGAATGTCAATCCGCACCATAAATAGATCTTCGTTTATTCGAGAAAGTTCTTATAATAATAACCTGGCATTGCCAAAAAATGAAACCGATGTAAAGAACATTATATTAAATTACTACAATCATGTAAAAGATATCATGATAAAAGAAATATCGAGTGATATTTCTAACAATAGGAGATTTACTATAATCTTAGATGAATGGACATGAATATCACAAAAGAGATATTTGAACATATGTATAAACGGAAATAATTCATTTTGTAACCTGGGGTTGGTTTATATACCAGGAAGATGTAATGCTGATGAAATAAGAAGAATTGTAAAAATAAGACTAGAAGAGTTTTATTTGTCTTTGGAAAATAACATTGTGGCCACCATATCTAATGGGCCAAATGTGATGAAACGGTTTGTTTCCGACAGTCCAGTAGTGGGTGCTTTCTGCTGGAATCATGCAATTCATTTGGCAGTGCTTAGAGTAATTTATGTAAAATTAAATTTTCAACATTCTGATATTTTTTACTTTGTATTCTCACTACACAGACTGCATTTGTATTGAAATAGTGTTTTTTTTTAACAAAAATTACTTATATATGTGGTTTTCATTAACAAATTTGTTCAACAATATTTCCCGGGATTCCCGGGAATTAAAGTTTTTTATTCCCGTTTCCCGGGAAATAAAAAAGTCCGGGAAATCCCAAACCCTAATCTGCACCCAAATCCCGATATTTCGACTAAAATTTAGACTTCAATCAAAATCTCATATGAAATCCCGAGATTCCCCATACAAATAAAATCCCGTAAATTCGCAAGATATGTAAAAAATGTCATGAAAATCTCACAAATGTTTAGACTGTCATATAATACAATACTGATAATCGCAACAATCCGCATAAAGATTGCCGCAGTTAGAAAGAACACACAAACTTCCCAAAGAAGATATAACGTTGATAAACTCAAAGATTCAACAGTTGCAAACTCCTTCACGTTAGCATTGAAAACATCGCTTCAGAATGATAATAATATAGATCGTCGTTGGGAGGAAACAAAAAATATATTAACACAAGCTGCAGACAATCACTTGGGTTATAAGATCAGCTCCCATAAAGAGTGGATTAGTGATGAAACCTGGAGACTAGTTTTAGAGAGGAAGGAAGCTAAAGCAAAAATTAACAATAGCAGAACGCGTTCGACCAAAGCATTGTGTCAACAGTTGCACAATCGACTCAATCGAGAAGTCAAGCTCAATGCCCGGCGTGACAAACGAAATTGGGTTAACAATATCGCTAAAGAGGCACAGGCTGCCGCCGAAACGTATCGTATGCAGGGCTGCCATAATTGCCGATTTTTCGGTATTTTGCCGATTTTTTATTAAAAAATATGCAAAATGCCGATTTGCCGATTATTAGTCGAAAAATGCCGATTTTTTGTTAAAACTCAAAAACAAGAAATTTTAATTTTATTCTCTTTTAATTTCTAATATTTTTCAAAATTTTTTTGATCCCGAATACAAAAATATCAAATATAAATCAATTTCTGACGATGATTAAATGCAATTTTCTATGTTTAAACTACTTTTAAAGACAATTATGTAATACTAAAACTGAATTGATAATATCAAAAACGTTTGAAAAATCTATAATAAATGCATATTTTTAAAATTTTAAGTGCATATTTTTCGACTTTAATCATACATATGTACATTAGACCGTACCTCAAAAAAAAGTTCGCCTTACACCCTCTAAAATGAAGTATTTGTGAAAGGCGATTTAAAAAAAAATAATTTTTTTTTTTGCGGAACGTAGGGGTCGCCTTTTTTAATTTTTTGTTATAGCTTTGGCATTTAAAATCGGATTTTAAAGTGTGATATATCGATTTTTTTGCCTCGAGGAGACCAGTGTTTTGCTATATAGTAAAAATCCAATTAAAAAAAATTTAAAAAGGCGACCCCTACGTTCGGCAACCAATATATGAAAAAAATTTCTACTGGGTTTAGCGAAAAACTTCCTTAGCAAAAGTTTAATGATTTTTTGCGAGCTTTAATTTTCTGACATTAGGGTCGTACATTAGGGTTGTAGCAACTGAGATATGGTGGGTAACTACTAGAACGGGATACTTAGAGCAAAACACTGGTCTCCTCGAAAGAAATACATCGATGTATCACACTTTAAAATCCGATTTTAAATGCCAAAGCTATAACAAAAAATTAAAAAAGGCGACCCCTACGTTCCGCAAAAAAAATGGCTACCCCTAAGTTCGGCAAAAAAAAATAAAAAAAATTTTTTTTGAAACCTCCTTGCAAAAATACTTCATATTGGAGGGTGTACGGCGCACTTTTTTTTTGCCTGTAAGGTGGTACGCTCTAATGTACATCTTATGTACATAAAACACGATTATAAATGTATGAATATACACGTACCCTAGTAATAATAGGCCTTTTTTTTAATCACTCTATTTAGTTTTAGATTTATTTTATTTTTTTTTTTATTTTCAAAATTTTAAATATTTTATCCAAATTCTAAACTTATTCGCTAATATAATGTGAATGAAAAAATTTAAATTTTTCGAAAACGCAATTTCTGGAAATTAATTAAGCTAAATCCAAAACAGATTTATTTTATTTATAAATCTATTTTGGATTTAGTTTAATTCAATCCCGGTGTTCACATTTTTACAAAATTTAATGATTTTCCTTCACATTATTATAGCGAATAAGTATTCGATTTTGAGAAATATAATAAATTTCGAAAGTTAAAAAACAAAATGTGAATACTTAAACGAAATAAAATAAATCCAGTGATTAAAAAAGATCCAATATTTGCATAATATTTCAAGGTGTAGGGGTACCTTAAGTTCGGAGAAGAACTATTTTTAAAATCTGTAAAATTAATTTATGTACATAGTATTGGTGAGATAATATCTGAATATGTATCATAAAAAAAATTCATAAAATTACAACTAAAATTTTTTTATTATCATTCCATTTATCTCTTAAGCCTTTATTTTTATTTAATTGTTAAACTTAAAACATACTACCTCCGTTTCTAAATATTTTAATCATTTCTATCGATTTTTTTGTTTCAAAATAATTTAAACATATCATTACACAAAGTGTTTTTTATTTAAACAAAGAAAATAACAATAAATAGTACAAACAATTAAAATAACGGTATATGAAAATATTGTAAATAAACTAATGAACATGCTGACGAGCTCTTGCTAATGCCTCTTCACTGCATTTGATGGAAACCGGCAAGCGACCCGTTCGGCGAAGACTTTCTTTGCTCATATGTGGAATTTTGTATTTATTTCCACCTTTCTCAAGCATTGTGGATTCCATACATGTTTGAAGTGTCAAAAAAACGTTATCCAGCTTATCTGGATGCTGTTCATTAAACGCACTTTGTACACATTCAATTAATTCGTCAATAGACGTTGGTGATTGTTTGTGCTGAAGTGACTGAATTGAATTAAAAAAGCCAAGATCTAAGACAATAAGGTCAGGACTATTTGGTGGCTGTGACTTGAGTTTAATGCACCATCCATCTTTCAAACCTTCTGCAATTAAGGCTTCATCATTGCCTTTTAAATGTGGTTTAGCATTATCTTGTTGAATGTATATAGGTTCGTTTTTGTTTATATTGGGAAATTTGTTTCTAATGGCTGGTAAAACATTTTCAATCAACATTTTTTTGCATTCTTCTGCATTGACGGACTCGGTCGGTCTTGTAACAAGAGTTCCTTTTACCCGATTTTTGCTGTTCCGTTTTGCAGGTTTCTTATACACGAATGGCCATATTCCTAGTTTCCCATCAAAATACTCACCCTTACGATGATCAAATCGCGGTCTTGCCACAGCAGCCATGAACATTACTTTTGTTATGAATCGTTTACTCTTACATGATCTATGGGGTCTTTCTTCAACAACATTTACATAGTACGATCTTTTATTTTGAGACAAATAGAACCACTTTTCATCTATGTGTACGTAGTCATACATATTATGAAAGTATCCTTCCGTTGTTATATGTGACAGGCAAAACTCTAATCTAGCTTTCATATTAATTTTTTCAAAATGCTTATCTTCTCTGAATCTTCGGTAAAGACTAGTTAGTGGTACTTGAATGGCAGCAGATAAACTCCTTAAGGAACCACGGCGATTCAATGGAAAGTTTTTGATTGTATTGATTGCTTGCGTATAATCTTTCTTCTTTCTTCCGCAATTTTTCATATGAGATGAGACATCAGCAAATTTTTTTCCTTCAAAATACTGATTCTTCGGCAATTTCCAAATATGGAAAATTGTCATTCTACACACGTTAAATTCAGTTGCAGCATCTTTGATGGCACCTCTTTTTAAACAGTTTCCATTTTTCACTCTTTTCAGCAAGTATTGTAATATACCATTTCGCTGATCGTTCGTTAAATTTTTTTCTTGGGTTTTCCGGTACCACAATTCATTTTATTAATTTTAACAAATTAAAAAAATAAAATAAAAAATATTTTTCTTGAGTTTAAAACTTTGACAACGATTTGCAAATAACAAAATAAATAAATAGCAAAGCCATCTATAAATTTTAATCCACAGATATGTCCTAACAAGTATTCCTTAAACAAATACTTCATTTTTTTAAAATCCTCCATAATCCCTCCTAAAATATAGAAATGATTAAAATATTCTGAAACGGAGGTACACTCACAATATATTTTCCATAACCGATTGAGGTTTATTTGAAAAGTAATATGTAAAGTTTGTTTTCAATTGAAGAATCAATTAAAATACATTGAAACATATTGTTTAACTTTTTATATTCGTCAATAAAAAACAAACTACAAGAAATATTTATCGTCTGTAGGAGTTGATATTTTCAGGCAAATAATCTATTTTTAGATTTCGATTTTTAGAAAAAATAATTTAAATAATTTCGTTGTTTTCTGTTTTAAAACAAAAAATTCAAATATTTTCGGTTTTCAGTTAAAAATTTACGATTGTTTTAACAGACTTTTCAATTATCCTTTCATTTTTTAATTGCGTTTTCAATTAATTTAATATGTATTTTAGGTGGTTTTTAACGATAAAATACTTTAAGTGTATACATAGTTATAGAAAAAATAAAAAAAAAATTTTTTTTGGGATGAGATTTGAACCACCACCCTCAAAAATTGAAATTTTGTCAATGCCTGACCTTCCAGACATCTACACCACAGCCGATTTGAAAATTGTATAAATTAAATTTGAATTTAAAATATTTTGAAATATTTATTTATACAACAAAAAGAAATTTAAACAAACAAATGTACCCAACACACAATTTGAATTTATAAAAATAATTTGAATCTATCGCACGAATGGAAAAACTGAACTTCGTCTTATATCTAAATTCTTTTGTTTGTTTTAACTTAAAATAGTTGAATATTAAATAATATGAATTCAATCACTGTTTACGATAACGAAATTATCGAAATTGATTGCCAAATTTATTTGAATTGTTAGTAAAAATGTTTAAATTGATTTGATAATCACGGGGTTGCCGGGTTGTAAAAATGTAAAGAAATCTCGATGATGTCAGCTGCTAGCAATAGGGTCGGCATATACGACTAAAATATTTACCATACACGGAGGAAAAAGACGTTTTCGTTTATGTTTGGAGGTAATTATATTATATTTACAAACTACCATATATGTATTTGGAGTATGCTTCCAATTATATTGTTTTTATAGTTACTATACATATATTTCCCGGTAATAATTATATTTGTGGGATACAAATAACATATATTTGGAAAAACGGCGAATTTCCATTCTTGATACATATAAAGTTGTATGTAGCCATTATAACTTTTGTAGTTGGTAATAATCGTTTAGTTTAGCTAGACTGCATCTAGTCAGAAAATTTAGTGATAGTTTTCCTTTATTTATTAATTTTATTGTGATTAATAATGTTAATAAAAATAAATAAAAAATAAATGAAGAGATTGTATTTATTGTTTTTCAATGAATGTATTAGATGTAAAATTCAATGTGATCTATAATTTATTTAGTTATTAAATAATCGCCAAACAGTAGATGTATTAATTTTACTTTTTATGTTTTTCCATTAAAATATAGAGAAATTTGGAGAGTAGAATAAATTCGCCTATTGTTTCAAACAGGATGATTTTAAAATCTTAAATAATTTTATGATAAAAATATTTTTGTGCAATTTTGCTCCAAAGTTTAATATCGATGGCTTAATAAAGAAAGACTCTACACAGAGAGAATTTTGCTGGACGAGTTTTAGTGAAATTTTTCAGTTAACTGTTGAAGTTTTCTTCACAATATAAATGAAAAATTTGTGAAATTCGATGAAAAAGCTTCGTATATTTTATGAATATAGTTTTAGTGAAACTTTTTCATGGAGCTTATGAAACTTTAAGCAAATAAAATGAAATTTTTGATAATATTTTATGAAAAATTCCATTAATTCAATGAAAAGTATCAATGAACGAGTTCCCGTGAAACCTTATCGATTTTATGCAAAAATTAATTAATATCATGCAGATAATTCTCTCATGTATCTTTATTCTTAATTTCTATAGAGGGGAAGGCTATAAAAATATAAAAGCGGTGGAAATATTGTTTCTCAGAATGAAACTTTATATTAATACAAAAACAATAAAATAAAAAGTATAATCTAAGTTTTTCAGATTTCCATTTCCTGTAATGGAATATTAATTCCAGTTAGGGCCTTTTTGCATTAAGCATTAAATTTATATACCAAAAATTTGAAAAGAGCAGCATGTTCGTTGTTACATTTAGGGCATTTCTTTTAACTATTATATTTATGTGTGATGGGTAATTTGAAATTTAAAAAGATAGATTCAAATAAATTAAAAACAATTTGAATTATAAAAAAATGTTTATGAAACTATTTGTAACAATATAGTTTGGCTCAAGGGGTAAGGCGATGAATTTCTAAACCAAAGGTCGTTGGTTCGAATCGTGTCTGGTGTTGGAACAAAACAAAATTGCTTTGAATTTAAAATTGAAACAAAAAAAAAACTTTCGAATATGAAAAAACAAACCAAAAAATCGTTTTTTTTTACGTGTTTTGTCAGTTAAAAATTGATGATTGTTTTAACAGACTTTTCAATTATTTTTATTTCTTTTATGGATTGTTTAAACAATGTTTGAAAATAAATAGCAAAATGGTTTGAATATAATGAAAACTCAGTAGTCCTTTTTTTAATTGTGTTTTCAATTAATTTGATATGTATTTTAGGTTGTTTTTAACGATAAAGTATTGTGAGTGTAGTATTATTTGACACGAAATGTATTTTTCACATATTTTTTTATGTAAAGTAACCTAAATATTACATAAATGAGTATTTTTGAAAGTGCCGATTTTTTAAAATCAAAGTGCCGAAAATGCCGATTTTTTTGAGAAAAAGTGCCGATTTTTCATCAAAATCAGCCCTTTTCGTATGGGAGACCAAAGAAATTAACTATTAGTTCAAAACCCATTGTTAAACCATTGAAAAACGATGCTGGAGAACTCGTTACATCCAAACAACAACTGAAACTTTGGGAAGAGTTCTATGCGACTATGCTATCATCGTCTCTACCAACACAGCAGACAATATGCAGTTGTGAATCACACACTACAAATACAAATATCTTCATCAATTGCCCCAATATTAATGAAATTTGCTCAGCAATAAGATCATTAAAAAACGAGTAAAAAGGTTAAAGTCGGGCATGCCGACTATACAATACCCTACACCAGTCTGGTGTTTTGTTTGGATCCGAAATTCGAATGGGTTAAAATGGGGCTTGTGTCAAAATTTTCTATAATGTGAGTCAGCGCACCAAATTTCATTAAAATATCTTAATATTTGCGACCTGCAGTTTGTAACCAAGCCAATTTTGGGGGGTCCCTTATATGGGCACTAGTTCTAAACAAGGACCGATGTTCACCAAAATCAATAGTCTTCGTCCTTGGGCCAACATAGGTCTATGTACCAAATTTCATCAAAATAGCTTAATATTTGCGACCTGCAGCGTATAAACAATATAATTTTGGGGGGACCCTTATATGGGCACTAGTTCTAAACATGGACCGATGTTCACCAAAATCAATAGGCTTCGTCCTTGGGCCAACATAGGTCTATGTACCAAATTTCATCAAAATATCTTAATATTTGCGACCTGCAGCGTATAAATAGTATAATTTTGGTAGGACCCTTATATGGGCACTAGGTCTAAACATAGACCGATGTGCACCAAAATCAATAGGCTGCGTTATTGGGGCAATGTAGGTCTGTGTACCAAATTTCATCAAAATATCTTAATATTTGCGACCTGCAGCATATAAACAGTATAATTTTGGTAGGACCCTTATATGGGCACTAGGTCTAAACATGGACCGATGTTCATCAAAATCAATAGGCTGCGTTATTGGGCCAATGTAGGTCTGTGTACCAAATTTTATCAAAATATCTTAATATTTACGACCTGCAGCGTATAAACAGTATAATTTTGGTAGGACCCTTATATGGGCACTAGGTCTAAACATGGACCGATGTTCACCAAAATCAATAGGCTGCATTATTGGGCCAATATAGGTCCGTGTACCAAATTTCATCAAAATATCTTAATATTTACGACCTGCAGCATATAAACAGTATAATTTTGGTAGGACCCTTATATGGGCACTAGGTCTAAACATGGACCGATGTTCACCAAAATCAATAGGCTGCGTTACTGGGCCAATATAGGTCTGTGTATCAAATTTCGTCACAATATCTTAATATTTACGACCTGCAGCGTATAAACAGTATAATTTTGGTAGGACCCTTATATGGGCACTAGGTCTAAACATGGACCGATGTTCACCAAAATCAATAGGCTGCATTATTGGGCCAATATAGGTCTGTGTACCAAATTTCATCAAAATATCTTAATATTTACGACCTGCAGCATATAAACAGTATAATTTTGGTAGGACCCTTATATGGGCACTAGGTCTAAACATGGACCGATGTTCAAAAAAATCAAACTTGTTCGTCCTTGGGCACCAAGGCATAGGTCTGCGTACCAAATTTCATCAAAATATCTTAATAGTTGCGACCTGTAGAGTGCGCACAAGATTGCATGGACAGACAGACAGACGGACGGACGGACGGACATCGTTAAATCGAAATAAAAAAAAATTCTGAACCGATCGGTATACTATAAGGTGGGTCTACGACCAATATTTTTTGGTGTTACAAACATCAGCACAAACTTATAATACCCTGACCACATAGTGGTGTAGGGTATAACAACAAATCGCCTGGTATAGACAATAGGAAATTGCTGAAGGTGTTAAAAAGGAGACCTAACAGCTCGCAAAAATTGGAGAGGCATTACGCTTCTGAGTGTGATCAACAAGGTGATCGCACACATATTAAATAAAAGATTGTCCAGCTCTCTTCTTCATGAGCTTAGAAAGGAACAAGCCGGTTTCCGCGCTAATAAATCCTGTGTCGATTATATTAACAGCTTAAGAGTGATCATAGAGCAGTCGGTAGAATGGAGATCACCTTTGTACCTAACGTTTATAGACTTCGAGAAGGCTTTTGACACCCTAAATCACGCAGCCATATGGAAAGCATTAGAGTGCAAAGGTGTACCTGCCAAGATAATAAGACTTATTAAGGGTCTATATGAAAACGCTACCTGTCGAATTCTCCACGAAGGACAACTGAGCAACAAAATAAACGTTAACTCCGGTGTACGTCAAGGATGTGTATTATCGCCATTGCTTTTTAACTGTGTGCTTGACGTAGTAATGAATAAGGCAACATCCCATAGAAGGGGAATTACTTGGGGTCTCCAAGGCAGACTTGAGGATCTTGACTACGCTGATGACATTTGTCTACTTACCCACACCTTTTCAGATATGCAATCTAAGTTATCACTAGTCCAGGAAACTGCATCACATGTTGGCCTAAAAATAAATATCGGCAAAACAAAAACAATGCGAGTAAACGTAAATAACGAGCAAATGTTAACCGTTCAGAATCAATCGCTTGATGAAGTGGAATCACTCTGTTATCTCGGAAGCATATTGGACAAAAGTGGTGGATGCAAAGCCGACATCTCTAGCCGTATAAACAAAGCCCGACAAGCTTTCGGCCAACTCAAGTCAGTGTGGAACTCTTCACATATATCAAGAAGGACGAAGCTAAGGATATTCAACTCCAATGTAAAATCCACACTGTTGTATGGATGCGAGACGTGGAATGTTGCACCTCGCGACATACATTCCATACAAGTTTTTATAAATAAATGCTTGAGGAAGATTCTACATATATTCTGGCCTAGAACAATTTCAAATTGCCAACTCTGGTCAGAAACTGGTCAACAACCCATCCAAATTGAAATCCGCAAACGTAAATGGAATTGGATTGGACATACGTTACGTAAACAACCCAATGATATTGCTAAACAAGCTATAGAATGGAACCCGCAAGGCAGTCGACGTATAGGAAGATCATCGCACACCTGGAAACGGCAAATTGAAACCGAAATGTCCAACTTACACCTGTGTTGGAATGAAATTAAATATCGTGCATCAGATCGAACGTATTGGAATAATCTTGTTGCGGCCCTATGCTCCTTGCAGGAGTAAAAGGAACAAATATATATATTAGACCTGGCGTAGCTAATATGGGGTTTTTTATATTTTGGAATTTTGATTGTGGGTAGCGATGAAAATATGCGATTTGATGCCAAAATTGATGTAGCAAATTTTCAGGTTGATCGGATGGTGCCAACCCGTGCCACAATGAGGTTAAAGGTCAAAATTTTAAAAAACCACCAAAATACTCTATTTTTTTTTTGCATTTTATAATTTTTTTTATTAAGAAATACAAAAAATAAAACTTCTTTAAATTAGAATATCATTTATAACTTGTAAATTAGTTAATAGTAGTATTAATGCTTAAGTATATAATGGCACCAGAAGCAAAAACAAATATATGTATGCATTATAGTTTTTATTTAAGCTCTCAGTTGTAAAAATGTATGGTGTTTCTGCTATTATAGTAAGAAAAAAATATTTATAGAATTCAAAATATGCTTACAATATATATCGTTACCTGAAATGGAAGAAGGTGTAAGTTTTTGACTGATTATGGTGCACGACATTAAACTACGTGTCCTCACAATTTTTTTGCTTTCTGATATCAAAAATAAAGATTTTATAAGCGAAATTCTAAACAACCAACTTTTCGCTCTTCTTCTTAATTTGGTTTTACTGTAGAAAATTTTAATTTTTTTGCATTGATTATGAAGCACATAATTAAGCTTCCTTTCTCCGCAAAATTATAGCCTTCTACTAAAAAAAGTTTTGATTTCATTACTTAATTTCGTAAAATGTCGGAAAGTTTTTTTTTGCTTTTCTTGTAAAATAATGAATATGTTTGTTACGCCCTTTTGCATTTCAGGTAACGATATGTATTTCTACCAACAACTATTATTGAAAAAACGGTAAATTTTTTTTTTCGTCGCTGTTTTTTAAACTTCCTCAATATTCCTAGCTTGGAGCTGTCGTCAACTGCATTTTTGTCTAAAAGTACCGTTTTTTCCGCTCTGCTACTGAGCACATAGCAATGCTATTGATATGAATATGTAAAATTTTGTCATTGCGAATTTAAATATTGTTGAGAAAAGTGAAGTTTATTGTAAAATAAAATATTGTGTAACTTTACGTAATTCCATGGCTCAGAAGAAAAATTTATCGTTGGAACGGCTTCGATCTGCTGACACAAATGTGTACTTGATTGGTAAATGTGTACCTAAAATAGTTGGTGTGAAATTACCATCACAGCAGCAAGTGCTTCAGTGCTTTTTTTATAATGTGCGTTGTGAAAAGAAAACAGTTAAAGAAAGTGCAAGATTAGTGTTAAATGAAATATTGCCTTTTTGGGAAAAAGCTAGAATACCAACGCCAGATCAAAGAACATGTGCTGCAAAAGTCATTAAACTTTATGAAGAGTGGAGAACAGTCCAAAAAGTATGTAAATCTCCGTTCCCAAGTCATCGCAAAAAAGAAAATTACTTTAAGGAAAATTTAAACAATTTATTTGACATTGCCCACGTTGACGCTCTGAAGCTTATAAGTATACAGGAAGATAGAGACTTCTTAATAAAGCAGCGAGAAAATGGGCGTGTTGGTAGCATGACTTGCGTCGATCAAAATGTCACAAATAGAGAAAAAAGAAAGGCACAAAGATTGGAAGATGAAAAACGTCGAAAAGAAAATTATGCAAAAAGAAAAGGCACTTCAGGTAATTATTATGTAGTACTTATTTGGAAGCAAAGTGTCAATTTTTTTTTGCTGTTCACTTAATTTCATGTGTAGACTTGACTATGGAACATGTTGAATTTGAGAGTGATGAATCGGGAGATGATGTGCAGGCGATGTATGTAGAACAGGCTGACAACATTCCAAGTTGCTCCAGTAAGCCAATTCGAAAACGTGGAAAAAAGAATTTTATTGACGACAGAATGCTGGCTTGTATGGATGCTGGCAATATGTCATCTCCATTAGCTATACACTTTATCAGTGCAACTGCCAAAGCGTTGGGTCACAATATTGAGGATCTTGTCCTGAATTGCACAAGTTTGCGTGAACAATGTAAAAAATATCGTCGGTGTCATGGCAAAGAAATTGTTGAAAATTTCAAGGTAAGTTTTTTTATTTTGACCAAGTTATAAATTTTGCTTTGAGCTTAAAATTTTTTTAGATACCTGAAACATTTGTTTTGCATTGGGACGGAAAGCCACTGCCCACAATTGCTGGAAAAAATAAAGTTGATCGCTTGGCTATTGTGCTCACGTCGGAGAACGTTGAAAAATTAATAGCTATCCCCATCATTGAGGATGGAACTGGTGCTGTAGTCGCTCAATCAGTCTACGACTATTTGTTAAAAATGAATATGCTGAATTCATTAGAATTGATATGTTTCGATACAACTGCTGCAAATACTGGCTCTCATAGTGGTGCTGGAACTTTATTGGAACGCAAACTGGAACGCAGCTTATTGTGGTTACCATGTCGCCACCATATTGCAGAAATTCTCTTAAGAGCTGTATTTGAAATCAATTTGGGAAAATCAAGTGGTCCAGAGGTGGCGATTTTTGAACGTTTTGCACGGGAATGGAGCACACTAAATTCAAAGGGATACAGCACTTGTATGCAGGATGAACAAGTTTTGACTGTCATATCTGTCGAGGAACGCGAAACAAGGAAGCACTTTTTTCTTGAATATTTAGCGAAAGTCCACATTCGGCATGATTATAGAGAACTCTTACAACTTGCATTTATTTTTCTTGGTGGTAGCATTCCCAATTTCACATTTCGTGCACCTGGAGCGACATCTCATGCAAGATTCATGTCCAAGGCCATCTATTGTCTCAAAATGTATATTTTTAACGAGCACTTTAAAATGTCTACGAGTCAGTTGAATGGAATTCGTAATACGTGCATTTTCTTAGTAAGTCTCTACATCCCATACTGGTTTAGAACCGCAAATGTAGTTGAAGCGCCAAATAGAGATATGCAACTAATAAAGGGGATTATTGGGTATTTTGATAAAAAAAATATCTACAGTGCTTTTGGAAAAAATTCGGAATCACCTGTGGTATTTATCAGAGGAAGCAGTTGCACTTACCTTTTTTGATCCACATGTAGACTAAAAAATAAAGGAAAAGATGTGTTTGGCGTTGCAAATAGATTCCGATGAAGACAATCATATCGGTGATGATGTTGATATTTCCCTTCTAAAAAAGTGTGTGCAAGCGTTGATGAATTACAATTATTCACATCCAAGGATTTAAGTTCTTTTGTAACTCCTAAAATAAAACAAAATTTTTCTCGTCTGGAAATTTCTACGGATTTCTTACGCTTTGATCCGTCAAACTGGCCTAAGAGCGAAGCATTTTGTAAAGAAGGACAAATCGTAAAATGCATTACTGTTGTGAATGATGCCGCCGAAAGAAAAGTCAAACTAATAACTGACTATAACAGATGCTTAACACACAACGAAGACGATAAACAGTACTTGTTACACATTGTAGAGGGCTACCGTAAGGACTTCCAAGCCTATACAAAATCTTCAATGATTTAAAATAAAAAAAATAATAAGCCTATTAAATAAAAATTAAAGATAAAACATTATATTTACAGTATTTCTTATTACAAAAATTTATAAAATGCAAAAAAAAGTATTTGGGTGATTTTTCAAAATTTTGACCTTTGACCTCATTGTGGCACGGGTTGGCACCCTCCGATCAGCCTGAATATTTGCTACATCAATTTTGGCATCAAATCGCATATTTTTATCGCTACCCACATTCAAGTTTCAAAAAAAGTTTTTAACGCCAGGTCTAATATATATAATACAATACTACGTGCATGTCTTTCTTCCATCAAAATATAAAAAAATCTGGCTTCTAGCTTGTCGTCCTTACAAAAAAACGAATTTACTAACATAATTGGCGTTAGATCTTTTCCAAAAATAATGTAAATTGGACTCCGCCAATGAATAAAATGGTTTTTAGTAATATTTTTAATTTAAAGTAATTTTTTATGGTACTTTATTTCCAAAAAAAAGAATGCGGTTGTCAAATAGAAATCTCGCTACTGTCATAAAGTGCAAATGTAAATGGTCAAGAATTCTGGTCGAGATTTCCATTGAAATCTCGGGATTTAAAAATAGAAATGAACGCAGCATTAAAGTTAAATTTTTTTAATTTTTTTACCGTTTATCATTGATATCCCTGATATGCAAGTATGGATGAACTTTTTGCACTTGTGTAATTTTCCTATGACCATAGATTTGCACTGTTCTCAAATATTTGTGAAGAACAAAATTAAAAACTTCACCGCACGTCCCTGAAGGGCACATAGGCTTTTTTAATGAACATTTTTAATATGGGAAACAAATAGCTACTTTTGCTAACTTCTGAACCAATTGGGATATCGAAAAACGCTTTGGTATGAAAACGCATGACCAATATACGATCTTAATCCAATAATAAAAAAAATCGGAAAATGGCGCATAGCTAATTTTTTAGGCGCAGCAATGATATGTAGATTTTTTTAATATGCATAAAAATTTACATCACTAAAATTAGGACTCTGCTATTATTAAGCAATTATTATTTTTTTATTTTAACAGGAAAGTTCTTACTTTCATTCAACTAAATTTAACTTAAATATACCTAAAATTTGGAAATAAAACAGCTTTTTCTTGGAGTCTTTTGTTTACTAATATTCAGAAAAAGGTTTTTCTGATTTCAGCAGGATAAATTGTCATTTGTATTGTACTAAAATATAACTCAAATTTTGTAGATTTAACAGATTTTTTCTTGCTGTTTTTTTTTACTACTATTTAATTTTTAGTTGGTTTTTTTTTTTGTACAGGTTTATTTCTATAAGTGTGGGTAATTTCATAATTTTTGGGTAATTTTGTCTAAACTTGCGGGTAATTTTGAATTCCCATTGTGGCAACCCTGACAAGCTCACACAATACATGTGTTTGTATGGTTTTCATACAAGAGTGGAGTTACGTTTTTTTGCATTAACCCCCCGTTTCCGCATGCAAGTGCAAGTTCGAAAAACTCAATACACTTACACTCTTTCACTAATACTATCACACTTATACGACTTGCGACCCAACTTGCAAGTAAATTTTGAAGACAGTGGATTTTTGATACTTGCGGCAAGTGAAATGACAGAATAAAGAAAACAGTGTTGCCTAGTAATGTTTTCTATTAATTTACTAGTATTTGGTAAAGTAAAAGTTGTAATGCAACTGATTTTCTATTTATTTGTAAAAAAAAAGTAAAAAAGAACACAACGGCATATCTTAATGGTAATTTAAAATATCAATTTTAAAAGTTTTTGAAAAAAAAAATTGTTAACAACAAATTTTTTCCCAGCTTTGTTAGAATATTGAATACATGGCAATACTGGAGTGCTTTTTAGTGGCAACCTATGCCTTCGATGACATTTTAAAAATGAACTTGCAGCAAGAAGTGTGGACACATGTAAAATTTTCATGTTTTTTCGGTAATTTTCGAAATTTTCGCTGATAATATGTATTCTCAACTTGCAACCATTTACTTGCATGTGGAAACAGGGGGTAAGAAATACATGCACTTGTAGTTACGTCCGCTTCAATTTCTTTAATAAAGTCGCCGTTTTTGATCGTCTAAAATTTTGCATGAATATGTAGTTTGATAAAATGAACCATAACACAGGTCAACAGCAAAAAAAGGCTTGAATAACCACTATATAGATTTGATGCATCATGGATACCTAAGTACAAAAATGGTAAAATTTTTCAATTCTATGGATAAATTGTTTTTTTTTAATAATTTTTTAGTAAAATTGGCAATATCTTGAGACATTGCTGCACTTATGTTGTCATAACTCAAAAACAACTTGTCCGATTTTGTTGAACTAAATTTACAAAAATTTTGGTTCACAATATCTTTAAATGATGTATACAATTGTTTTCAATGCGATCAATGGTTTCAAAGTTATGAAACAAATTGTTAGGCAAAAAATAAAAAATTGGGGAAAAAATTAAAAAAAAAAATCTGTAAAAAATCGAAAACTGCAAAAAGTATTAAATTTTATTTATTTGTAGTGAATTTTATTTATTTCATGTGAATTAAAGTAGATATGGATGATGAAAATCGATGCATGCTTTACGTTTTTATTTACAATTAATTGAAGGTATGCATATTGACAAGCACTGTAGAAAATGGTATAATGAAAATGCAGAACATAAAAACACAGGTGCATTTTACGACACGGATTTTGGCAAACCCCCTTTACATTTATGATTCTCAGAATTAAAAAAAATAAGTAATAAACATTACGATTGCGGTAGCAAAGTAATAAACGCTCATAAAATTGCGTGCACGCTGAATTGCTCTTTTTTCCGTTTGCTACCTGTAACGGATGATTTTTTTTCATAAAATTCCTTAATGTTTTTTATGATTCTTGGGAATAAAAAATAATTTGCAGAACACACAAATTGTACCCACATAAAGGGTTATCCCAAATTATAGTATCAGTATTTATAAGAGCTCCTTAAGCCATTTTATTTTATTCAAGAAGTGTTTGCGATATCGGAACATTGGAAGAGAAGACAATGGCCTTCTAGGGAAACACTTGTTCCAGGTATGCCAAATGTTATAAATGTGGCTCTAGTGTTGCGAGATCGCATCATATTACCCCCTCTTCACATTAAACTTGGTCTGATGAAACAATATGTTAAAGCACTTAACAAAGATAGTGAATGTTTCCAGTATATTTCAAGGAAGTTTCCTAATCTGAGTATGGAAAATCTAAAAGCAGGCATTTTTAACGGCCCACAAATTCGCAAATTGGTGAAAGATACTGATTTTGGCAATTCAATGTCAGAAATTGAGAAGAATGCATGGGATTCGTTTGTATGGGTTATTCAAAATTTCTTAGGAAATAACAAGGGTGATGATTACGTTGTGCACGTTGAAGAGATGTTAACTCACTTCAGAATCTTGGATGCAACATGAGCATCAAAGTACACTACCTGCACAGTCACTTAGATGGTTTTCCTGAAAATCTAGGAGACTTGAGTGAGGAACAGGGTGAACGATTCCACCAAGATATCCGGACAATGGAGGAACGATACCAGGGTCGCTGGGATGCACACATGATGGCTGATTTTTGCTGGAGTATTCAGAGTAACACTTTGTTATTCAACAATAGAAAATCGAATAAAAGAAAATTCCAGAGTTTGTAGTTTATAATAATTTTTTTTAATTTTCTTATTTTATTTCTTATAAAAAATTTAAATAATAAAATATAAATTTTCTACTGTTTAATACATTTCAATTCATCTAATTCAAATGTTTTTCCGAAGAATAGAATCAGTATTGTAGGTAGCGGTTTGCCAAAAAATACTGAAATGTTATTATGTAATGAATTTTCGATGTGAAAATGTTTACATAGCATGTGGAAAATGTTTTCAAAATTCAATAAATCGAAAGAAGAATATTAACTACTCAATTTTATGTAATATATCAAACAATAAACTAAATTTTTGTGAAAATGAGGGAATTCACTTAATTGTGAATAAATTCGAAAAGAATCAATTGATTTTTATGATCGATATCTCATTTTGTTGCTATTACATGTGCTTTGCGATAAATCAATAAATCTGAACAATTTTCGTAGTTTTCGATTTTCCATGATTTTTTTAAAACAAAAAAATATATTTTTTGCTTAAATTTTTGATTATAACTCCGAAACTACTGAGCCGATTGAAACGCAATATAAAAACGGATTAAAGGTTATGTAAATCTCAATTTTTCTAAGTTTATTTTAATAAGATCGGATTAACACTTTTTGAGTTATCATTAATTATGTGGATCAACTTCTAAAAAAATTTATAATTTTACTAAAAAATTGTTTAAAAAAACCTGTCCATAGAATTTTAAATTTGGACCATATTTGTACTACTGGAACCACAACACATCAAAATTGTATAGTGGTTTTTAAAGCCTTTAAAATTTTTTCGATTTTGTTGCTTTGTGTAATCATCAAAAAACTTGATTTCGAATTTTTGTGTAGTTACTAGGGATGCCAATCGGGATTTTCAAGACTACGGGATTTTTAGGGATCCCGGGATTTTTCGGGATTTAAATTTTCCTTTATTTGTAAAAATTTTTATGTTACGTAACTAATTTTTTTATAGAATAAAGCGTTTTATAATTATTTAATAGTTGTTAATTAATAATGTGGCACATTTTATGAATATCGAAACATCTCAGTCAGAAATTGACAGTGGTACAAAAAATCAAGTACCTAATTGCATACCACTGGGTAACCGCGATGTTAAAAATAAATGACTGGCAGAAAACTCATTTGGGACGCTTTGCCAGCGTTTGCAAAAAACGTTTTGCCAGTATTTGTTTTACAAAACATCACGGCAGGGCAAAAAAAAGATACATATGAACTTTTTTTAAATTTTATTTTGGAATATATAATTCCAAACCACCTATTTATTGGTTTTGGCAGCGTTTTGCCAAAGTTAAAAATTTTGTTTCTCCAGTACTTTTCCGGCGCTTTTTGAACTGCCGGTCCTTTTGTCTATTGACTAGGGTTTGGGGTTCGGGAAGTCCCGGGCGGGAATTCCCGGGAAAAGTTTGCCGGGAATTCCCGGGAAAATAATATATTTTTCCCGGGAAAACGGGAAATTTTAAAAATATTAAATTTTCAAAATTGTTTTTGTTTCGAATAGGATTTTTCAATTTTAGTCATAAAAAACATTTAAATTACCAAAACAAAAATGTCATTGTTAAAATCTTTAAAAAGGGAATACATTTATTTGACACACAAATAAAATCTTTGGCAAGTAATTAGGAGCATTTCAACTAATAAAGATTTTTCGCATAACTTATTCAAAATTTAAGTAGTAAAACCTAAAAACTTGGTAAAATGTTTAAAAGAAATATGAAAAAAAGCTTTGTTTCTTACAAATAATCGCCCTTACTATCTAAATTTTTCAAATGTATAATTTAGGTAAAGTCGACTTTAGTTAAAATATTGGGTGGCATTGGGTGGCAGTATACCTTGACTTGGTTTATTTTTGGAGCATTCTGATTGGTTAATTTATTTTCAACCAATCAAAATATTTGAAAATATAATTATTTTTGTAAGGTTTTCATACACAAAATGCACAAAACCGTTTGATTAAAAATAAATTTAAAATACTTCTTTATATTAAGGGTCAATAATTTTATAAGTAACGTTTTCATTAATAAATGAGAAAAGAAAATACTAATGGTTAAAGGTGGTATCTAAATTTGGTTATCCGACATCTAAATTTGGTTCACAAAAAAAAAAAAAAATATTGATGGTCATGCAACTTCTCTTGAAGAAAACAACAACAAGAATAACGTTTCAGCTAAAATTAGCAAAGTACCCGAAGAAAAAAGTGTAAGCTGAATAGGCATTAAAGGTTTTATTGTAGGGCAAACATTTCCTGAAATGGTATCCAAATTAGCCGCAGTCAATCCGCACCATAACTAGATCTTATTTTATTCGAGAAAGTCTTTATAATAAAAACCTGGCATTGCAAAAACAGAAACCGATGTAAAGAACATTATATGAAATTACTACAATCATGTAAAAGATATCATGATAATAGAAATATCGAGCAATATTTCTAACGATGGGAGATTTACTATAATCTTAGATGAATGGACAAGAATATCACAAAAGAGATATTTGAACATATATATAAACGGAAATAATTCATTTTATAACCTGGGGTTGGTTATATCAGGAAGATGTAATGCTGATGAAATAAGAAGAATTGTAGAAATAAGACTAGAAGAGTTTTATTTGTCTTTGGAAAATAACAATGTGGACACCATATCTAATGGGCCAAGTGTGATGAAACGGTTTGTTTCCGACAGTCCAGTAGTAGGTGCTTTCTGCTGGAATCATGGAATTCATTTGGCAGTGCTGCGAGTAATTTATGTGAAATCAAATGTTCAACATTCTGATATTTTTTACTTTGAATTCGCACTACACAGACTGCATTTGTACTGAAATAGTGTTTTTTTTAACAAAAATTACTTATATATGTGGTTTTCATTAACAATTTTGTTCAAAAATATTTACCGGGATTCCCGGGAATCCCGGGAATCAAATTTTTTCATTCCCGTTTCCCGGGAAATAAAAAAGTCCGGGAAATCCCAAACCCTACTATTGAGGTTATCATATTGGAAATGGGAAAGCAGTTTTTGTCAGTACTTGTACCACCTGTTAAAATACCTTGCCATCGCTTTCCCGTTTGTATTTTTCTGGCTGGGATAATATATGAAGACCTGTCATTAAGTACACTTGTATTTTGTAAGCAGATTTTAAAACAGATTCGTTGCGACAACCTTGCCTACTAAATCGTGTAATTACAGAAGAAAGTTATTTGGTTATCGTTATCAAATATTTTAATGGAAGAATTCAAACTTACAGTCCCAGCCAAAACTTACAGTCCCAGTTTCAGAAATCGAATTTCGCTTGGAAATCGGTAAAATAACAAACAAACTTGATTTTTCGCAGTATTACTCAAAAACTTAATATTCCCAACAAACAATTCGTTCCGTTTACGCACCGTTTTCGGTCCGTCATAACCGGAATCCAACTCCGTATACGTACCATTTTCTGGATCCGTATACGGACCAGAAAACGGAACATAAGGAACATCGAAACTGATTCGAATCCGTTGAAAATCCGTCAATGACGGACCGTTTACGGACCGGTATGTCGTGTTAAAAACGGACTAGTCCGTTTAAAGTCCGTCAATGACGGACCGTTTACGGACCGTTATGTCATGTAAAAAACGGACTAGTCCGCTGAAAGTCCGTCAATGCCGGACCGTTTCCGGACCGATATGTCGTGTTATAACGGAGTGTTTCCTTGTCCATATCCTACCGATTTTTTCAAAAAAATAGACCATATGTTTATTATTTTTAATACAAAGTACTTTTTTTTTATAAATTCATTAATAATTATTACCCGTGTAAAAAAGTTTAGATCTGACCAGATCTTTTTGGTTCTCAATAGATATGATTCAATCTAATTAGATCCTGTACCAGATCACATCAAATATGATCAGATATGGCATATGTGATAATACCTTATGGCAAGATCTGGTAAGATCTAGTGCCAAATTTGTTCAAATCTAAAGTGGTCTGGACAAATGCGCAAGATATGCCTAGATCTGATCAGATCTAATTAGATCTCAAATTTGTCCCCAATTTTGAGATCTGATTAGATCTGGTAAGATTTACGAAGATCTGGCCAGATATGCCTAGATCTGATCAGATCCAATTAGATCTCAAAATTGTCCCCAATTTTGAGATCTAATTAGATCTGGTAAGATGTGCTGAGATCTGGCCAGATCTGATCTTTTTTACACGGGTATTTATAATTACAATATTTAGCACATCTAGCTCGGTTTACCTATCTATCCAGCGCTTACGGACCCGGATTAAAATCCAACATCTATATGGAAAAGAGACAATAAATTAGTTTTGGTTTAATTGACTGTGTACACGATGCAAATTCTCACATGTTATACAAAAAACATTGTGAAACATTAAGTTTCATAAATCTTACCTTGTTACTTGATGTTGTTTGATTAATGGTGTGATAGAAAGAATTCCCTCTATTGCATATTCTCCATATATTCCCATTAAAATAATATTTTCACCGACTTTACAAAAAATTTTTATTTTGTAAACAAACCTATGAAATCCGTATTTAAAGGTACGGAAACGGATACACCAATACGGAGTTAAAACGTATTGTGTTCGAAAATCCATTTATACGGTCCGTTAATTTTCCGTATGCGTACAAGCATTGACGGATACGTACCTTACGGACAGTTAACGTGCCGTAAAAGCCGGATTCATGAATCCGTACGTGCCGGAGAGTCCGTTAAAATGTTTCTTGGGTTGTTTACCAAAATTTCAAATTTTTCTGCAAAGTCTTTGCATAGTTTACTCGAATAATCTACTTAATTTATAATTTTACCAATATCTTGGCATCAATTTCTTGCCAATATGAGAAAATTCAAGCAAAAACGTAGGTAATCTAAAATTGCTCACTTTGTTTATTTGCATTTATATTAATATTAAAAAACAAGAATATTCCGGGATTTTTAAGAAATAATCCCGGGATTCGGGATTTTGCCAATCCCGAAAATCCGGAGATTTCGGGATTTGGGATTTCTCGTTTGGCATCCCTAGTAGTTACGTCCGTTTGTATTTACTTTTTTGGAAGGCTTGCTATGTAAAAAATGTTCGAAAATTTCTATCACTGTGGGCTCCAGGCCAGAGATACAAGCCGGTCCATTCTCTCGGCTGGCGGCGGCTAATGTCTAAAATGGTCGGCGGCGATTGATTTTTAGAGTGGAGCCGCAAACGCTTCGGCGGCGGCTGGCTTAAAAAAATAGTGTCGACTGGCGGCGGCTAACCGGCTAACGTCGGCTAAAAGTAGATTTTCCAAGAATTTCAACAGATACATACACGCAAAAAAGCAACTACAAAAATATCGAAGTCAACTTTGTAATATTTTTATAGGTACACTTAAAATAATACGTCAGTAGAAAAATCTTTCAAACCGGTTTCAAACCGATTTGACTAATTTTGAACAAATTTTTTTTTTTGTACTTTAATTTTGAGTGTTAATTTTCACCAATGTATCCGAAGTTTTAAAGATGACGGCATTTCTTTCGCTCCCGAAAAGGGCTATCTTTATCCAAAAATGAACATTGGCGGGGCCTTGGACCCTCGGAAATTTTTAATAAAAATTTTCCACTTTATGAAATGACCCATATCTCGAAAACTAAGCGAGATAGAACAAAGCGGACAAAAGGTTTGCTCCATTGGAATGCCCTTATATGCCCTCACATGATATGGATTAGGCCCGGGGAGGGTTCCGAGACCCTAATTTCCCGGGTAAAAATCTTAATATGGTGTCATACATAATTATATCTTTTTTGATAAATCCCCATATAAAACGACATACTAATTGATCCGAAAAATGGGTCATCTACATGTGTCAAATTATATCAAATTAGATATAATTTGATACAGTTTGATCCGAGATTTGTCCATATCCAGGACATCAAATTATATCTAATTCGATATAAAAATATCTGATTTTATAAAATTTTGTCTGATAGTAGGCATACTTTTTATGCATACCAGCTATTAAATTGAGATTGAAATGTCTATGGTTTTAACAATTTTGAAGACCCAAATTTTAAAACATAAAATAAAAATTTATTTGAATACTTTTGTCTTCTAAATCGTACGTATTATTTTTTTATATGATTTTACATGCAAAAACATCACGTGGAAATTATTTGGCTATGGAGTAATTAACTCTGAATTTGCAGATAACTAAATTTGATGTTAAACTATATATTAATTTGTATGCGATTATATAGAAAGTTATATAAAATTAAAATATATTTTTAGTACGACGACACATACAGTGTTATAAAACTTAGTATCAAATCATATATAAGCATATCGATCACTACATATAATTTGATTAGTTCTATAAGGCTTATGTAGTTATATATGGAGTCAGATTTGGGGATATGTAATAATATCAATTACCGTACAAAAAATTCGTTGAAAAAATAATATCAGATGTAGTTGTATATAATGATATGTGTCTTAGTGTTACTCCATTCATTGTCAGATATAACCCAATCACATTATATATGACAATATATAACTATTTTTACTCGGGTTGAATAAATTCTACGACTCAGTATAATTACAGGTTTACAAATTTTTTACTTAAATTGATTTGTTAAATTTGACAAAAAAAGTCAACAAAAAATCAACAAATTTTATTTTAAGCCAAAAACAGGAATAAATTTTGTTAAAGTAACAATTTTTTCTGTTCAGCCAACAGACTTATTATTTTGAGTGTAGTTTTCCGAATTTATAAAAATTGAGTTTATATTTCACAACGTCGATAAAATTATACATACATTTGTTAAATTTTACACAATTTATTGTTAAAATATAATATTTTCATCTCTCTGCCATAACTTATTAGATGGCCCAACCAGTATATCCTATTCCTAGCTTTACCTCACCCAGAGCTTTGAAGAATGAATACTTTAATTCAGTATTTGAATTCTGAATTAAAAATTCCATGAATTAATTCACAAAAGACTATTTATTGAATGGAATTAATTCATATTTGTTTTCGTTCGATTTCTTTTCTTACGAATTAATTAATAGAGCTTTGAAGAGTTAATTCGTTAATTCTGGGTTTCGTTAAAAGAGAAACTAAGGTAACAAAAAAAGTCGCCAACGATTTAGCAGCTGAAAAGGTATTTAATAATACCATAAAAACGTTGATGGAAAGCATCAGAAAAATTAAAAAATTTTGTAAAATAAAAATAGAAAAAATTTGTATATACCGAATCAGAAATCGCCAGTGGTACAAATAATCAAGCACTGGCATACAATTGGACAGCCATGGTGTTGAAAATAAATTACTGGGAGAACACTAATTTGGGACGCTTTGCCAGCGCTTTCAAAAAGCGTTTTTCCAGCATTTGTTTTACAAAAATTTCGGTGGTTTATAAAAAAAACCACTGGCAAAGAATGGTCTAAGAGTGATATGCCAAGGTTTGCAACCAGTGGTTATCCAATGCTACCTACCCAATGCTACCAGTGGTACAAAAACCAATTCACTGGTAGAGAAATGATTTTATAAAAATGCTGACGCTTCGTTAAAAAAGGTTTGTAGTCAGGAGGTTCCGAGTTCAAATCCGGCATCAAGCAAAAAAATTTTTTCGATTTTTTTTAATTTCAAAATTTTTTTGTTCTATAAAATTAATTTTTTTGTTTGTGGAAAAACTCCTTTAAGACCAACTTTTTTTGCTCTCCCAACGCTGTCATATTAGTTCCAAAAAACTGTTTGCCAGTGCTAGCTTTTTAGCACAGCCAGTAGTTGTCCAGCGATTATCACTCATTTATGTGTTTAGCTATCAAATATTATATGTCTTGTTAACTCAGTGGGCAGAGCATTCGTCTACCAATCTGACGCCCTGGGTTCAAATCACGGCAGGACCAAAAAAAATACATATGAACTATTTTTAAATTTTATTTTGGAAAATATATTTCCGTACCACCTATTTTTAGTAGTTTTGCCAGCGTTTTGCCAACGTTCAAAAATTTTGTTTCTCTAGTGCTTTTTCGGCGCTTTTTGAACAGCCGGTCCTTTTTTCTAATGATGTTCTCATTTTGGGAAAGCACTTTTTGCCAGTACTTGTACCACCTGTTAAAGTGCTTTGCCACCGCTTTCCCGTTTGTATTTTTCTGACTGGGTAGTTTTATAATAATCTTAATCTTAAAAAATACGGTTATAAAATAGCTTTTATTTTTAAAATTGAATGACTGTTTCATCAGTTTTTTTTTGGATTTTGTAATGGACATTTTTTTTCAAACGCAGTCCTTTTAATGCGGAAACCTGTAGAATTGTAGTATCAACAAAACCGCCTGGTTGTGCTACCGCCAGTTTGATGCAAAACATTTTAAAAATCAACGATATCTCAAAATAATTAATAATAATCTTCAAATAATTATGTTTATTAAACAAATTTCATAAATTTCTAAAAAAATTTATATTTTTGCATTTTTCTATCGGCTTTAGCCGAAAATTGGCTTAGCCGAATATAGTCGGCGGCTGAATCGGCTTGGCAAAGGTGTCGGCTGGCGGCGGCTGACCGGCTAAAGTCGGCTGGCTTGTATCTCTGCTTCAGGCCCTTCCGAAATATACCTATTTTTTACGAATTTCTATTTTATGCCATATTTACTCCAAACACAAAGCTAGAATCAAAAACTTTAAGCACTTTTTGTATGGTTCAATATGTTCCTAATAATTGTGTAAAGTGAATCCTGCGCCCCATAATTGGTAGAACAAATATTCTCGAAAAACTAGAAAAACTCATTTCTGGGGATTTTCAGAAGTTTTTTAGGAATTGTGGAATTCCTTTTGAACGTCTTACAAACGTCTGGCGTTCCCCAGGTGAGCATTTTGGGCCCGCTATTATTTAATTTGTTCATCAATGATGTTACAAATTGTTTTTCTAAAGCCATTTTTTTACTTTATGCAGATGATTTGAATGTTTACTATAAAGTGGTATCCATTTCAGATGTTCAGGATCTGCAAAATAATTTAAATAGTCTCTATAACTGGTGTGAGCTAAATGTCCTTTACTTGAATATGACAAAATGTGTTCATGTTTCTTACTCCCGATCTCGAAATCCAATTCAAACGGTTTTTAGCTTGGGAAACTATATATTGGAGAAAACTGAAACGATAATTGATTTGGGTGTTGTTTTTGATTCGACTATGTCGTTCATTCCACATATTAATTATATAGTTCCAAAGGCGTACGCAATGCTTGCTTTTATTAGAAGAAGTTATTCTGATTTTTCAGATCCTAGTACGTTAAAATTAGTATACACGTCATATGTTAGATCATAATTAGAGTATGCCGCGGAAGGTGGCAACTAGAGGTAAAAGTATATAAGAAAAATTATTTTCTGCTTGATGATGAAATGATGTAGTATTTTAAATTCGGTTAATCATTTAACCGATTCCTCGATTTTTCGGTTAATGTCGAAACAAATAATTTAAAACTCAAATAATCATTCGACCCGAATAATCGGTTAAAATAGGTCGATTAACCGGTTACATTTTTTATATGGAATTTTTCCTTTGTTTTTCCAAAATTTCATAATTTTTTTAGCTAAAAAATTGCAGGAAAATAAAATAAAATACCATCAAAATTTTTAAAAATCGAGTGAAAGAGGTCCTTAAGGTTTTAGATACCTTTTCTTGAGCAACTCCAAGCAAGTCGACATTGCACCAGCGAGACACGTCATGTGTTTTAAGAGACTCCCAATTTTTAATAATTTTCTTTTTGTAAATATTTTAATAAAAAATCAAAGTTTCTATTTGTAAAAAAAGGCTTTAGAAAAACATAGCGAAATGCCAAAATAAAGTTGTTTTCTAAAACTTCTCAAAACACACGGCGTGTCTGGCTGGAGCAGGCTTTAGGAAATACAATTGACAACTTTTCACATCTGCTTTAATTCTTTTAAAAATTAAAACTAATAAAAATTATACTTCCTAGTTCTTCAAGACAAGAATGATTTATTTTAAAACCATAACTGGCAATTCTGTAAGTACTCTACCTTTCCTTGCAACTATCAAGAAAGTTTGTATAATCGGTTCAAACCCACATCAATTATACAACATGTTGCACTAGAATATCATGGAACCAGAACCCGTTTCCCTGAGTTTAATTTTTTATTCGATTTAGGCCCGATTACTGAATGTCCAGTTAAAATTTAGCCAACAGTTAAACTCAAATTTTATATAAGAACCAACAACAAATGTGTCAGTTAAAGTCCCAGTTAGGGCCTTAAAATAAATCACCTAACGTTAAGACAAAATGAAACTTAAAAATCCAAATTTATGTATGTGGAATTTGACATTTGTCATATTATGTATTTTTACATTTATTCAATGAAGTTTGGCTGGAATTCGTACATATGTAGTTTTTCACAACATTTCATGAAAAATTTAATTTTTTTTATTAATGTGTAAATTCATTAATTTTTTATAAAGTTGAAAAATTTGTTCTGTAAGCCTCCTCTAACTTCATAAAGCATTTATGAACCCGAGTAAAAAAAATTATATATAATCATATGTGGCATATATTACAATATATAATTAGACATGTCGTTATGTATATCCATATATAATCATATATGACGTCTTTTTCCAAAATTGTTCCTTATATTATGCCATATATAATTTCATCTAATTAGATATCGGCCTTTATAATATTAGATATGGTATATATGATTATATATTACATAGCATGTCTGATCTTATTGCATATATAATTGTATGTAGAGCTATATCTTAATATATATGGCGGCATTTTAAGAATATATAATTATATATGATACATTTAAACAATATATAACTATATATGGTGCCAGTTAAACTATATATTATCATGTATGATTGCATTTAAACAATATATGGTCATATATGGTACTTCATGAACAAACTCTTTAATACAGTTGCAGATATGATAATATATGCTACTAAATATAGTGCCATATATATTTATATATGGTATTATTTAAGCAATATATTAGCATACATGTTGCCATTTAAACCATATATTATTATATATGGTGCCATTTAAACACTATATGGCCATATATGGTACCTCATGATCAAAATTTTTAATACAGTTCCAGATATGATAATATATGCTACTATATATAGTGCCATATATATTTATATATGGTGTTATTTAAGTAATATATTACTATATATATTACTATTTAAATAATATATATTCATATATGGTGCCATTTCAACAATATATGCTCATATATGGTACCTTATGAACAACATTTTTAATACAGTTCCAGATATGATAATATATGCTACCATATATAGTACCATATCGTATCATTTAAACAACCCGAGTAAAAATAGTTACATATAGTCATATATGTGATTAAGTTATATCTGTATAAATATACAGTTTCATCCGAAGAAAGGCCCGATATATTTTTATCAATTGTTTATCAATTTTTATCTAAATGTATCAGTTTAGATCTGACCTGATTAAATTATGTGTTTAATAAATTATGTGTTTTTGACCTGATACAATTTTATCGGTTTGATCGTAATTGGTTAAATTTTATATAAATAAAATATAATTGTATCCGACATTTACCTTATACAATTGTATCAAAGTTTTAAACTGATATCAGGTCAAAATTGGGATATAACTATATAATTTTGTATACAAATATATCTATTTGGACCTAAACTGATACCATGTGATATAAACCAATAAAATTGTATCAGGTCAAAAATCTGATACAATTTCATCTGATTAACACAGAATTTAATCAGGTCAGATCTAAAATGATGCAATTAGATAAAAACTGATAAACAACTGATACAATTTTATCGGGCCATTTTTCGGATCAAATGGTACATGGATGACTCTAAGTTATATATTACCATATAAAGCTCCATATTGTTTTTTTAATAGGGAACATACCATATATGGTGCCATTTAAACAATATATGGTCATTAGATATCATTTTTTGATATTGTGCCATCGATTTTTCGATAGCTTTTGGCTAGTTGCCACATTTTTTATCCCATTTTCAAAAGTAATACCTTTCTGGAAAGGTTGTAATGTTATATTGTTTACAACTTCATTAGTTGTTTCAAAAAGCCAACGCAAGATGGCGCTAATCTAGCATTTATTTAAAAATTGCAAAAAATTAAAATTTGGGCGCCTCGAAAATGATTTTTTTGATATGTCGTAGTGGAATTTTTTTTCCTCATGCCAAAAGCTATCGAAAAATCGATGGCACAATATCGATTGCTAAATCGACCCACCCTAATGCTCATATATGGTAACTCATCAGCAACTACAATATTAACTGTATTTCAGAAGCTATTAATTGTATTTCAGAAATTTTAAATCTATTTCAGAACTTGTTGATTGTTTATCATAGTTAATAGAGAAAAATTTCTAAATTACATTTCATAATTTCTGAAATACAATTGATAATTTCTGGAATACAGTTTGATAATTTCTGAAATACAGTTGTGAATTTCGGAAATACAATTAATAAATTCTGAAATACAATTGATAAAACTGAAATTCAATTGACTAGTTCTGAAATTCAATTCATAAATCTGAAAAATAATTGATAAGTTCTGAAATTCAATTGATAAAACTGAAATTCAATTGATTATTTCTGAAATACAATTGATAAATCTTAAAAACAATTGATACAATTGGAAATGGTGTAGAGCATCAAAAAGATGCAAGTAAAATTATTGTTTTTAAAAAATTCAATTTAATTAAAAAAATATAATTTTATAAAAACATTTATAGAAAATAAAATTATAATTTTATAAAAAGAAAATCTTTTTATAAAAAAAAATGCATAGCCGTGAACGGTATCGAACTCGAGACCTTCTGAGTTTAAACCTTATTTTAACAAAATATTGGAATTTTTATAAAATCAATGCTCCGCCAGTGTATTATTTTTTGAACTGTTGTCAATATCTGTCTGGGATTTTATTTAATCCCAAATAAATGGAGATCTTACGTAGTACCCAAATATAATGCGGGATCTAATTTTATCTGTCATTTTTCTGGATAGTTTTAGATCTTACTTAATCCCCAAATATATTGCTGGATCTAATTCGATCTGCCATTTTAATACTGAAATAAATTGCTAGATCTAATTCGATCTTCAATTTATGGGATAAATTAAGATCCTACCAAATCCCCAAATATATAACTGGGTTTAATTCGATCTGCAATTTATCGGAAAAGTTAAGATCTTACGCAATCCCGAAATATATTACTGGATCTAATTTTTGATCTGTAATTTTTTGGATATATTTAGATCTTACTTAATCCCCAAATATATTGCTGGATCTAATTCGATCTGCCATTTTTCGGATCAACTTAGATCTAAGTTTATCCACAAATATATTGCTGGATCTAATTCCATCTGCCATTTTTCGGATCAATTTAGATCTAAGTTTATCCCCAATTATATTGCTGGATCTAATTCGATCTGCCACTTTTTCGGATCAAATTAGATCTAAGTTTATCCACAAATATATCGCTAGATCTAATTCGATCTGCCAAAATTGATATCAAATTAGATCTAAGTTTATCCACAAATAAATAGCTCTATCTAATTCGATCCGCCATTTTTCGGATCAAATTAGATCTAAGTTTATCCACAAATATATAACTGGATCTAATTCGATCCGCCATTTTTCGGATCAAATTAGATCTAGGTTTATCCCCAAAGATATCATTGGACCTACCAATTTTGAGATATAACTTGATCTTAGTTTATTCCCATATATACAATGGGATCTAATACGATATCATTGGATACACCCAATTTTGAGATCTAATTGGATCAGCTAGATATTACAGCAGATCTTAAACCATATCAAATTGGATAAGATTAGATATTGCGCGAGATCAATTTTTTTTACTAACTGCAGTTAATGCAATCGATCTGCCATTTTTCGGATCAAATTAGATCTTAGTTTATCCCCAAATATATTGCTGGATCTAATTCAATCTGCTATTTTTCGGATCAAATTAGATTTAACTTTATCCACAAATATATTGTTGGATCTAATTCGATCTGTCATATTTCGGATCAAATTAGATCTAAGTTTATCCCCAAATATATTGCTGGATCTAATTCGATCTGCCACTATTTCGGATCAAATTAGATCTAAGTTTATCCACAAATATATTGCTGGATCTAATTCGATCTGCCAAAATTGAGATCAAATTAGATATAAGTTTATCCACAAATATATAGCTGGATCTAATTCGATCCGCCATTTTTGAGATCAAATTAGATCTAATTTTATCCACAAATATATAGCTGGATATAATTCGATCCGCCATTTTTCGGATCAAATTAGATCTAGGTTTATCCCCAAAGATATCATTGGACCTCCCAATTTTGAGATATGACTTGATCTAAGTTTATCCCCATATATGCATTGGGATCTAATACGATATGATTGGATACACCCAATTTTGAGATCTAATTGGATCAGCTAGATATTACAGCAGATCTTAAACAATATCAAATTGGATATGATTAGATATTGCGCGAGATCAATTTTTTTTACTCGGGAATTTACACATAAAAATTTCATGCACCCTAATAATATCTAAAAAACTTTAGATATCAAATTTTTTTGAAGTCAATATTATATTTTATTTTTAGCAGTATTGATTTTTGTCTTTGTCTTTGTTTGTCTTTGTCTTTGTTTAAATTTTACTACTATAGATTTTACTTGAAAAATTTCTTCCACCAAAAATATTAATGTGTTTTTTTATTTAACAAATGATAAAATTAAACACCTTTTTAAGTGAATCGTTATTAAATTAATTAACTCTTGTGATTCCCATTAAAGTTTGCTGTCCGCGAACGTTTTTTTTGCGATTTTCGTAAATTTTTTTGTTTGTTTACAATTTTTACAATTTTTTGTTCGATTACTTTTGAATATTTTGACAACTTTTTTCAATATTTTTTCTCTATTACTACACCTTTTGCAATTGTAATTCAGAAAATATCAATTGAAATTCAGAATTTCCATTTCAAATTCAGAAAATATCAATTGAAATTCAGAATTTCTATTTGAAATTCAGAAAAGATCAATTGAACCTCAGAATCTCCATTTGAAATTCAGAAAATATCATTTGTAATTCAGAAAATATCACTTAAAATTCAGAAAATATCATTTGAAATTCAGAAAATATCAATTCACATTCAGAAAATATCATTTGAAATTCAGGAAATATCAATTGAAATTCAGAAAATATCATTTGAAATTCAGAAAAATGTTAATACATTTTTTTAAAAGAATCCGTCCAGGTAGATAAAAAATTTATATATGGGCTTTATCAAAACAAGTATAATTCATTTTACTCATGCGAGTGAGAAATATTTAAAATATTTGTGTGCCTGAATGATTTTATGTAGACTAATTTCTTTCTTATTACGAATTATGGCTCCATTAGATATTAAAACGTAACGCTGATATTAAAGACTATTATTTGGCTTTAAATTTCAGCCTTACATTTTGGAGCCATAATTCGGAACAAGAAAGAAATTAGTCTACATAAAATCATTAAGGTACACAAATTTTAAATAATTCTCACTCGCGTAAATAAAATGAATTTTACTCCCAAATTCAGAAAATATAATTTGAAATTCAGAAAATATCAATTGAAATTCAGAAAATATCAATTGAAATTCAGAAAATATCAATTGAAATTCAGAATTTCCATTTGAAATTCAGAAAACATCAATTGAAATTCTGAATTTCCATTTGAAATTCAGAAAACATCAATTGAAATTCAGATTTTCCATTTGAATTTCAGAAAATATCAATTGAAATTCAGAAAACATCAATTGAAATTCAGAAAATATCAATTGAAATTCAGAAAATATCAATTGAAATTCAGAAATCGTCATTTTAAATTCAGAAAATATCAATTGAAATTCAGAAACCGTCATTTGAAATTCAGAAAATATCAATTGAAAATCAGAAAAAATCATTTGAAATTCAGAAAATGTCAATTGAAATTCAGAAAATATCATTTGAAATTCAGAAAATAGCATTTGAAATTCAGAAAATATCAATTTATATACAGAAAACATCAATTGAAATTCAGAATATATCAATTGATATTCAGAAAATATCAACTGAAATTCAGAATTCGTCATTTGAAATTCAGAAAATATCAATAGAAATTCAGAAACCGTTATTTGAAATTCAGAAAATATCACTTGAAATTCAGAAAATATTATTTGAAATTCAGAAAATATCAATTGAAATTCAGAAAATATCAATTGAAATTCAGAAATCGTCATTTGAAATTCAGAAAATATCAATTGAAATTCAGAAAATATCATTTGAAATTCAGAAAATATCAATTGAAATTCTGAATATAGCATTTGAAATTTAGAAAATATCATTTGAAATTCAGAAAATATCAATTGATATTCAGAAAAACATCTGCAAAAGGTGTTGAAATGTATTCGTACAAATATTTTGTATCTAAGGTTTTTCAGATTTTTAAAGTTTTTTCTAAATAAATAAAAAATCTACATTAAATTTTCATTTGTAATAATTTGAGGGCTGCTGTCCTTAACCTACTAATATTTGACAAAAAAATCTAATTTTTAGTAGCTTTAGAAGCATTTTTATACAACTTTTTCTACTACACCTTTTGCAATTGTAATTCAGAAAATATCAATTAAAATTCAGAAAATATCAATTGAAATTCAAAATTTCCATTTGAAATTCAGAAAACATCAATTGAAATTCAGAATTTCCATTTGAAATTCAGAAAACATCAATTGAAATTCAGATTTTCCATTTGAAATTCAGAAAATATCAATTGAAATTCAGAAAACATCAATTGAAATTCAGAAAATATCAACTGAAATTCAGAAAATATCAATTGAAATTCAGAAATCGTCATTTTAAATTCAGAAAATATCAATTGAAATTCAGAAACCGTTATTTGAAATTCAGAAAATAGCAATTGAAATTCAGAAAAAATCATTTGAAATTCAGAAAATGTCAATTGAAATTCAGAAAATATCATTTGAAATTCAGAAAATAGCATTTGAAATTCAGAAAATATCAATTTATATTCAGAAAACATCAATTGAAATTCAGAATATATCAATTGAAATTCAGAAAATATCAACTGAAATTCAGAATTCGTCATTTGAAATTCAGAAAATATCAATAGAAATTCAGAAACCGTTATTTGAAATTCAGAAAATATCACTTGAAATTCAGAAAATATCATTTGAAATGCAGAAATTGTCATTTGAAATTCAGAAAATATCAATTGAAATTCAGAAAACATCAATAGAAATTCAGAAAAATGTAATCAGAATTTTTTAAAGACTCCGGCCAGGTAGATAATGGTATACCCTATAAAACATTTATATATGGGTTTTATCAAAATACGTTTGATTATTAAGTGGGAGTAAAATTCATTTTATTTACGCTGGTGAGGATTATTTAAAATTTGTGTGGCTGAATGATTTTATGTAGACTAATTTCTTTCTTGTTACGAATTATAGCTCCAAAATGTAAGGCTGAAATTTAAAGCCAAATAATAGTCTTTAATATCAGCGTTACGTTTTAATGTCTAATGGAGCCATAATTTGTTACAAGAAAGAAATTAGTCTACATAAAATCATTGAGGTACACAAATTTTAAATATTTTTCACTCGCGTGAGTACAATGAATTTTATTTATTTTGATAAAACTCGTATATAAATTTTTTATAGGGGATAACATTATCTACCTGGATAGATTCTTTTAAAAAATGTGTTTACATTTTTCTGAATTTCAATTGATGTTTTCTGAATTTCAATTGATATTTTCTGAATTTCAAATGATATTTCCTGAATTTCAATTGATATTTACTGAATTTCAAATGATATTTTCCGAATTTCAATTGATATTTTCTGAATTTCAAATGACGATTTCTGAATTTCAATTGATATTTTCTGAATTTCAATTGATGTTGTCTGAATATCAGTTGATATTTTCTGAATTTCAAATGATATTTTCTGAATTTCAAATGATATTTTCTGAATTTCAATTGACATTTTCTGAATTTCAAATGTTATTTTCTTAATTTCGATTGATATTTTCTGAATTTCAATTGACGATTTCTGAATTTCAATTGATATTTTCTGAATTTCAAATGATATTTTCTGGATTTCAATTGATATTTTCGAAATTTCAAATGATATTTTCTGAATTTCAATTGATATTTTCTGAATTTCAAAAGACGATTTCTGAATTTCAATTGATATTTTCTGAATTTCAAATGACGATTTCTGAATTTCAATTGATATTTTCTGAATTTCAATTGATATTTTATGAATTTCATATGATATTTTCTGAATTTCAAATGATATTTTCTGAATTCCAAATGGAAATTCTGAATTTCAATTGATCTTTTCTGAATTTCAAATGGAAATTCTGAATTTCAATTGATATTTTCAGAATTACAGTTGCAAATGATGTAGTAGTATCGTATAAGAAATATTTCAATTTAAAAAATCTCAATTTTTCAGCCTAGAATATGAAAACTTTTTTAAATACATCGAGTTAATATGCCACGTTGATATATAACAAAAAGAGTCAGCTTTTTGTATTTTTATTTATACCCGGTTAAAAATAGTTATATATGGTCATATATAATGTGATTGTGGTATATCTGGCTATGAATGGAGTAACATTAAGACACATATCATTATATGCTCCTTGCAGGAGTAAAAGGAACGAATATACATATATACATATCATTATATACAACTACATCTGTAGTGCGATTCTCTAAGTTTCTTAACGATTTTATCGATTTCGTTAACTAACGATAATTGTCGGTTGAGTTACCGAAAAATTGATTCACTATATTTTAGTTAACGATATTATTCGCTAGAAAAAGTTACCGACAAATTTTCGATAGAAATAAAAAATGTCAAACAAAAAGTATTTGTAAATAAAAAAACAAAATGAAAAACAGCATTTGTATCAGAGAACGGTTTTAGTACATTCGTTTTTATTGTGCAGTCATACCATTCATTGCTTTTGCCATGTATTCATGCAACAACAATAACTAATGCTATTGCTATTATATACATTCATTGTTTTTGATGAGTGGTTTTTAGGCATTATTTTTATAATGCCACCAACGAGCATATAATTAAAAGAGGTACCAACTCACCCAACCTCTGTTAAATCACTCTCTTCATAATTTCTATCGAAAAATGTTACCATATGAATTACACATGTCTGTAAAGGCTAAGACTTTTCGATACAAAATGTTAATGTTCGAAAGAGGCGATGAAAACCGCCTGATGACACTACATGTCAAGCAACGAAATTAAGAGATGACCCATTAAAAAAATAAAATCAATCACAACATTCATTTAGTATTCGTTGACCTGTTGCAGTATTTTGAAAAATGCAGTGTGAAGAAATTTTCATTTTTTTATTTAAATATGAAATATGCATATATTTTCTCATTTTGGTAATGTTTAAGTGAAAAAAATAAACACCAAAAATTAGTATATTAGTAAAGGGTTTTTCAATAAGAGCGCTACAAAAGTAAAAACGTTTAAATAAAACAAAAACGGTTTTGGATATCAATGAAATTCTTTATTCCTGTGAAAGTACGTTCGATGCCATTATGTATGGAAATCGATCTCTTTTGCATGGCCACCACGGGCACGCTTGCAGAAGTCCAGACGCTGAACCCAATTTTCGACGGTTTTCAAGCATAAATCGGCTGATACTGCTGCAATTTCACGTTCGATATTCGTACGAAGTTCATCAATCGTCGCTGGCTTGTTGGCATAGACCATAGATTTGACGTAGCCCCACGCTCAATTGTTGATCTACTAAGACGATTATGACGACCATAAATTGGACGTAGCGCTCTTAACGTTGAGGCCACTGACTCCGAATTTCGGTAGTAAATTTTAATAATTTCGACTCGTTGTTGGCTCGTATATCTTTCCATCATGAAATGGCAAACCTTACTGAAGAGAAATGTCAATAGAGCGGCAAGAAATATGGCGTCGTTTGCTGTCCCTGTCTTTCTACTTTTGTAGCGTCCCTGTTGAACAACCCATTATATATATTTGACAGAAAAAATTTAAAATTTTTATACAACCAAGATTGAGACCATTCGTAACAATCGGTTTGTATTCATACCAATAATTTTATATTCGTTGCTTTCGTGAGTGTTAGGTAAGATTAACAGAAGACATGCAGTGCAATGCATGGCTTTCGTCATACTCACTTTTTTCAATTGTGTCTGTATTGCTTTACTGAAATGATGTGTATTGACAACAATATGCACATTTTTTGTGATTGCATTCAAAAGCATAAAATAAGGCACTCAAACCGTTCTCTGATTTGTATCAGGAATTTTTTTTTCCAAAACCGCCGAATAATAACTTTTTTTTTGGTTTTTGCTTGCTATCGGGCTTAAAAAATATGGAATACCGTTCCATATAGTTTCTTTTTAAATCGCGAAAGCCTAAATGCGTTAAATTTAAAGTGTATTTTTTCACCCTTTAGCAGTATTATAATATAATCCATAAGGTAAGTGTATGTAATAAAAGCGACTTAAAATTTAATTAAATGTCTTTAAAGGCGTTACGCGCCCCTCCCCGGTTCTTGTTTTTCTTTTATAATTGTGAAACTGTTGGATCGTTAGTGAGACTAAGGCTATTCAAGTGAGTTGTAAGTGTTCGAGTTTGAAATAATCGCCGTTAATCAGTTACAAAGTCAGTGGCACATTTTTGCGATTACCGTGATTTCCCCTGCTTTTCTAATTTAAATTTGTTCATTCAGCGACTAAATTGCATAAAGTTGAGTGATACGAAACTTTCGCGGTTTGCATAAGTAAGATTTTTCACAAATCTTGTGTTGGTTATGCGTTGAACCAAAAAGTTAAATAAGTTATTTTCAAGTTATAAAAGCACAAAGAAATCGCGTTAATCGAAAAATGTGTCATTAACTTTGTAGCTGATTCACAGCTATTTTTTCAATCACGTATACGCACGCTTTTGGCGTTACGCGATTCGAAAAAAAAATATGTGATTCGGTTTTCTATATATTTATTTTCTGGTTATTTTGAAATAGGTTATTTTATATCCCAGCAAAAATATACATGGTTTTAGCAGCACTGCAGAACTAGAAGAGCATTTTTAGTGCTACTTGTATCCAGAGATGGGCCAAAATTATTACATTACATTTTCATTAAAATTTCTTTATGTAATGTTAATGAAAGTTTTATCTTCTTCATTCCTATTATATAAAGTATTGAATTGATTTTCATTTCCATTACTTTTTTGTAATATCCCGGTGAAAAATGTCCATATATGAACATTTATGGTTCAACCATATATGTATGGATCCGAAAAATGAGGTAACACCTAAGTATATGTTCATATATGGACATATACATTTATTAAATATATGCGAATACATGCGAACGTTGCTGTCCTTTATTATAAGGTTGTACGATAGATATAAATTTATGTATGACATTCAAATTAGGCGCTACATATGTTCCTTTTTTTATTCATGGCATTATATATAATTCCATATTTATCCAAATATGAGTTCCTTTTACATATATAGAAAAATGTATTCTTCGAAATATGTTCATATACAAGTCCCTTTTGCATAAATTGAATAATATATACTTTCATATTTGTTCATATATGAGTGCCATTTCCATATATGAAATAACAGATGCTTCCATATATGTCTGTGTATGAAATTTTTTCAATATATGGAATCACATATACTTCCATATATGTTCATATAAAATCCATATATGTTCATAAAAAATCCATACTTGTTCATATGTGTCCATACATAAACCATATATGAACATGTTTGAGCGTATATGAACATTTTTCACCGGGATAATAAAAAAAATGCATTCATTGTAATGAAATGAAAAAAATCATTACTTTACTAAGTAAATTTTCATATAAAACATTGTGGTTGAGGAGCGCTTATGGGGCATTTTATACCTTGAGCCCTCAAAATTTAAGCTTATTCGTTATTTGAGCTTTAAGCGACGAATCAGCATACCATGAATTCAAATTAAAGCACACCAAAAAGAAAAATATTTACGTTTGCATAAAAGTAATGGTAATAAAAATCCATGTCTAATTTTGTCTAAAATTAATTTCATTACAATTACTTGAATGTAATGGAAATGAAAAATATTTCATTACAATTACGTATATGTAATGGTAATGAAAGCGCTTGTATCTCTCGCTTAAAAGCAGAGCCACAAAAATGTCTATTTTTTGCTGGGTTGATATTAATTATCACTACAAACAAATTCAAAAGCACGAAAAAAATTAAGTAAATACCTAAAAAAGCGTGAAAATTTTAATTAATATTAAAAATAATCCAATTGAATTAATTTGATGCAATTGACTTAATACGATCTAATTGGATTAATTTTATTTGCACATGTAGGGTAAAAAATTCTGTAATTAATTTTAAGCACTAAGCCGTTATAAATATTGCCAAATTTTATTTTTAAGAACATAGAATGGTATTCCATTTATATTCTATGAAAAGAAAATCCACTAAAATCCTTGTTTTCGCGATTTATAAAAATTTTAGTCAAAAACCAGTATTTATTTAGTAGTATGTATCAAAGCAGTGTTAATTCACTGATTCGCTGTTAAACGAGAGCCATTGAATTTAATGCAAACGCCAGTTCCTTATTATTAATGTAAATTTTTAAGAAATTTGCAATAAAATACATTTCTTTAGCGCATTTTGAAATTATTTTACTCATATTTTACCTTATCTACAACTTTTTTTCTGTTGTTAACTTAACAATAATTGTCGGAAATTAACGATATTATTTAACGACAAAATTCGGTAGAAAAAGTTACGGAATCAGTTTGAACGACAATTGTAGTTAATTATCGAATTTTGACAATGTAACTACCGATTTTTGTCGTTAAAAAGTTAGAGAAACGCACTACTGATATTATTTTTTGAACGAATTTTTTAAACGGTAATTGATATTAGTATATGTCTTTAAATCTTACTCCATATGTAACTACATAAGCCATATGAAATTAATAAAAATATATGTGCTGGCCGATATGATTATATATGGTTCCATGCAAAGTTACATAAAAATGTATGTGACGCCATACTAAAAATATTTTTTTTGTAATTTTATATAACATTATATATAACCCTATACAAACTAATATATAGTTCAACATAAAATTTAGTTATCTGTAAATCAAAATTTAAATTAACATGGCTTCACATATAACCATATAAGGCTCCATAAACAAATTAAGTTAATTTTTATATATAACTAGCGGGCCCAGCCCGCTACGTTGTCAGCATGCCTTAAAGTTTAGAATTAAATTTTTTTTAGATAAAATAAAACAATATTTGTTGTTAAGGTAGAATATTTGTTAAGGTAAATTTATTGTAATGTTTAAGAACACTATTTTTTGCCTCTTCATTTTTATATAAGTAAATCATTTAGTATACCAACACGTGAGCATGTACCCAGCAAAAACATGGTAATGACAGGTCATTGACATACGGATTACCAAGTAATGATAGGTCATTACATTTTGCATTGCTTTAAAATACAAAATAATTACTTACCGATAATAAGATATAGAAGAACCCAGGTGAAAATGTTCATATATGTTCATATATTGTCATATATGGTTTCATCTATGAGCATATACGGTTTAATGTATGATCATATATGAACATATATGTTATGTATGGAAGCATATATGGGTAAACACATTCAAATGTATGAATCCATATATGATAATATACTGCATTTATTGGCCCATATATTGATTCATATATTCCATATATCTTCATATATGAATTCATATATTATTCCATATATGGGTAATGTTTTAAGTTTTTTTTTTATCATGGGGGTAATTACGTGAGCGGATTCAAAAAATATTGAAATACAATACAATTGATAAATATGAAAATCAATTGATAATTTCTGAAAAGCAATTATAAAACTGGAAATAAATTGATTATTTTTGAAATACAATTGGTAAATCTGAAAAACAATTCATAACTTCTACAATACAATTGAGTAAACTGAAATTCAATTGATTATTTCTGAAATACAATTGATAAATCAGAAAAACAATTGATAACTTATGAAATAAAATGATAAATTTTGAAATACAATTGAAAATGTTGCAGTAAGATAAAAACAGCAAAAATAAAAATTCTAAATTTAGAAAATCTGCAGAAAATTTTGCAAAATACTAGTAAACTAAAAATGGATAAATCAAACTGTTGTATCTAAAAAAATTTTGGTTAAATTTTGTTCAATGCAAATAGCAGTTTATAAAATCAAAATAGCAGTTATTAAAAATATTAAACTGTTGATTTCAGAAGGCTAGATTTGTATTTCCATTAAAAACGAAAAAGGGACTTTAAAAATTTTAAATTTTATGTGATGTTTTTTTGTCTACTACTACAATTTAATTTTATTTTCTAATCACTGAAATTTAGCTCAATTTTAACTCAAATTTTGTAAATATATTAAACAGTTTTATTTTTGCTGTTCCTATCTTATTTATATTTAGCAGAACTACTCTGAAAATTCAGCAGTCCCGGTGAAAAATGTTCATATACGCTCAAACATGTTCATATATGGTTTATGTATGGACACATATGAACAAATATGGATTTTTTATGAACATATATGGATATTATATGAGCATATATGGAAGTATATGTGATTTCATATATGGAAAAAATTTCATATACAGACATATATGGAAGCATCTGTTATTTCATATATGGAAATGGCACTCATATATGGACAAATATGAAAGTATATGTTATTCAATTTATGCAAAAGGGACTTGTATATGAACATATTTCGAAGAATACATTTTTCCATATATGTAAAAGGAACTCATATTTGGATAAATATGGCATTATATTTAATGCCATGAATAAAAAAAGGAACATATGTAGCGCCTAATTTGAATGTCATACATAAATTTATATCTATCGTACAACCTTATAATAAAGGACAGCAACGTTCGCATGTATTCGCATATATTTAATAAATGTATATGTTCATATATGTCCATATATGAACATATACTTAGGTGTTACCTCATTTTTCGGATCCATACATATATGTTGAACCATAAATGTTCATATATGGACATTTTTCACCGGGGTATTTCATTTTAAACTAATTTTTGGTAGCTTTAACTAAAATTTTTACACACTTTTTTCATTAAATACCCGAGTAAAAAAAATTATATATAATCATATGTGGCATATATTACAATATATAATTAGACATGTGGTTATGTATATCCATATATAATTATATATGACGTTTTTTCCGAAAAATTTTCCTTATATTATGCCATATATAATTTCATCTAATTAGATATCGGCCTTCATAATATTAGATATGGCATATATAATTATATATTACATAACATGGTTGATCTTATTGCATATATAGTTATATATAGAACTATATCTTAATATATATAGTGGCATTTTAGCAATATATAATTATATATGGTATCATTTAAACAATATATAATTATATATGGTGACAGTTAAACTAGATATTATCATATATGGTGCCATTTAAACAATATATGGTCATATATGGTACCTCATAAACCAAATCTTTAATTCAGTTCCAGATATGATAATATATGGTACTATATATAGTGCGATATATATTTATATATGGTGTCATTTAAGCTATATATAATCATATATGGTGCCATTCAAACCATATATTATCATATATGGTGCCATTCAAACCATATATTATCATATATGGTACCATTTAAACCATATATTATCATATATGGTACCATTTAAACCATATATTATCATATATGGTGCAATTTCAACAATATATGCCCATATATGGTACCTCATGAACAATATTTTTAATACAGTTCCACATATGATAATATATGCTACCATATATAGTGCCATATATATTTACATATGGTGTTATTTAAGCAATATATTACCATATATGGTGCCATTTAAACCATATATTGTCATATATGGTGCCATTTCAACAATATATGCTCATATATGGTACCTGATGAACGACATTTTTAATACAGATGCAGATATGATAATATATGCTACCATATATATTGATATATGGTGTCATTTAAACAATATTAATATATAGACATATATGGTATCATTTAAACAATATATTGTCATATATGGCACAATTTAAACAATATATGGTCAAATTTGATACCACATCAACATTTTGAATACAATTCCATATATGGTTTAATTTGAATAATGTATGTTACTTCATTAACAATATTTATAATACAGTGTCATATATTGTAATATATGTATATCATTTAATATATATTGATGTATGGTAATGGTACAATAATTCCAATATCAGTTGAGATACAATTTGTGGGTCCATATCAACAATTTGTTCACGTACATTTAACATATATATATGTACATTTAAGTTATAATTTATAAACACTATAAAGTTAAATAGTTCCATAAACCTCGTCTAACTGTATAGAATGTTTATGAATATACGATTTAATATATAATAATTACAACTACAAATTGGTGCCATTATCTAAAATTTAATTTAATGTTAACTTATAATAAAATAAAAATGTATTTCCTAAAAATAAAAATATAGTGTTAATTAATGTTGATATACAATAGGTTTAAGTTTAACATCCCAGGCAGAAAAATATAATCGGCACAATGCTGGCAAACCGTTGGCGATGGTCGGTTATGCGTTGGCAGAACGTTGCATTAACTATCTTGGCAAAAAATAGATTTCAAAAAACATTTTTGAAAAAATTGAGAAAACTTTTTTTAATATTTGCTTTTAAAAACATGAAATTTAACCCAGTCCACCAGATTGTCAGCCAAGACCTCTACACTCTAATCTAACGAGACTTGTTATAGATGTGTGATAGCTACAAATTAAATGAATGATAAAAGCATTTCGAGCTAACTTATAAGCATCGAAAAAAGGTATTCCAGAAATTATTAAATGTATTTTAGAAAATTTTAATTGTATATCACAAAATATTATTTGCACTTCAGAAACTACAATATTACGCAAATTTAATTATTTATTTATTTAGTTGTGTCCAGAAATAATGAAATCTATTTCAGAATTTCATAGCTAATAGAGAAAAATTTCTCAAATACATTTCATAATTTCGGAAATACGATTGATAATTTCTGAAATACAGTTTGATAATTTCTGAAATACAGTTGTGAATTTCGGAAATACAATTAATAATTTCTGAAACACAATTGATAAAACTGAACTTCAATTGACTAGTTCTGAAATACAATTCATAAATGTGAAAAATAATTGATGAGTTCTGAAACACAATTGATAAAACTTAAATTCAATTGATTATTTCTGAAATACAATTGATAAATCTTAAAACAATTAATACAATTGGAAATGGTGTAGAGCGTCAAAAAGATGTAAATAAAATTATTTTATTCAAAGATTTCAATTTAATAAAAAAATAAATATATAATTTTATAAAAAAAATTATAGAAAAAAAAATTTAAATTTTATAAAAAGAAATTCATTTTGTAAAAGAAATGCATATTGAACTCGTTACCTTCTGAGTTTAAACCTTATTTGAACAAAATATTGTAATTTTTATACAATCAGTGCTCTGCCAGTCTTTGAACAGTTGGCAATATATGTCTAGGATCTTATTTAATCCCAAATAAATGGAGATCTTACGTAGTACCCAAATATAATGCGGCATCTAATTTTATCTGTCATTTTTATAGATACTTTTAGATGTCAATCCCCAAATATATTGCTGTTTCTAATTCGATCTGCCATTTTAATACCGAAATAAATTGCTGGATCTAATTCGATCTGCCATTTTTCTGATAAATTTAGCTCCAAGTTTATCCACAAATATATTGCTGAATCTAATTCGATCTGCCATTTTTCGGATAAATTTAGATCTAATTTAATCCACAAATATATTGCTGGATCTAATTTGATCTGCCATTTTTCAGATCAATTTATATCTAAGTTTATCCACAAATATATTGCTGGATCTAATTCGATTTGCCATTTTTCGGATCAAATTAGATCTAAGTTTATCCCCAAATATATAGCTAGATCTAATTCGATCTGCCACTTTTTCGGATCAAATTAGATATACGTTTATCCACAAATAAATTGCGGGATCTAATTTGATCTGCCAAAACTGAGATCAAATTAGATCTAAGTTTATCCCCAAATATATAGCTGGATCTAATTGGATCCGCCATTTTTCGGATCAAAATAGATCTAGGTTTATCCCCAAAGATATCACTGGACCTCCCAATTTTGAGATATAACTTGATCTTAGTTTATCCCCATATATACAATGGGATCTAATACGATATGATTGGATACACCCAATTTTGAGATCTAATTGGATCAGCTAGATATTACAGCAGATCTTAAACAATATCAAATTGGATATAATTAGATATTGCGCGAGATAAATTTTTTTTACTCGGGTAATCAAAAATCAGTCATAAAATATTTTCTAAACTTGAAGTAAAATGTGTATGTCCATTAAAAATTTCATAATTTCCCGGTGAAAAATGTCCATATATGAACATTTATGGTTCAACCATATATGTATGGATCCGAAAAATGAGGTAACACCTAAGTATATGTTATTAAATATATGCGAATACATGCGAACGTTGCTGTCCTTTATTATAAGGTTGTACGATAGATATAAATTTATGTATGACATTCAAATTAGGCGCTACATATGTTCCTTTTTTTATTCATGGCATTAAATATAATTCCATATTTATCCAAATATGAGTTCCTTTAAATATATGGAAAAATGTATTCTTCGAAATATGTTCATATACAAGTCCCTTTTGCATAAATTGAATAACATATACTTTCATATTTGTCCATATATGAGTGCCATTTCCATATATGAAATAACAGATGCTTCCATATATGTCTGTATATGAAATTTTTTCCATATATGGAATCACATATACTTCCATATATGTTCATATAAAATCCATATATGTTCATAAAAAATCCATATTTGTTCATATGTGTCCATACATAAACCATATATGAACCTGTTTGAGGGTATATGAACATTTTTCACCGGGTTCTCAATTTCATTCAAATGTACAAATTCATTAGTAACGTATGAATAGAATTATAATATTTACATTTAATTTGAATAAAAAAAGCAATATTTTTTTTATAAAATAAAAAAAAATTTATATGAACATTCATATATCTCCATATATGGCCATATACCCTCAAATTTCGGATCCGAACCCATATATGAACCCATATATGTTGCCATATATGGCCATATATGAACATTTTCACCTGGGTGTAATGAAAAACAAATGGGTGTTTCATTACTATGTAAGCATTAGGTAAAAGTAATGAAAATTAAAAAAAGGTTCATTTTAATTTTCAAAACAAATGAAAATTAAAAAAAATATTCATTACCATTTTTTAACGCAATAGTAATGAAAAAAAAAACATTACCATTTCTTCAAAAAATGGTAATGATAAAAAAAGCTCCATTACCATTACATCAAGTAATGGTAATGAAAATGTAATGGTAATGATTTTAGCCCATCTCTGGTTATGCTTAACAGCTATCAGAGCTGTAAATCAGTCATACTTTTTTGATTTCATATTCCTGATCTGTAATGCTTTCTCTAGATTTACTTACACTAGTCTTTTTCCAAAATCACTTCAATTCAAATGAATTGGAAATGAATTGCAAATTAATTTTTCTAATTCATTTGAATTAATTCAAAATCAATTCAATTCAAATGAATTGGAGATGAATTGCAATTAATTTTGCCAATTCATTTGAATTGAAAATGAATTGCAATTCATTTTGCAAATTCATTTGAATTGCAAATTAATTGCAATTAGTTTTTGAAAAATTCATGTGAATTGATTCAAAATTCATTCAATTCGTGATTTTTGTGAAAAGAATTAATTCAAAATTTTGCTAATTCAATGCATGAATGATTCGCGAATTAATTCAAAAATTAATGATTCATTTACAGCTCTGACAGCTATTAAGTTGACAATTTAAATTTTAAACAATTTTAGAGGCCCAAATTTTAGAAAACATAACCCAATGTTTAAAAATTTTCCTATAAAAATTGGTTGTTGGAAAAGTGTCCCCATAAACAGTCTCACAAATTGGAAAAGTGCCTGCCCAAACCACTGGAGGTAAGAAGTTGAAATTTGGTATAAAGGTTCCTCCACTGTAGTAGACATCGACTAAGTTTGTATATTTGGAATTCCCTACAGGATATCCCAAAAGGAAACTCGGTATGTGAGTTCCTCCTTCTGTGTAGGCGTCCGCTTAGACGGAATTTTTGAAATTCCTATCGAGAGGGGAAATAAGGTAAAAGTCTCCTCCTGACGGCTTGCCCAATCCCATTTGGCCAACCTAAAATTTTAAATATGTATTCCTTGGAGTAGGACTAACTCACCGGCAACGTAATTTTTCTATTTTGGAACAGGAACATAATAAAAATGGTGGTTGAAAGGGAAAAATGTCCCCACTAACGGCCTGCCCAAACCGCTTAGGCAATGCAGTTGAAATTTGGTATGAATGTTCCTCATCCATCGCAGATAGCCGCGAAGATGGAACTTTTGTAAATTCCTAAAGGGAGGGTCAAAAAGAAGAAAAGCCTCACGTTGGGGGCCGGTAAAAACCCCTTCGGCTAGAAACCTGAAGCTTAAAATGTGGGTCCCTGGAGTAAGGGCTAACTTATTAGAAAGATACTTTTTTGAATTTTGGACAGGGTCGTTGTAAAATGGGGGCTCAAAAAGGGAAAGTTGCCCCTTAACGACCTGTCCAAACTGCTGGAACTAGGAAGCTGAAATTCGGTACTTAGGTTCCTCTTCCAGCCTAATTCCAACCGGGAGGGACAAAAAAAGAAAAAGTGTCCCCCTTGACAGCCTGCTCAAACTGCTGGAACTATGAAGCTGAAATTCCCTGTAGATGGATTTTCGGAAATTCCTACCGAGAGGGGCACAAATAGTAAAAGTTGGCTAGAAACCTGAAATGTAAAACATATGTTACTTGGAGTATGGGCTCACTTACCGGGAAGGTGCTTTTTGGGCAGGGACATTGCAAAAATGGGGATTAATGAAGCGAAAAGTTCCGCTTAAAGGCCTGCCCAAACCGCTGGAGGTAGGAAGTTGAAATTTGGTATTAAAGTTCCTCCTCTATTGTAGACATCCGCTAAGATGAGATTTTTGGAAATTTGCACAGGTAGGGTCAAAAACAGGAAAAGTCTTCCCCTTAACGGCCTTGCCAAACTGCTGGAACTAGGGAGCTTAAATTCGGTATTTGGGTTCCTTCTCCAACGTTGACGTCCCATGAGACGGTATTTTTGGAAATTCATACCGGGAGGGGTAAAAAGTGAAAAAAACTCCCCCCTTGATGGCCTGGCCAAACTGCTGGATATAGAGACCTAAAATTATGTATGTAGTAGGTTCCTCCTCCAACGCAGACGTCCTCTAAGACGGAATTTTTGGAAATTCATACCGGGAGGGGTAAAAACGGAATATTTCTCCCCCTTGTTGGCCTAACCGAACCCTGCGGCTAGAAACCTGTAATATATAATATGTTTTCCTTGGAGTATGGGCTAACTTATCTAGAACTTTGGGCAGGAACGTGGGAAAAATGGTGGTTCAAAAGGGGAAAATTGCCCCCCTCCCCCTTAACGTCTGCGTCTTTAGCTAGAAACCTAAAACTTAAAGAACAAGTGTATATGGAAAACTAAAATTAAGAAACTAAATAGGCAACGAGTGGAATTGAAACACTACACAAGTGGAACGAAATGGTTATAAACGTTGAAGGAGTGGATTTGAAATCATAGACAATGGAAATGGATTGGAAGAGGGAACGAAATGGAATGGACTATAGAATGAAATGGAATGAGGAGCGAGATGGCATAGAATGGGGAACGAGTGGAATTGAAACACTGCAGTTAAAAGAGGAATGGAACGGAGCAAGTGCAATGAAATGGAAATAGAAGCGACTGATATCAATAGCGATACACAAGACAGTACACAGAAAAAAGTATCACAAAATTTTAAGTAATTAAAAAAAATTGTTGGCTTTTTACTTAGATATCTAACAATTTTTTTATTAAATGTTTGTAAATTGTATCAAAAATATCAAAAAAAATAGCCTTAGAATTTTTTGAAACAAAAAAAAAAAACAAATCATTTATTTTTTGTTTTCAATTGCTCAAATGTTTGTAAATTGTAACAAAAATTTCAAAAAAGTAGTCTTAGAATTTTTTGAAACAAAAAAAAAAAAAAACAAATCATTTATTTTTTTTTTGTCAATACGACAACATAAAGCGAAAAATTGTTTTAATATAACAAACTCGTTGTTGAATTTTATTTTTTTATTTTTAACAAATACAAACAAGTTACAAAAAAAAATTATTGTATTTACAAAACACATTGTTAAAAAAAATTGATTTTATTTTTAACAAATTACAAAAAAGTTACAAAAAGGGATTTGTATATACAAATTCCATTGTTGGTGCCTTTTTAAAAAATTTTTTGTTTGTTTATGCAAAAAAGGTGTTTAGCATTACAAAAAGAATTTTGTAAATTTTTCTGTGTAGGAACGAAATGGAATGAAACGGCGAACGAGTGGAATTGGAATAACAGATAATGGGAAAAAAATGCAATGGAATGGTGAACGAAACGGAATCTTGGAAGGAGTTGCATGGGAACCCTAAAATTGTTAAACAGAATGTTCCATTCCATGACTCAAACTACCGGAGTTTGGTACTTGTAATTTCGCATGTGATTGAGGCAAGATTATATATATTTGGGATTTTTACTGGGAGAAACAAGGAGGGGCGAAGAACTCCTTTTAATTACCTGTTCAAACACTATCTACTGAATATGAAACTTATGTAGCATTGAAACATACTCTCCAAAAAGACGAGCAAAAGTCAGTGCATTCGTTTTTGCGTCTCATGTATATATATAAAATTAATTTTATTATTGGTTCCTTATCAGTGTTCTAATTTATTTAAATTATATTTGAATTTAACAGTATTTTATTCAAAGTGCCATCTAGATGTCAAACATAACATTGAACATTAGAAAATACTATAAAATGCATCATTGTACTACTAATTGTAACACTCCTGTAATTGTTGTCAACTGTGTAATACATATATGTGAATGTTTATGTGTCATCGATCAACATGTATACAAGCTGCTGCATTGATCGATTTTGAGGAATTAGCCAGTGGACGGCAACGAGGTAAGACCTTCTATAAGTGCGTGAAATATCTTTCTGCATTTAAAGAAGATTTTAACTAAGTAGCTTAAAGGTGTCTAACTATCGTTCAACACCTTTAACCAACTCGACCACCTAAGACAGCTGACGATAGGGACGGCAACGTGAGCTATCGCTCTGTGCCATAATACGGACTAACAGCGGGAGCGTGAACTCTCGTTCTGTTGCCCATTCCGACGCGAGCGTGAACTATCGTTCTGCTCAGTGACCACTCTCGCGTCAGCTATCGCTCTGCTCAAATCTCGCCGTGAGCTAACGCTCTGCTCAAACCCTCGCCGTGAGGGTGAGCTATCGCTCTGCTCAATCCTCGCCGTGAGCGTGAGCTATCGCTCTGCTCAATCCTCGCCGTGAGCGTGAGCTATCGCTCTGCTCAAACCCTCGCCGTGAGCGTGAGCTATCGCTCTGCTCAAACCCTCGCCGTGAGCGTGAGCTATCGCTCTGCTCAATCCTCGCCGTGAGCGTGAGCTATCGCTCTGCTCAAATCTTGCCGTGAGCGTGAGCTATCGCTCTGCTCAATCATCGCCGTGAGCGTGAGCTATCGATCTGCTAAATTAATCGCCGTGTGTGTGAACTATCGTCCTGCTCTACCCCACTACAAAGTACTGCCGTTTACTACGGGACCGACTTCTGCTGGCTGTAAAAAAATAAATATTCGTGTCGTGTCAACTTGTTACGTGTTTAAGAACAATTAAATAATAAAGTTTATAACGTGTTATGAAAAAATATTAAATTGCACAGTGTTTTCTTCTCTTATCGAAATATAAATAGTTTGTAACGGATCCTGGGCACGCTGAGTATGCCCCAGCTTAAAAAGTGAAAACACGTCGTTACAAAAATTTCTAAAAGAGAAAAAACCTTAGAAAAGGAATGGAACTTATATATTCTGATATTTAAACTACAGGTAACGAAGCACCGGTGGAAGAAACCGACATAGTAAATTTTCCAACTGAATTTGTGAATTTACTCGCAACATTACTTTTGTTCGCGATGTCCAAAAATTAGTGGGTGGTCATTACCCTCTCGCTTACAAAAAAAGTGCGAATAACGAGTTACCCATAGTGAAAGAATAATTAGTTACTCACAAAGATAGAATAAGTGGTTACTCAGAAGTTAGGAAATAAGTGGTTACCCTACATTGTAAAATAGTTGGCCATATTTTAAAAAAACTTTTTACCTTTGAAAATTTCAAGACAAATTTATAAATAAAAAATATTAATATAAAAAAGTTAATCAGTACTTATTTAATCAATTACCAGTAAGTGATTACTTTGCACGAATATGTAAGTACCCAGGTGAAAATGTTCATATATGGCCATATATGGCAACATATATGGGTTCATATATGGGTTCGGATCCGAAATTTGAGGGTATATGGCCATATATGGAGATATATGAATGGTCATATAAAATATTTTTTTTATTTTTTAATAAAAATATTCCTTTTTTTATTCAAATTAAATGTAAATATTATAATTCTATTCATACGTTACTGATGAATTTGTACATTTGAATGAAATTGAGAAATTATGAAATTTTTAATGGACATAAACATTTTACTTCAAGTTGAGAAAATATTTTATGACTGATTTTTGATTATTTAATGATTGTTTATACACTAATAGAAAAAAGTGTGTAAAAATTTTAGTTAAAGCTACTAAAAATTAGTTCAAAATGAGATACTGCTGAATTATCAGAGTAGTTTTGCTAAATATAAATGAGATAGGAACAGCAAAAATAAAACTGTTTAATATATTTACAAAATTTGAGTTATAATTGAGCTAAATTTCAGTGATTAGAAAATAAAATTAAATTATAGTAGTAGACAAAAAAACATCACATAAAATTTTCAAAGTTCCTTTTTCGTTTTTTGTTTTTAATGGAAATACAAATCTAGCCTTCTGAAATCAACAGTTTAATATTTTTAGCAAATATTTCTGTTGATTTTATAAACTGCTATTTGCATTGAACAAAATTTAACAAAAATTTTTTTAGATACAACAGTTTGTTTTAGCCATTTTTAGTTTACTAATATTTTGCAAAATTTTCTGCAGATTTTCTAAATTTAGAAGTTTTATTTTTGCTGTTTTGATCTTACTGCAACATTTTTAATTGTATTTCAAAATATATCATTTTATTTCAGAAGTTATCAATTGTTTTTCTGATTTATCAAATGTATTTCAGAAACAATCAATTGAATTTCAGTTTACTCAATTGTATTGTAGAAGTTATGAATTGTTTTTCAGATTTACCAATTGTATTTCAGAAATAATCAATTTATTTCCAGTTTTATAATTGCTTTTCAGAAATTATCAATTGATTTTCATATTTATAAATTGTATATCAGAAACTACCAATTGTATTTCAGAAATTATAAATTGTATTTCAGAAATTCGCAATTGCATTTCATATATTATCAAATGTATTTTACAAATAATCAATTGTATTTCTGAAACTAGCAACTGTATTTTAGAAATTTCCAATTGTATTTAAGAAATTATCAAATGTATTGTATTTTAATATTTTTTGAATTCGATGACGTAATTACCCCCATTATAAAAAAAACTTAAAACATTACCCATATATGGAATAATATATGAATTCATATATGAAGATATATGGAATATAGGAACCAATATATTGTCCAATAAATTCAGTATATTATCATATATGGATTCATACATTTGAATGTATTTACCCATATATGCTTCCATACATAACATATTTGTTCATATATGATCATACATTAAACCATATATGCTCATGCATGAAACCATATGCGACAATATATGAAAATTTTCACCTGGGTAGTCTTTTTTCGCGTCCCACCATTGTTTTTGAATTTTTTAAGTGCGGTTTCTTAAAATTTGTAATCTAGGGACTATAATGCTTATTTCATATAACAAATTTTGGTGGTTACCCATGTTAAAATCGAAATATATATGAACACACATGATCATACATTGACTTGTATATGATCATGCATGGGCATACATTGTCATATACGCACATGCATAGTTCAGTGTATGACCATACATGATCTCATATATTTCCATATATCTTTGGATCCGAAATTTGAGGGTATATGACCGTACATATTCATATATGACAATATATGCTCACATATGATTCATGTATGCTCATATATGATCATATATGGCCATATACCTCCATATACCCTCAAATTTCGGATCCAAAGGTATATGGAAATATATGAGATCATGTATGATCATACATTGAACTATGCATGTACGTATATAACTATGTATGCCCATGCATGATCACATACGAGCCAATGTATGATCATGTATGTTCACACATATTTCGATTTTCACATGGGTAGTTGCAAAAAAAAAAAATCGCGAAAAAAATTTGCCAAAACGAAACTTTTTGCATCAGTATATTTGTTTGAAGAATGTTAATCGCTGATTAAGTTTTTTAATTGAATTTTTCTGCCATAAAGTCTTTTTTCGCATTCCGCCATAATTTTGGTATTTTTTAAGTGCGGTTTTTTTAAATTTATAATCTAGAGACATACATCAAAGTTTGGTGGCTAGTTGCCAAAAAAAAATTGCGAAAAAAAATTTTCATAAAGGAAAATTTTTAGTGTAGAACAAGAACAAAACATTCTTTACATCATTATGTTAAGTAATGGTAATGAAATTTTATTTGTCTATCTAGTGTAGAAAAAATGAAAATGATTTTTTGTTTTTACTACCATAGCGTATTGTAATGAAAATTATAAAAACGTTTCATTACATGTAAAGAAAACAAATGAAATTAACATTTTTTTCATTGCAATAACATTTTGTAATGGTAATGAATTTTTTTAATTTTCATTTTATAGATTTAATGGTAATGAAAACCCGCAATGGTCATTACAAAGTAATTAATTACTCCCATCTCTGAGCATAACTTCCAGTCATAAAAAGCCTACCTACTATCTGGTTTAATTATATAAAGTCAGATATATTTATATGGAAGTATATATAATTTGATATCCTGGATATGGACAAATCTCGGATCAAATTGCACCAAATTATATCTTATTTGATATAATTAGACACATGTAGATGACCAATTTTTCGGATCAAATTGTATGTGGTTGTATATGGGAACTTATCAGATAAGATATAATTATATAAGACACCATATTAAAATTTTTACCCGGGTAAAAATATTAAGGAAATACATTAATTTTGCATTAAACGAATAATCGATTAATCGCCAATTTTTTTCGAATAACCGACCCGAATAACCGGTTAATCAATTTAAGTGATTTTTCGAATAATGCTCTAACCGGTTTACCGCCTACGTCGAATAATGGGAAACACTAAAATGATGATAATGATGATGAAATGATGATGATGTTGATGAAAACAAGCAGAAAATAATTTTACTTTTACCTCTAGTTGCCACATTTTTTATCCGATTTTCATAAATAATATCTTTCTGGAAAGGTTGTAATGTTATATTATTTACAACTTCATTGGTTGTTTCAAAAAGCTACCGCAAGATCGCGCAAATCTAGCATTTATTAGAAAATTTTAAAAAATTAAAATTCGGACGCCTCGAAAATGATTTTTTTGATATGTCGTAGTTGAACTTTTTTTTCTCATGCCAAAAGCTATCGAAAAATCGATGGCACAATATCGATTGCTAAATCGACCCATCCTAATGTATATTAATTTTTATTTAATCTAGTCTGTAAGGAATTTTGTATGTTCCATTGACTTGAGTGATAAACGAAATGAAATGAAAATTTTTCAAAAAAATTTATTTGGTTTATATTAAGTAGTGCTGGTAAATTCGGTTACTTTTTAATACTCGATATTTTTGATTTGCATACTCAATACTTTTAACGGCTTTTAAATTTGAAATTTTTTTAAAATTATTAGTAAAATTCTTTGAAAATGTTCATGGTAATTTAATTTTTAAATTTATAAACATATTTTTAAACTTTTTTCACCAACTATTCATTGCGTTTTTCATAGTTTTTTAACATATAATTTTACATATTTTACTTCTAATTTTTTCTTTTAGCAGAGTTGTAGTTTTGTAATAAATATTTTAGCAGAGTCACATTTTTATATATTTTTTCTCTCCAAAATGCAACTCTGAAAATATCGAGTAGTAGTTTTGAGTATCGAGTACCAAAAAAAAAAGACAAATACTCGATACCCACTACTTATATTTTTACCAGCACTAATATTAAGCATTAAAAAATGTATATAGTTGTGAAATTTCAATAAAAATTATTAATTACCCAGCAAAAAAAGAAATGTCGAAGCAGTAGAAAAAGCACTACAATTGATGATCTAGATGTACTTCTTTTTTAACATTAAACACTAACGATTTTAGCATTGAGTTGTCATAGGAGAGGAGTACTCCCACTTCAACATTTTTGCAGTACTTTTTGAACGAGTGCAAAGGAAGCTCTTTTTCAGCAATTAAAAGTTAAAAAAAAATCTTCGCAAAAAAAATTATATTTTTTTTATTTTACAAATTTTTTTTATTGCCGCCACCGGGTATCGGACTTGATAGTCCAGCGCTCTACGCTGAGCTATTCTTTGATATGAAAGTTGACAGGTATAAAAACACCACTTTGTTACTGCGAGATATTGTTCCTTATTCTCTTCAATAAAAATACTTATTAAACAAGTGTAAAATGTGCACTCCAATTGAATATTGTTTTCAGTACTATTTTTACAGGTGCATAAAAAGACATTTATAATAATTTTTTTATATATACATATTTTTAAAAATTAACAAAATATTGAATTTAAACAAATTAATTATAAATATTAAAAAAAACTTAATAAAATAAAAAAAATATTGATCTCACCGGGAATCGAAACCGCGACCCTCTGTTTGGAAATGATACCAAAATCACATATTTAGGATCACTTTTACAGCAATTACTCTTTGGAAGCAATACTTAAGTGATTTTTTGGATGTTGTTCAGAAGTAATTCTAAAAAAGCAATGAAAGAAGTGATTTTTTGAAGTTGTTCAGAATAATTTCTAAAACAGCAGTAAAATTACACTAACGGATACTTGTGAAGCAGCGAAAGAAGTAGTTTGTAAAGCATTACTTCCAATTTTTTGCTGGGATATTATAGAGCGCTACGTTTACGTATGGCTAATTCAGGTTTAACGTTTTAAAATGCAGAATTTACTAAAAATTAAAAATTTACCAAAAAAGAGGTGTGGTTCTCTCCGATTTGGATAATATTTGAATATGTGAAATAAGGGTAGACTCATAAAAAAACCCGTACAAATAGTTCAAAATTCTGCTAAAATAACAGGAAATAGTCCCTGTATTTGCGCCAGCAGAATTTTCAATGAAGTTGAGAATTATGGTGTGCTAAATTTAGGTAAGCTTAATTTTACACACTGCTAAATACACTTACAATTCTAGTTAACTTAGCTAAGAAATTTGAGCTAAATTCAACAGAAACATTACCTGATTTAGCTGAAAATTTCTGCTAAAATGTCGCTTACAGTCTTGGTTTTTGGGCTGTATGGATATGTGCCGAGACAGGCCCATATTTATTTTTGGGAGTATAGGTGGCTTATAAAGATTGGTAAGTTCATATCGAATTTTTGTCCATTTTGCTTAGTTTCCGAGATATAAGCCATTTTGTGATTAAACAATAAAAAATTATGAAAATATAGCGCCATCTCTATGTGATATTTATAGCAGGGGTACAAAAATATAAACTTTGGGTTTAAATTAGCTGAAAAATTTGTAAAATTAAGAAACATAAGTTACTAAAAATTAGAATGCAAAGTTAGTTCAAATACGGATGAAAGTAATTGTTATGCTAAATGGGATTCATAATAATATTAGTCCAATCCTAAATTTTAAGACAAAATAACAGAAAAAATCAGTTCATTTGCGCAAGAACGCGTTTAACAGACTTTTGTACTAACTTTTTTTTATAAGTGTACAGAAAAAATAAAAATAAGATCTTCTGTGATTTCTAGAGGAGTAAATTATTTATTTATTTTTGTTCCTTTTTTAAGTGAAATTATTAAAATACAACAAATATTATTTATATATTTTTTTCCCTATTAATCGATTAATTTTTAAATTTTATTCGATTAATCGGTAACGAAAAAAATCCGATTAATTATTTGAACGATTAATCGATTAAAATAAAAAGTCGATTAATTGAATACCCTAATATATAGAGATAAATAATTTACTACCATACAGTGTTACCATATATTTTTCTATAGTGTCTATAGAAAAACTGTTTTTCCAAAAAATTTTTAAAATCAGAAGAAATTCTGGGACTAAAATATTATCCTCTCAATTTTCAAAATATCGAGATTTGAATAATTTAATTGCCTTTGGCATTTATAGTAATCGACTTTTTGGACAGCCTCCTAATAAACCGTTTTTTTTTTTGTTAACTTTGGTCCCCTCGACCCGAATCTGAAGTTAAAAAAAAGTTCATCGAATCACCCTTCTGAGATGTAAACCTTTTTTTATTAACCCCTGACTTAGTATAGAATACTTTACTGGTCAATGCTGTACTTCAAAATATTCTTTATGGATTTGCAATTCATAAAAAAATATCTTTCATTTGATTGAGTATTGTTATGTCGGAAATTGTTTGACGGTGTGTAAAACCCCATAAAAAATTAAATTTTTTGGAATTGTCCTCGATTATAATTGAAAAAATAGTAGTAAATTGTTATCCAGAATTGGCAAATATTTATTAAAAAAAATAAAAAAAATCAATTTCGGCCCTTTTTGATGAGATATTGTTTTAAAAATTTTTTGCAAAAAATATAAATTTTTAAATTTAGAAATGATCTAAAAAGTTTGCCTAAAAAATGTCCGTCGGATCTATGACAAATATGGTTTAGCCAATTTTATTCCGTACTAATTTTTGATGAAATTTGTTATAAAAATGTTTCGGTTTTCCAGTAAGCATATTTTGTAGTATTAATATATTGGCATTTATAACCTTATTTATGTTTCGATTTGTACCTAATTTTTACAGTATGAAACTTTTATTGTAATATTTGGGTCATATGCATAATCACTTTCTAAGTTTATAAATGTCTTATAAAAGAAATAATTTAAACAAAATTCATTTTATAAACGTATTATAAGGTTTTCAAATTATTATGCATAGGCTTTAATTCTTAAATTTTAGTTAAAAAAAATTGTAAATGAAAGAAATGTGCCGATTTAATATGAGAAAACTGTAAAAAAAATCCATGGATTTAAAAAAATTGTTTTTTACATGAAAAAAAACTGGAAAACTGTTAGGCATCCCAAAACAACTGTAAACAACAGTTAAAACTTGCTATATGGCAACACTGCTACCATATTTAATGAAAAATGAGCAAAGTTTAAATGCATACATTAAAATTTCGCTTACTGTAACAGTAAGATATATTATTTATTGTCACCTATTGGCAGGATTGTGGCCATTTATTCCTAATGGAACCATAGCACATAATATATATATTGGCAGCCCGAGTAAAAAAGCTTTGATATAACCATATATTATTTTATGTAATTGCATATAGTAACTTATAGTTACATATGGCCACATATGCTTTTAAATTCAAGCAGATATACTTTTATATAGTCATATGTTAGATATTTTTTCCTCAAAGGTTTTAATATGGAGACATATGTGATTTTATATTATTATATACTGGCCTACATATAATTGCATGTGCTATATATACCCTAAGGGAAATTTTAACAAACTGTTACCGAACTGGCCCCTTTATATGAAATAGACTGGTCACTTTTACATGGCGTTGTCATAGGAGGTGGAAATTGACCCCTTGTGACATGTCACAAGACAAATCCCAGGACAGGTCCCTGAACTTTGTTTTTTATGAGAGTTCAGTAACCTGTCTTAGGATTTGTCTTGTGACATGTCACAAGGGGTCAATTTCCACCTCCTATGACAACGCCATGTAAAAGTGACCAGTTTATTTCATATAATGGGGCCAGTTCGGTGACAGTTTGTTAAAATTTCCAAGTAGGGTAAGTACATAAAGTAGGGTAGAGGGGGGATCCTTCGCCACTTTTTTTCAAAGCACTGTCATTTCTTAACCCCTAATTATTTTTCAAAAATTACTTTCAAATTAAAGATCTACATATCTTGGCTTTAATTTTTATGATTTTTATTCTAATTATTAGCATATTTTCTATTACTTTTTTTATGATTTCCAAAGTAACCCAAATCGGCATAACTGCCCCAAACCTGGGGGATATTCGCCAAAAGAGCTAGATACAATTTCAACAAAAAATATTGTTAATACGGCAAAGTCAATGTTTTAATAACTGAAATAAATAATTTAGAATAAGTTCTTTAAGGTATATGATTCTTTTTAATCAATAAATCTCCACTATATTAAAAAAAAATTAAAACTATAATATACTTAAGTCTCTTTTTATGCGGTTGTTTTTTATGCGGATTTGAAGTTATGCGGTTTTAAAATTAACTTGTGTTGCGTTTTTTTTTCCAACTTTTATAATACTTTTTATTTAATTTTTTTGCCATTTTAGCATTTCTAAATATTGGCATAACTCATTTTTCAAAATAAGAAAGCTTTTTGATTTCTTTCTTATGCTATGTGTACTGCGAAATAAATTGGGATTTCCCGTTCTAGATTTTATGAAAAGCTGAACAAAAGATATGCTGATATTGGAAAAATTTTCATCGAATTCTCGGGAATGCGATCGTATTCTGCTTAATGCACATGTGTGCACATATGTATATGGATGCATGGACGGAAATTTTTGTATCCATGTACTGAAAAGCATTCATGTTTATGATCATGCGCAAACATACATTAAACCTCTATGAATCTATATATGTGACGCGCAAAATAGAAAGGGACCTAAGGATAGAAAGGGACCTAAGGTCAGGAGAGCATAGGATCGGTCTCATTCGATGCTCAGATGTTGTCCACAAAAAAAAAAAAAAAATTGATTTTTTTACCCTTAGGTCCCTTTCTCTATGCGCTGTCACATATGTAGATTTTTAGCAGCGGTATTATTTTTGTTTTATTGATTTTATGTTTTTTTGGTATGTACCGTATGTATACAAGTGCTATTTTGTGTTAAAAGTAAAAATAAATGAACATTTTTTTAAAATTTTTTTATTCTATAGTTTTTTTATGCGATTTTAGTCCAATTTTCCCACCTTGTTTCAAAGTTATGCGGTTTTTGAAATATTCGGAACGCATCTCCCGTTTTTGTATGGAAGTAGAGTTCTTTTTTATGCGGATTTTTTTATGCGGTTTTCTTTTGAACGCATCTACCGCATAAAAAAAGACTTAAGTGTATAATGATTCTTCAAAATTTCAAAAAACTGAATAATTAATATAAATTTAAGAATGAACACGATTGTACTAATTTACTATTGAACATATTTTAAACAAATAGAAAAGTCTAATAGAGCATTTTAGGCAGGGAAGCACCAACTGTTCGTAGCTCCAGGGGACATCTGGTGATTGTGCCCCAGAGGCAGGCACCAACATAAAATTAATATTTTTTCACACTTTTTAAGCATTTATTAAAATCAAATTATTATTTTATGAAAGCTTAGGATCATAGGTCTAACATAATGAAAAATAATTTTTTTATCACACGATTTGAGGACGTTATTGCAAAATGTAGTTGCTTTCAATTATTTTTTTGGCACCCCAAAAAACACAAAAACACGTCTGTCTGCGAACACATGTGATATAAATTCATCAAAGTGGATGTCAAGGAAAGGCAATTGAAAAATGCATAAAAAATTTTTTTTCCAATTTTTTATCTCCCTTAACATCGGAGAAAAATGGGATTAGTGTATGTGCCCCACTGGCGAAGGATCCCCCCTCCACCCTAACATATTACAGATATAATTACATATACGTTTATATATAATTTAGTATGACATTATACATAATAATATAAAACTATATGTGGGGCCATATAAGAAATATTTTATAATTTGTATTAGATATGATTATATATTGACGAATAAGAACCCATATATAACTTAATATGGTTCCATATCTACAATATTTCAAGATTTGTTTAATATATAACAATATAACGTTCTTTATAAAATCATCTATAATTATATATCATCCCACATAAGCAATTATTTCAAAGTGATTTTATATAAAAATATATAAGGTCCATATAAAACCGTATTATATTATATGTGGTTCTATGTTAACAATGATTTGAACTAGTTTTAGATTTAGTAATTACTAGGGATTGGGGCGTGACTAGAAATGTTCGTGAGTCACGTTATTCACACGTGATCGTGAGTAATAATAACTATACTCAAGTGATTCGTGCGTGAGTCTGAGAATATATAATTCGTACTTGATTCGTGCGTGAGCGTGAATAAGAATATATAACCCGTGCATGATTCCTGTGTGAGTTTGCATCTTTTATTTTTAGTAATTTTTACTATTTTGTAATATTTTACTATTTTTTTACTATTTTTCTTATATGGGTGAAATCAAAAAATGTGATAAATTTTTGGGCCAAATTTGTGAGAAGCAAAAAGTGTTAATATTTCGGTTTTTTCTTAATGGAATCAGTAAGTTTAGTCATTATAAACCTAATTGCAAAAAATCTCATCTACAAGTTGTCGCAATAACTTTTTTTGCACAATTTTAATTTTTTTTTGTTGTAATGGAGTTTACATTTCTCCAAACAAAAAATATAACAAAAAAAATTGAGTACAAATTTTCTTCAATTTATTAGTTTTTCGTATTTGGGTCCTTTTAAATGCTTTCCAAAAATATAAAATTTTTTAAAATCCAAACAGCGGTTGCGCAGTTACAAAATAATATATTAAAAACATAACATTTCGCGATCAAAAAATTCTTAAATTGTGTGAAACAAATTTAATTTGTCAAACTAATGTCAGTAATGACTCGAAATATCGATTCAAAACCAATGAAATGCAAAATCAATCGTTTTTCGCTCCAGCAGCTTAGGGTAAAAAACTGATAACTTTTTTTGATTTGACGCAAAATTATTAGTTGAATCGTCTTTTGACGCATAAATATTAGTTGAATCACCTCTGTTTATGGTTATTTTAAAATATTTTAAACATTTATCTACATTTATTTGAATGAAATCTGATGCAAACAATTATGGTTACGGAGTTTACAGTTACGGAGTTTACATTTGGTTACTTTTTTCGTTTTCTTTCAGAAACGCTTTATCAGAATTTTTTTTCGAAACAAAATCGTATGATGCCTACAAGGTGAATCCAAATATGACATTGTTTTTCTTACTCGTTAAATATTGGTGTAAAAATTAGGAACGGAGTTTACAACATTTTTTTAAATCTTATTAAAGACATCCTTTTTCATCTCGGGAATGTTACATGCTGCAGAAAAGCTTCAAGTCTGTTATACTGGATGATTACTTACAGTCCAACGATCATTTGAGTATAAATAGCATTATACTTTTCGCAATATAAATAATAGCTAACTCCAAAATTCTGGTATATTCATTTTTATCAAAAATTGTGACAAAATTATCGTTACAGAGTTGAAGTCGTGATAGCTAAGATATACGAAAAAGTTTGTAAAATGTATTAATTTTTATTAAAAAGGGCACTTTTCCTCTTCATAAAAATTCTTACAGTTAGTGTTTAGCTTTATTGGTTATTAAAATATAAGCTATTAAAGTTAAAAAACCTTATGAGTTACTTGTTACGGAGTTTACATTTGGCCTATAAAATTGGTCACAAATTTTATGTATTAACAAAAAATTGGTCAGATTGTTATAAATTTTGTAAAACTGGTGACAATGCGCTGATATATATCGCAATATATAACTCAAATGTAATCCATGCGTTAAAAATTAGCTTGTTACACGGTTTTTATCACATTTTTTGATATCACCCATATCTTGGTTGTATAACACGATCCTATTAACTTCAAAATTTCAGTATTTTTAACTTTATTTCAAAATTACTAAAAATAAAGAAAATTTTGTTCATGTTTAATGCACTGTCATGGTAAATCTGGATGAAAGCAATGGAAGATTTATCGAAATTATAGGATCTCCAACAGACCTTTGGGTTAATCATTATATTTGGAAATTAATTACAAATGCAATTACACAATTACATGTAATTGTAATTGAAAAAAATTCAATTACAATTACATATTATTTGTAATTGTAATTAAAAAAAACAATTACAAGTAATTTGTAATTGAAAATTTTCAATTATACATTACATGTAATTGTAGTTGAAAAAATGTCAATTACAATTACATTTTTTCGGAAAAGAAATAATGACAAAAAGCACAAGTGAGGAGTCAGCCCAACATGACGTATTCTTTTTATACTTATCCACGCCTATCCAACCTATCCCAGTCAGTTTTTTCTACAAAATTTTAACAAAAAACACTTTAATTCTAAATGTAATTGAAATTTGTAATTGAAATCACTTTCAATTACAATTACTTGTAATTAAAAATTTTCAATTACAGTTACATGAAATGTAATTGAGTTTTTTTATTTCAATTATATTTATTTGCAATTGTAATTGAAATCCCCCAGGCCTGATCTCCAGATATTGCATATCTTTTTTATTTAAAAAAATAATTTTTGTATATTGTTAGATGTGGTCATATATAATATGATCTAAAGTATAAGGTGAATTTTTAGATATAATTGTATCAAACTATGTCCACTTTTATAACATTTTATATAATTTTATACAAAAAGATATAATTTGATGTAATTGGATGAGGACAAAATTCGGATACAATTGTATCGAATTGCATAAAATTGTACCAAATTGTATACAATTGTATACAATTCGATACAATAACATGTTCTCATTTTTCGGATATAATTATATCTAATTAAAGATTATATATAATTAAATATAACTTCATATGGCTCCATATCATTTTTTTTACTTGGGAGGTGTAATTAATATTGGGAAAATAAAAAAAATCATTGAACGGTTGAGCGAAATAAACTAATTAATTTGATTTCGAAAAACGCACTGTTACAATTGCATTATTTATTTTAGAAATAAATCTAACGGAGCCAAATGTGATTTAAATTGATTCAATGATTGGTCATTGTTCTTCTCGTAAAATAATTTATGAAAATTATGGAAAATAAATAAAAATACGGGTTAGAAATTTTATCTTAAAACGTTATAAAAATAATTTTCTTTATTTAACAAAGAAAACGGGGGTTGAAACGTACCTTTCTTTCTGGTTGATACAAGAGTGTTAAAAATTGTTAGCTTAACAAAACAAGAGCTCTAAGGCTACGAATAAATGCCAAAGAGCGTGTGAAAAATGTTTCGTTAAGCCAACAATAGGTGCGTTTGGCACTTTACGCGTAAACAGTCATTTTGAATTTAATTCGTTAAATTTCAATTCAGAATTAAACAATTGATTTAATGAATTAAATCTTCGAAGCCCTGGTTTAATTTTTATTGTACTAAAAATAATTTTTAAGAGTGTATATATTAAAAACAAATATTTTTCTGTTCTGTTTTATTTTAGATCAGCGATATTCATCAATTTTATACAAGAAATCACGATTTGCTGCTTGACTTAGATATGGAATATAAAATGGGTATTTCCAAAGGAGTGCACATCCGATTAATTTATTGCAAATTACTTTTATTTTTAGCCTTCTTAAGACTAGATTTAATTAACTTTTAAGATAAACAATGATGTAGTTTAATATGTATATTTTACTTATTTTAATTGTACAACGTGCCTTACATTAAGCATTTAATTAAGTTTTTCTTAGAACTCAATTTTAATTTTAAATAATTTCTTTGTTCATATCATAATTTAATACAACACGCATTAAATCTGCTAACAAGGAAACTATCCCGATGGGTTCCCACCGATCATTATGAAAATCGGATATGCGATAGAGGAGAAAAAAATAAGAGACACGAATATTTTAACGGTCAAATTGCCCATTTTTTCATTTTTTTACATCTATTTCGCCCAAGTAAATAATTTGCTATACATACGTAGTTTAATATTAAGTACTTAATACATTCTTATAATTATGTATATAAACAATTCCAAAGAAACATTTACTTTAGGGTTTGAAAAAATTTGATTTTTTTGTTTTTTTGATCGTACATCAATGCCATTTTACACTAATATAGGGTGTTTTTTAAGCCCGATAGAACTTGAAATTGTAAAAAATAACACAAAAAATTAAATTGTAATCAAAATTTTTTTTTTATTGGAAAGATCAATACGTGACATTAACATTTGAAAATGATTTCGGGCATATGGGCACCGCGGCTGTTCTTGACGAAGCGCATTCTGGACGTCCAATTTTGGGCCACTTTTTCGAGCACTGCTGGCCGTATGTCACGAATAACACGAACAATGCTGTCCTCCAAGGCATCAATTGTTGCTGGTTTATCAGCATAAACCAGTGACTTCACGTAGCCCCACAGGAAATAATCGAGAGGTGTCAAATCGCACGACCTTGGAGGCCAATTGACAGGTCCATTTCTCGAAATCAACTTATCGCCAAATTTTCATTTCAATAAGTCGATGGTTGCGTTCGCCGTATGGCACGTAGCGCCATCCTGTTGAAACCACATCTCCTCCGGATCTATGTCATCCATATTTTCAAACAAAAAATCATTGATCATGGTGCGGTAACGATCTCCATTGACCGTAACGCGAGCTCCGGCCTCATTTTTGAAGAAATAAGGTCCGATGATGCCACCAGCGTGAAAACCGCACCAAACGGTGCATTTTTCTGGATGTAATGGAGTCTGTAGGGTCTCTTGTGGATTGGTCTCACTCCATATGCGGCAATTTTGCTTATTAACAAACCCGTTAAGCCAAAAATGCGCCTCATCGCTGAACACAATTTTGCGTCTATAAGTTGCGCGAATCCACGACTGATTTTCAAAGTAAATTTGGATAATTTCGTAGCGTTCTTCAAGCGTGAGTCTATTCATGATGATTTGTCAGAGTATACTGAAACAAATAAAAAAAATGTTTCATCAAAATTTAATTTTTTGTGTTACTTTTTACAATTTAAAGTTCTATCTAGCTTAAAAAAACACCCTATATTACTAATATTTGAGAGGCATAAATCCGTTCGCATGAATTATTTTAGTTTCCCAAAATTTCGTTTTTATTTACAAGCCCAGAATAAGACCATAAATGCAACCTAAAATAAGATTTTCAAAATCTAAAAATAAATATGCGAAATAAGTATATTCTACGCATATGCATAAAATCGCATTTTAAGGGTCTTTTCTACGTTTCACCAAAAATTGTAAAAAACAAAGTAGGTACACATTCTTTATTTCTTATAATTGTCGCTTAATTCTCCAAATAATTGATAACGAAGGTTTGGTTTTCAATAATCTTATTACAATATATCTCAAATAACATAAGTATATTTAATGCAGGTTTAATCACATAAATATGTAGAATAGCAGTGGACAAATGCGAGACTTCGCTCATTTTAGTGCAGCCCTTGCTAAAATTTCAATTTCGGTTTTTTTATTTTTATATTTGGGTGAAAACATATCAACTCAACACACCATTCGGATTTACTGTCTCCGATTTGAATGAAATTCGACATAACTGTGGTACACTACAAGAGCCCAACGATGCATAAATTTTGGGGCACGAACCTTTTAGGTTTCCGAAATATGACGTCACGAATATTGGAAAAAAGGTAAAATTTGGCTAAAGTAAGATTACAAAATCGACAATAACCTAAAAACTATTCAAGATATAAAATTTGTTTTGGTATTATTTATTAGGTAAGAATTTACCCTTTAAAATGGTATGCATATCGATATTTTTCATGGAAGGGTTAAAGCTCATTTTTTTGGGGTCTTCAGTTCAAATTCCCATTGCTCGAAATTAAGGTGACCATACGTCATCTTTTTTGGAGGACAATAATCTATTTTCACTCGCTGTCATCTATAAAATGTTTGTCCTCTTTCTGTCATCTTTATCATAATCGGTCATCTTTCATCTTTATTTTTAAAAGCATGATTAATATTTTTTATTATTCATCTTATAGTATGACCAGTACAGCACGGCACGAGGGACGGTTTCCTTTACAAATTACAACAAATTTTATTTCACGCCGGTGCGAGCACCGGTTTTTTCTGTCAAATTCTATGAAAAATGTCGTGCCGTGCTTGTTCTGTTCATACTCTTACTTAACTTTCACTTTTGAAAATAAATTTTAGCACTTATTTTCTTTTCGTAAAGCCCAGTATTTTGTTCAAAAGAGCGAAAAAAATTTCGCTCTGTGTTTTGAGCTCAATTTTTTATTTCGTTTACCGTAAATTTGAATTCGATCCATAATTATTTTGTGTTTGTTATTTATTTTATCTTAATTCAAAAGTAATAATAAAATCAATAAAAACATCAAAATAAACATTAAAATAAACTATATTTCAATAAAAACAACAAACATAAACTCAGTGTTAATACAAAAAAATAACACCATAAAAATTACTTAAACTCTCATCTTCAGCATTTACATATAACAACTGTAACCACAAATCTATCAAAAGAAAACAATAAAGAATATAAAAACAATAACACCTACAGCTAATTTGTGCATCTCTCTGTTATTCATAATAATAAAAACAAAGACTACTATAGTTGATCTCTCAATTACACCTAACCCTCACTTTACAAGTTTTGTGCTTTTTTTTTAATTTGTTACCGTATAAATAATTATTATGAATTGTTTAAATAAAAAATGTTTCATTACTAATTTGGACGAAAGAATGCTTGTTTGTAGCGGTATTCCTGAAGCAACTCAAAGGCATGATGGATTGCATTTTTGCTGTACCAATTGTAGAAAAATCGGGATTGATTTCTACAAGTTTTTTCAAAGTAGAAAATCTGTTTTTCTTGATATTCAAAAGGAAATCTCGGATCTTTCAAGCCGTGTAACTGAATATGGGAAATTGTTTGATGAGTATAAATTTCTTGATAATTTTAAATCTCCACAACATTTATCACCAAAACGTCGTAAATCTTCTAGAAGCAGGACAAATCCTCACAGCCCTGCTTCTACTGTAGCTAATAATAATTCTGTCGAAATTATCACACCAATTACCGCTTCTACCTCTAAATCTGTTTTAAATAATAATACGGAAATCATTACACCAATTATCGCTTCTACTTCTAAATCCGTTCCAAATAAAAAAGTTAAATATTCTGAAGTGGTTCAACAAACTTCCATAGTTAATATTAATGATAATGAAATTGTTCATAATGAAATACGCACAACACCCCGTTCTAAGGCAATATTCATATCCCGTCTCGCTTCCGAAATCACCGTCGAAGATATAAACTATTATATAAAAATTAAATTGAACACGAACGCTGAAATTTCAACTTACAAATTTTCGTATGCTCAACCACGTAGCATTACATCGTTTAAAATAATAGTCCCATTTGATATTTTTGAACAAGTAGTTGATCCATGCTTCTGGCCTGATAACACGCTAGTACGAGAGTATGTGTATAAAGAAAATCAAAGAAAAAACAATATTGTCTATCTCCCTTCACGCGAGCAAACATATCAAAAAAACTGAATATAACTGCCGATAACCAATTGTATATTACTTACCAAAATGTGCGAGGTTAAATACTAAACTATCGAAACTGTACATGGAAAGTTTTGACTTTAATCATCATGTCATCATATTCACGGAAACCTGGTTAAACAATAAAACCTTAAATACTGAAATTTTTTGCAACAAATATAATATTTATCGATTTGATAGAGAAACTACTACTACTGGTGGTGGTGTTATTATTGCTGTTTCCTGACTTTTCTCATCTGAAGAAATAATACCTGCTCCTTCATATAAAATTGAATTTATTGGCGTCCGTATTAAACTGAATAAAAAAGTCTTCATTACTTGTTCATATATTCCTCCGAGATCTGATTTTCTTATTTTTAATCAACATTGTGAATCCATTAAATCTGTTATTTCGTCGGCAAAACCAGATGACTCAATTTTTGTTTTTCGAGATTTTAATTTGCTACTGTTTCTTGGAAATTTTTAGACGATTCTTTTATTTATGCCCCAATAAAAGCTGAGGACTGGATTGATGACATTTTAAATAAACTTTATGATTTGTGTATTTATCAAATAAATGGTGTTTATAATGAAAATGGAAGGTTGTTAGATTTGGTGTTTGTAAACGAACCAGCTAACTGTTCTTTAATTCGTACTGATCCGATAACATCACCAGAGGATCGCCATCACCCTACTATTGAAGTAAGTTGTAATATTCCTTGTGTACTGAAACGAAAATCAAAGGATAATTCTGTAAAAGTTTTCTGCTTCAAAAGTTCAAATTATGATGACTTAAATTTTCTCCTGAATAATACAAATTGGCTTGACAAGTTATCCATTTCAAATGGTACTTCATCTACTATGGATGCAATGATCGATGTATTTTATAAAACTATTGTAGAATATTTTGATGAATGTATTACAAAATTCACTGCATGTAAGCAATCTGGTCCACCGTGGAGCTCAAAACAATTGTCGAGACTCAAGAATATAAAAAACAAACGTTACAAAAAATACAAAAAAAATGGGTTAACTTCAGATCATAGTAGATACTCCATTTCCCGCGCTGAATATAATTTACTTAACACGAAGCTGTACAGTAATTACTTCAATAATCTTAAATTTAATTTTAAACGAGATCTAAAATCATTCTATAAATTCGTTAATTCTTAAAGAAAATCTACTGGATATCCAAATATTATTAAATACTTAAGTCATGAATCTTCCGACGATTTGGTCATAAGTAATATGTTTGCTGATTTTTTTGCTACCACTTATTCCGATGCGCAATACAATAAATCCAACAAATATCCTTTCCCAGTTGTAGAACATCAGCCTATATCATTTCTTTTCATCAATACTTCCCAGATAGTAACCTGTTTGAAAAATCTTAAATCATCACACTACAGCGGACCTGACGGTATTCCTAGTTTTGTTTTAACTAATTGTGCTCAAGCTTTTTCCACTCCTTTAACAATAATGTTTAATGCATCAATAAAATATGACTACTTCCCCAATTTTGGAAGCGTTCATACATTATTCCATTATTTAAATCGGGTAACAAATCAAACTTTATGAATTATAGAGGCATCGCAAAGTTAAGTGCAATCCCTAAACTCTTTGAGAAATGTATAACAGATTTTCTCTGCCATCAATCATCTTCTTTATTGTCATCTTTCCAGCACGGCTTTAGGAAAGGCTGTTCAGCGATGACAAATCTTTTGCAACTAACCACTCTTGTTAACCGCGGATATAATAGTGGGCAAGTAACTGATGTAATTTATACTGACTTCAGCAAAGCCTTTGATAAAGTCAATCATAATCTCCTTCTTAAAAAGCTTTATTTCACTCAAAACAGTTTGAACTAGATAGAATCATATCTTATTAGTAGAATACAGAGTGTACCTTTTAATAACGCCACTTCAAGGAGTATTATTGTAAACTCTGGAGTGCCACAAGGTAGTCATCTTGGTCCAATTTTATTTTCGTTTTTTATAAATGATTTGCCATGTGTAATGGAACGATGTAATATGTTATTGTATGCGGATGATGTAAAAATATTTCTTAGCTATACTGAACCTTCAGATCAAATCTATTTGCAACATGACTTGGATAATTTTTATAATTGGTGTAACATTAATCTTATGGATCTTAACCTTAAGAAATGCAAACACATGTGATTTTCCAGAAATTGGAATTCTATTGGTCTATATATTTTGGGAGACTACCAGCTGGAATTAGTTAATGAGTTCTTGGATCTTGGTATTTTACTTGATCCAAAATTAAATTTTAAACAACATATCACGATGATGGTAAATAAAGCCCGTGGTGTTCTTGCTTTTATAAAGCGATGGGCAAAAGAATTTACAGACCCAGGGGTTACAAAGCAATTATATACATCTCTGGTAAGACCAATTATGGAGTATGGTTCTATACTCTGGGACCCTGAAAGTACTGTTGTCAGCAATCGTATTGAATCGGTCCAGAAACAATTCCTTTTGTTCTGTTTAGGAAACTCAACATGGAACCCGTCTGCTGATCTTCCATCGTATACCATTAGGCTTGATAGAATTAAATTGCCTACTTTAGTAAGCCGAAGGAAAATGCTAAATATTTCATTTATGATAAACTTGCTTAATGGTGACATTTCTTCTGATTTCCTGCTTAGTAATGTTCAACTTCATGTTCCTCAAAGATCTACTCGCTCTTATATCCCGTTATATTTACAAGTCTTTCAATCAAACTGCGCTAATGCTGATCCCTTTCGAAGAATATGTAAACACTACAACGAAATGAATGAATTGATAGATTTTTTTCAAATGTAAATGTCATTAAACGTAATATAATTTTGTACTTAAATACGTAGGCTATAATTTGTATTTGTTAATCATGTTTTTCTTTTTTAATATTACAGTCTGTAAGGATTTTTATCCATAGACTTAAATAAATAAATAAATAAATAAAAAAAGCTATAACAAAAACATTAGAATTGACAAACTTTTAATGGTCTATAAAAAGTTACAATCATAATTAATGTCATTTTTTCGCTACAATTTCAAATGGTCCTGTCTATTAAATTGATGCGAACAAAATTCCATCGCAATTTCGCAACAATTCTACGCAAGTGAAAAATCATTTTTTTTATATGGAGTTTGACAGCTTTTTTCGCAAAAGTACGAACAAAATACCGGCCTTAAGGAGGGAGGGGGCATACACGATACTGCATGCTGTACTATTTGTTGGATGAAAATGCGATTTTGATGGTGTATGGGCTTGTTTGACGACCATTACAAAAACAAAATGCACACGTCCATCCAGCAAGTTAGCCGACATGCAGTATCGTGTATGAGCTCCTGTAAGCTTTATGAGTACAGGGTTGATACATTGCAAACATTTTTTTTTTTTTTGTTAATATTTTTTACTTTATTTAAACAAATTAATTCATACAATATTGGGCCTCAGCGCCTCTAGGGCTTTGTTGAGGTAATTTGGCAATCAACTAGGCTTATGATTTAACAATAATTTGTAAAAATATCAAAGTTAGAAAATAATATAAAAAATGCAAAAAAAAATTAAAAATTAAATAACAAAAATAAAAAATTAAATAACAGAATTAACGATATTTTGTGCAAGATATTCTTTCAACAACCTATTTTTAAATGAAGAAATAGATAAACTTTCTTTAAGGTTACATGGTAAACTATTAAATTCCTGACTACCCATATATTCTACCCTTTGTTTTGTGGTTTCTAAACGGCATCTTGCAATTCTCAGGTTTGAGCTGTTCCTGGTATTAAAAGATTGTTGATTTATTGTAAAACTTATCGTGTAATGGCCTATGTTATGAATTACCTTATAAACATATATAAGCAGTTGCATTTTGTATATTCCATGTATTGGTAAAACATTTTTTGCGACATCCTTATACAAAGACAGGGTTGGGTACATTATAGGAAGATTAAATACAGTTTTCAACGATTTATTTTGTAATATTTGCAGAGATTTCAAGTCTTGGTTTTTTTTAAATCCATATATAAATGCCAAGTAATTCAAATGGCTTTGAATCAGCGTTTGAAAAATAATGTATTTAGTTTTTTTTGTATTAGTCTATATTTTAGTTTAAATAAAATTCCAACGGCGGGTATTATCTTACTATGAAGATATTGGATATGTTGATACCAGGACAAATTGCTTTGGATAATAATCCCTAACTACCTTACGGATTGTACTTCCTCCACTTCTTTACCATCTATAAAAATCACATTGTTTGCATTGTTGCATCCTGGATGAGGTCTAAATCTTATAAGTTTCGTTTTCTTAGCATTTAATACTATTTTATTGAGCCTTGCAAATTCCGAAATCAAGCCTGCGTCACGTTCAACCATGGTTTTCAAAACAAGATTTTCTTTATACGGGTTGAAAATGCACAAATCGTCAGCATACATAAATAATTTTCCATCAAGACCTACATTGTTAATATCATTTAAATATATGGTAAAAAGTAATGGTCCCAACTAGGGTTTGGGGTTCGGGAATTCCCGGGAAAATAATATATTTTTCCCGGGAAAACGGGAAATTTTAATAATATTAAATTTTTTAAATTGTTTTTGTTTCGAATAGGATTTTTTAATTTTAGTCATAAAAAACATTTTAAATACCAAAACAAAAATGTCATTGTTAAAATCTTTTAAAAGGAAAACATTTATTTGAAACACAAATAAAATCTTTGCCAAGTAATTAGGAGCATTTCAACTAATAAAGATTTTTCGCATAACTTATTCAAAATTTAAGTAGTAAAACCTAAAAACTTGGTAAAATGTTTAAAAGAAATATAAAAAAAAAGCTTTGTTTCTTACAAATAATCGCCCATAGTAAGGGCATTTTTCAAATGTAAAGTCGACTTTAGTTAAAATATTGTGTGGCAGTAAACCTTATATATATATTTGTTCCTTTTACTCCTGCAAGGAGCATAGGGCATAAACCTTGACTTTGGTTTATTTTTGGAGCATTCTGATTGGTTAATTTATTTTCAACCAATCAAAATATTTGAAAATATAAATATTTTTGTAAGGTTTTCATACACAAAATGAACAATACCGTATGATTAAAAATAAAGTCGACTTTAAATTTAAAATACTCCTTTATATTAAGGGTCAATAATTTTATAAGTAACGTTTTCATTAATAAATGTGAAAAGAAAAGACTCATGGTTAACGGTGGTATCTAAATTTAGTTATCCGACACCTAAATTTGGTTCACAAAAAAAAAAAAAAAAAATTGATGGTCATGCAACTTCTCTTGAAGAAAACAACAACAAGAATAACGTTTCAGCTAAAATTAGCAAAGTACCCGAAGAAAAAAGTGTAAGCTGAATAGGCATTAAAGGTTTTATGGTAGGGCAAACATTTCCTGAAATGGTATCCAAATTAGCCGCAGTCAATCCGCACCATAACTAGATCTTCGTTTATTCGAGAAAGTTTTTATAATAAAAATCTTGCATTGCAAAAAAATGAAACCCATGCAAAGAACATTATATTAAATTACTACAATCATGTAAAATATATCATGATAAAAGAAATATCGAGCAATATTTCTAACAATAGGAGATTTACTATAATCTTAGATGAATGGACAAGAATATCACAAAAGAGATATTTGAACATATGTATAACGGAAATAATTCATTTTATAACCTGAGGTTGGTTTATATATCGGAAGATGTAATGCTGATGAAATAAGAAGAATTGTAGAAATAAGACTAGAAGAGTTTTATTTGTCTTTGGAAAATAACATTGTGGCCACCATATCTGCTGGAATCATGCAATTCATTTGGCAGTGCTTAGAGTAATTTATGTGAAATCAAATGTTCAACATTCTGATATTTTTACTTTGAATTCTCACTACACAGACTGAATTTGTACTGAAATAGTGTTTTTTTTTAACAAAAATTACTTATATAGGTGGTTTTCATTAACAATTTTGTTCAAAAATATTTACCGGGATTCCCGGGAATTAAATTTTTTCATTCCCGTTTCCCGGGAAATAAAAAAGTCCGGGAAATCCCAAACCCTAGTCCCAACACGCTTCCTTGCGGTACGCCATACACAACATCTTTCATCGAGCTCTTAGATGTATTTATTTGAACATACTGTTTTCTTCCTTCCAAGTAGCTTTTGAGTAGCTCCAATTCCACACCTCGTATTCCATAAAATGTTAACTTTTGCAATAAAATTTTGTGATTGACCAGAGCAAAAGCTTTGATAAAATCATAAAAGATACCACCAACACCAGTATAACCCTTATCCAAACAGTCACATATGTAGTTTACAACATTAACTACAGCTTCATCAGTGCCACAACCTTTTCTGAAACCATATTGATTAGGAAATACAATAGACTCATTTTCCAAATATGCTAAAAGTTGAGAGTGCAAAATTTTCTCAAAAACTTTGTCAATTACTGACAAAACAGCCACTGGTCTAAATTTTTCCACGGCAAATGTATTAATTTCCTTAGGAATAGGAACGATTTTATGAATTTTCAGTACATCAGGAAAAACCGAGTTAGTAACCGATGAATTTACACTATTCGCAAGAATAGGCGCAAGAAATAAACATCTTGGTGTAACATTATCATTTCCAGAACTTTTATTAATTTTCAAATGAGATATTAAATTCCAAACTTCAACGCTGCTGGTTAGACAAAGTCTAAACTGATTATTGTGATATCGTAGCGTCCTTAACGAATTACAGTTGTCACCTGGGCTTGATTCAATTTGATTTTTCAAAATTTCTACCGAATTTAAAAAACAGTTATTAAAAACTTCAGCTTTTACCTTATCATCGCTTATAACCTCACCATTCTCATTTATAAGATTAATTGTATTCTTCGACGCTTTCCCAAGAGTACTATTCAAAAACTTCCAACATTTTCTTGGTTCTTGTTGCATTCTACTTAAATTGTCATTATAATATTTTACCATAGCATCTTTACTAGCAAGTTTAATAACTTTGCTAATTCTTTTTATACTGATTTCTATTTCAGCTGTATGACGTTTTTTCTTTCTTTGTTTTAGAAGCTTTTTTTATACTCAATAAGAGCCTGTAGATTACCGTTGATCCAAGGTGTCATATGGTGCTTAAAATATACTTTTCTTTTAGTTTCCAGCGTAGAAGCTGAGAGCGCATTTGAAATACAATCTACAGTATGTTTTGTATCATTATTAGGAGTTCCAGTTAAATACGATATATACAAGCTTTGCGCAAGGTTTTCCCTAACCAAATCGTAATTACAATTATACTTCACAATTTCCATAAAATCTCTAGTTTTCATCGGTAAATTAAGCTTGCAATATATCAAGTTGTGGTCGGTCAGATCGCATTCTACTGAATCAATTTCAATAATATTCGGAATATTACTAAAAACGCTGTCTATCGACGTAGAACTACTAGGACGAGTAACCAGATTGTGACAATTTCTGCAGTCGTAACATTGAAGCATATAAGAAACATCTGTTGCAAGAGGGTTAAGCAAGAAATCAATATTACTGTCTCCAAAAACTACACATGGACCTTGAGCATAACGGCTGAGAAAATCTTCCAAAAACATCAAAAATTAGTTAAAATCACACTTTTGTGACCTATAGAACGATATTAATTTGATTGGTTTTGCAGATATCTTCTGATTTTGAATCGATATTGTTATAGAATTTATAAAATCTTCACTTTTACAACAATCCACCGAATATACTAAACTCTGTTTTATATAAATTGATGTACCGCCATAGCCATCTTCCCTATAGCAATGAACGCAATTATAGCCTGGAATACTGTAAAGCTGAACGATACTACTTTCAAACCACGTTTCTTGAACGCAGATTATATCGGGAAGTCGAGGAAACTGAGTAATTAATGTTTTAAATCTATAAACTGTTTATAGTTCTATTATCCTATTTATTTAAGTTTCGTTATGTTTTTTTTTTTTAACTAACTTTATATATTTATAAGTAAATGTAAATTTTTTTGTTTTTTATACCCTACACCACTATGTGGTCAGGGTATTATAAGTTTGTGCTGATGTTTGTAACACCAAAAAATATTGGTCGTAGACCCACCTTATAGTATACCGATCGGTTCAGAATTTTTTTTTTATTTCGATTTAACGATGTCCGTCTGTCTGTCTGTCCATGCAATCTTGTGCGCACTCTACAGGTCGCAAATATTAAGATATTTTGATGAAATTTGGTACGCAGACCTATGTTGGCCCAAGGACGAACAAGTTTGATTTTGAGGAACATCGGTCCATGTTTAGACCTAGTGCCCATATAAGGGTCCTACCAAAATTATACTGTTTATACGCTGCAGGTCGTAAATATTAAGATATTTTGATGAAATTTGGTACACAGACCTATATTGGCCAATAACGCAGCCTATTGATTTTGGTGAACATCGGTCCATGTTTACACCTAGTGCCCATATAAGGGTCCTACCAAAATTATACTGTTTATACGCTGCAGGTCGTAAATATTAAGATATTTTGATGAAATTTGGTACACAGACCTACATTGGCCCAATAACGCAGCCTATTGATTTTGGTGAACATCGGTCCATGTTTAGACCTAGTGCCCATATAAGGGTCCTACCAAAATTATACTGTTTATACGCTGCAGGTCGCAAATATTAAGATATTTTGATGAAATTTGGTACACAGACCTATATTGGCCCAATAACACAGCCTATTGATTTTGGTGAACATCGGTCCATGTTTAGACCTATTGCCCATATAAGGGTCCTACCAAAATTATACTGTTTATACGCTGCAGGTCGCAAATATTAAGATATTTTGATGAAATTTGGTACATAGACCTATGTTGGCCCAAGGACGAAGCCTATTGATTTTGGTGAACATCGGTCCATGTTTAGAACTAGTGCCCATATAAGGGTCCCCCAAAATTGGCTTGGTTACAAACTGCAAGTCGCAAATATTAAGATATTTTAATGAAATTTGGTGCGCTGACTCACATTATAGAAAATTTTGACACAAGCCCCATTTTAACCCATTCGAATTTCGGATCCAAACCAGACTGGTGGAGGGTATTGTATAGTCGGCATGCCCGACTTTAACCTTTTTACTCGTTTTTAATAATTTTACATATTTACATATCGCACTTGATCAACAAGAGGGTATTAACTCAAAATTTTAAAATTTTTAGTAGAGATGAAAAACTGTTTGTGGTTACATTTCAAGAGAATTTGAAAATCCGAATACGTCATAGTAAGCAAATTTCATTTGAAAATATATTGTCATTGTTTTTCTTTTAAATTTTTGCAATTATTGCAAAAAAATCTATTTTCTGAGTTAATACCAATTTTCTGGTACTTTTTGTTGATATAAATGTAGTCACTACACTATCACGAAAATGGTCTCAAATGTGGTTTTCGAGATGAAAGAGTAATCGGAATACTTTTAAATTTTTGCAGTAGACAGATATTGATGTTGTTAGCTGATTTCTTGCAAAAAGTGAAATTTTAAAAATTTTGAGTTGAGTGCGATATGTGAGTTGAGTTGAGTGCGATATGTGAATGTAAATTTTTCTGTAAAAAATGTTGAATTCAAATAAATTTTTTTTTCTTAATGTCATCTTTTTTCTTTTTCAAAATCTTAAAAAATATATATATATATTTTATATACAGTGCACTCGCGATAATATGAACATCCTAATATATGAACATCCCAAAATATGAACGCTTTTTCTCTACCACTGAATACTCTAAAATATGAACTTTGTGCAAACGCTTTAAAATATGAACAACATCTTTTGAAAAATGTGTGCGAATTTTAACCGCATAGTATTGTAATTTAGGGAATACCCGAGTAATTTGCATTTATTACATATTTAAAATGGCTTTGGCTGTCAATCAAAAATGCTTATAAAGCCAACAATTACATTAAAAAAGCTTTATGTACGAGTATGTATGTAATTCTGTATTTCACTATAGGTTGAATCTACAGCTTTGAACTTTAAAAATGAAAGGAGGATTCTATTGAATATAACGATCATGAAATAGAATAAGAAATGTCCGACGAATATGATTGTGTGGAGGAACCTAAAAAGACTTTTAAAGTCAGGGAAGCTGTCGACATCTTTAATAATGAATTGCAGTGGGCTGAAAGTAAAAAGGTTGAACAACGTGCCTTAAATGTTTTGAGGGAGTTACGGAAGAGGGCAATTTTAAGAGTACTTGAGCAAAAGAAACAGCAAAAGAGGATAATCGATTTCTTCGCTAATGAGGTTATAACCTTTTCTCGAAATTGAGGCAGAAAATGAATTTATATGTGCATTATATTTTTGGTTTACATTCATTCTTGTTAATTTGTTTGTTCGTACATATGAATGAAAAAAGTTCCTTTTAATAAAATAAAGATTCATTTTAAAACAAATAAAACTTTCATTTATATAGAAAGAAACTTTATGTGACAAGTATATGACTTTTTTTACTAACTTTTCATACCATTCGCAAATATGAACAATCCTGCAAATATGAACAGGCTTGGTTTTAATTAGTTCATATTATCGCGAGTTCACTGCATTTATATATTTATTCCCGTCGTTCCAAGTTGGAGCATAGGGCCATTACAAATGTACTCCATAGAGATCTGTTACAAGCTATTAGTTTAATCTCATTCCAGGACTTCCTTGTGATTGTTATTTCGGAGTCCAACTGTCTTCTCCAAGTGTAGTTTGTTAAACTTATGATTATGATTATTGTATCTCTAATACATTTGTGTGAAAAATTTAAGGTGGTGTCTCGATTCGTTTCTGAGTTATAGCCAAAACCGTGTCCCTAAATATTATTTGTTGCCCTAGTGTATTGTGTATTAGGGTGGATCTTATTTTTCAAAGGCACCTTGAAATGTGCCTTTGGGTATGGAAATACAGCATGCAAAAAATTAAGGTGATCATATAACGGGAGCACGTGCCGCATCGGCCCTGAAATTTGGAATACGATTTAGAAGGCGAAAAAATCACTCTTTGCAAATACTGGCTCTTAAATAACTGTATTTTTAGAAAATGTAAATAGAATCATAATCTAGACTGAATCACCTTTCCGGAAATGTACAAAAATCTAAAATCGGTTGGAAAATATTTAAGTAATTGCAATTTCCTCAGACCATTGTAGGGTTAAAATGAGATAAAATATGAAAATCGTAAAAAATAAAACATTTTTTCAAAAACTTACAATGTTATACTCTAGTTTCATTTCTAAGATCCACAAATATTCCGATATAAATTTTTGTCTCCCTTAGGTTATGATAACCTAGTCCCAAAGATGGACATTTTTTTATAAATTTGCGAAACTCTACACTCAAAAAAGAGATTTATTTTTGTCTCTCTTGGGTTATGATAACCTAGTCCCAGGTATGGCCAAAGATGTAATTTTTTTTTATAAATTTGCAAAACTCTACACTCAAAAAAAGACATGAACTAAAATTTAATAAAAATTAACTTCAAAATAGTTTAAAAATTGTTCTCTATTTAAGTAAAATTTTACTAAAGTTTAGGAAAATTTTCTTAAAGCCAATAAAAATTTATAAATATGAGTAAAAACGAAATAGTTCATTTACTCAAAAATAGTTCATCATTTTCCTAAATGATATTTCTAGATTTCAAGAAAAAAAAATTTCAATTCAAATATTCAATTTCAAAATATTTCGCTTACTCACATGGTCCCAAGGACAAAGACTATTGATTCTAGATAGGATCGGTCCATATTTGGACCTACCGCCCATATGGGCTATATTTCCGATTTTCTCTTCTTTTATCATTTTATATAAAATTTTGACACAAGTCCTATTAACACAATCGAATTTCGGATAAAAACATTAGTTGGCTTTTAACCAGACTGGTGTAGGGTATTATATAGTCGGCATGCCCGACTCGTTTTTTAATTAATTTATAATAATACAATCCCAAAAAATGTGGTACATGCTACATGTATTAATTCACAAAAATACATACCTGTGACCAGGCACGTAGGTAGGAATTTATTTCGGGAGGGGGGCTTTTTAAAATTGTTTTGGTTAATTTTTCGGGTGTTTTTTTTTTTGGTATAATTAAAAAATTTGTAACCCTTACCAAAAACTCGTTATTTTAAGTTATGTATGCTCCTTTACTTGTTTTGTGTAAAGTTCAGTAAAATGAGAGTAAGCACAAAATCCTAAATGACAAAATTGCCCAAAAGTATGGGAACGCACAAAATCACTTTTCTAGCCCAAAACTTAGTTAAAAGAAATAAATTAAAATACATTTGGTTTTAGGCTGATAAATCGCACAGATGCACATATTTTTTGCATTTAAAAGTTTTTTAACTTTGTTCAGTTAATTTTTATATATAAAAGTATTATTTTGCGTATTTCTTTGCTTAATTAAAATTTGTTATTTGTTTATAATTACACCAGCTATCCCTTTTATAATTTTCCGAAGTTAATAGTAAAAAGAGACACACAAATACACCATTTTGAGCGCTCTCATTTGCTCAATTTTCGAGTACGGGAACACTTTTTGGTAAGAATGGTTTCCGCGGTAACATAAAGGAACAGACCTTTTATGCGCTAATTCAGCAGAAAAATTAAAAGACAAATTTCTTTTATTAATTGCCTGATATTGGTAAAGGAAGAAAGAAACTTTTTAAATATTACAATTAAGAATGGCTAATACCCATAAGATAAAATTTAATTTTTAACGCATTTTCTAAGTTCTAAACTAAATTCTATATTTCAAGTTTAATTTAATTTCTATGTGATTTCAATTTTCAAAAATTTTGGTTTTTTTTTTGTCAATATTTAAAATTGTTTGCCATCCGTTTCCGATATGGAGTATGTTCTTTTACCCATTTTTGCCAAGCATAGACTCCGTGGGAATTTTCAAGTTCCAATACTAAATGAAGGCAAAATTCCGGAGGATTTTGCAAAGTTAGCTCGGTTTTTTATTTTATGGCCTCTTGAAATATCTGTGTGGCGCGTAACCCCAAAAATATTGTTAATTTTTAGAGTTAGGAACTCTCTGGCGTTCACGAATAAGTTAAATTTCAACTGTTCCCTCGGTTCTTTTAATTTATTCGGAATTATCAAGCAAACCATTGCCATAATATAATCTTATACTGATAGGAAAAATCCTGAAAAATTAGCAAACAAAGAAAATACTCAAAATTAGTTAAAAGGGGCCCTGCAAAGAAAGCTTTTGAAATTAGTAAATCGTTTTTGCTAAATATTAGTGAGATAAGAACAGCAAAAATGCAACTGTTAAGTGTACGAAATATTAGTATTTGAGATAAATTTTGTTTAGGGAATTGCAAATTTACCTTGCTAATATCGGCATAGAAATGTTGATGAATATTAGTAGAAATCGTTATATATTCAAAAGTTGATTTATCTTTAAATTTAATTGAGTTGAATATAAATAACGGCCTCTCCTGCTACAAGAAACAGAAATATTTGCTAGAAAATAGTGGACTGTTTTTTGCAGTGTAGATTTTTATTCTTATTAAGAAATTAAAAAAAAAATAAAAACTTAAAATTGTTTGTGATGTTTTTGTCGACTAATATCCAGGAAAAGTTAATCGAAAATTGTTATTTTCGATTAACTAAAATATAGCTGAAATTATGTAAATTTAAGAGATTTGTTCTTGCTGTTTGTATTTTTCTAATTTTTAGGAAATGATCCGCTGAGTTCAGCTGTTTTCACAACAAAATTTTTTGAAGATTTTATATTATTAATATATCAACAATTAAAAAAATTTCTCGAATGAACCAGTGAACTAAAAGAATACATTAGCTTAAAAATAAAATTGATTGAAAGGAACTGTGAACTATAATGCCCAGTTCTAGTAATTTTTATTCCGATTGTTTGTTTGTACAAAATGTTTCATTTTGTATGGAAATTTCCTGGTGTCCTGACATTTTTACTCACAATTTCTAAACCGATTCGACAATTTTTAACACCAAACTGGTTATAACAAACAATTTGAATAAAAATAAGCAACTGATAGTGCGTCTTTGTTACGCGAACGTGATTAAAATTTCAAGAGGACATCAAATTAAAACCCAAGCTAGATTTGCAAAACCCTTTGAGGATTTTGTTTTAGCAACAAGCTAGTCGCCATGATTATTTTGCCAGGTCTTCTAAAACCGCAGAATCTATTTTTGTAAAATATACTGCAAGAATCTTGTTGGGACAAATCCGAATTTATATATGTATTTAATTTACAGTCACTTCCAGAATAAATTTTGGAGACAACTTGGAAAGTTATGCTGCCATATAAAATTTTTGAAAAGTCGCGATTTTAACGTAGAGGCCGCTATAGATGAATACATTTTTTGCTTGAAATATTTTCCTTTTAATTGCTTCTTTACTAAGCCATAGCATTTATTAAGCCCGATTTTGCTTTCAGCGATTCAATTAGCCTAAACCTTAAAAAATCGTAAAAATCCATACAAAATGCGAACAATGGTTTTAATATCAAGTTTTATTAATCAAATTTTAAGCCTAAATATGAATTCAGGTCCTGTGCCTACATTTCACCACAAACAATTTATATTGATTGCATTTAAAAATATTTGTTTATAAAAAAAATAAATGGAAAAGCGCCAAATTTTAAAGACATTTAGCGAAAAATCTGCACCTTAGATTGAAAAATAAAGTACGCCATTGTAATCAGCATATTCGAAATATATAGAACTGATGCTCAGATCTCCATTAATTTTTTAAGTGTCATGCAGTGTTATTTATACCAATTTCATTGTACTAAAATTATTGATATTTAGTAAATCTTTTAACTTATTTTAGCAAATCGATTTTGAATTGCAACAATTTTTCTAAAATTTATTTAAGATCAGTAGACATATGTTGCTAAAATTAGCACAAAAATACCGCTGGATTCAAAACAGTTAAATTTCCCATAATAACAGCAACATTTTCAGTAGCCATTATGGACTTTTTTGGTTGAGTGTAATAGCTTGTGCCTACAAGGAAAACCAAAGGTTAATTCATCAATTTTATGTTTAAATTATAACAAATATGACGAAAAATATTAGTATGTAGTAACAATAAAAAATAGCCACTTATCAATTAAAACAGTTTTCGCAATTGGATTTCGAGTCCATTTTATTTATGAAAACGTCAGAAACTTGGATACTTGCTATTTGATTTGATTTTAGTTTAGTTTATTGATTCAAACTACCACAACAAGAATAAATCTTATAAATTACAGTGATAGCACGTAAAACTTTCAAGTAAATGTTTTGTCAAATTCAAATACAATTTATAAATTGATTTTAATTATAAATTAAAAAACTTAAAAATAACATAGTGAAATTTAAATTACACAAACATACATATAAATTAAAATAAACATTATAAAATTGAAAAACATTTAATACATTTTAAACAAATTTAATAGTTCCATTTTAAAACGTATTGTGTTGCTAACCAATTGAATATTTGATGGTAAGTCATTCCAAAGACCGATTGTGTAATTAAAAAATTGTCTTGTAGATAAAACGTATTTATATTTTTGTGAGATCAGGCCTCTTCCACGTGGAGATTTGGCAAAAGTAATTCTTCTATAGAGATATTCAGGTTCCTTTGAATATATCAGCTTATGCATCATCAAAAGGCTTTTATACTTTAGTAAGTCTTTAAAACAAATATTATGCAAGTGATATGTGAACGATGATATATTATCCCTTCTACTGCGATTAAATACATATCTGGCTATATTATTATATGTGACTCGAAGTCGATCGTAATCAGAGGTGTCACAATTTACAAATATTTCACATCCATACAGCAAAACAGGTATTAGATATGTTTTTGCCAGGAGCATACGTATTTTAAATGGCGTCGACGCTTTAACAGCCCACAGGTTTCTCAACATCCCATGAACTTTTCCAGCCGAAATATTTATGTGATTTTTCCAAGAAAGCTCGGCATTAAACGTTATTCCTAGATTTGATGATGATGGAACAAAATCGATTGTAGTGTTATTTATTAGCACAGAGACGTTATTATCAAGTCTTTTTTATTATTTCTTGATATAAAGATACATTTTGATTTCGTTGGGTTTATGCACAAACCATTTAGACTTGCCCAATTGTGAATTTTATATAAATCATTGTTGATGCGTTCAATACAATAACGTACATTTTCCATTTTGGTGCTTAAGTACAACTGTACATCATCCGCATACATTTGTATATCACAGTGACTTACAGCTTCAGGAAGATCATTAATGTACATACAAAAAAGCAATAGACCAAGAATGGACCCCTGTGGTACCCCTCTATCAACATGAACTGCATTGGAAGTCAAGCCATTTAAAAAAACAACTTGTTTACGGTTTAAAGGGTATGACGAAATAAGATTTTTAGCCGAATTAGAAAAATTAAAAAGCATTTGGAGTTTGGTCAGCATAATTGAGTGATCAACTGTATCAAAATCTTTGCTGTGATCTAACAGCACAAGAAAAAGAAATTAAAAAGCTTTTGGAGTTTGGTCAGCAGAATTGAGTGATCAACTGTATCAAAAGCTTTGCTGTGATCTAACAGCACAAGAAAAGATACCATATCATTATCCAGTTTTGACCTAATTTCTTCTACTACATCGATCAATACCGTGATGCAACGTCTTCCCTGTCTAAAACCAGACTGTTTTTCTGTTAGGAAATTATGCTCCTGTAAATATTTATACATTTGGCTTTTCATTAGATTTTCCATTACCTTGGACAAAAAAGGTAGTATGGCAATTGGTCTAAATTCACTGCTGTTCTTAGGGATCGGAATTATTTTGGCTTCTTTCCATATATCGGGGAATATTGACTTAGTTAATATGGTATTAAATACGTACGTAATGAATTGCAGAATTTTAGCGATGATAAGTTTCAAAAATCTAGGATTAAGTCCATCCAAACCCACAGCATGCGATTTTATTGATGTTATACTTTTTAGAACTTCTATTTGATCCACACATCGAAAATAAAAACAATTTTCAAAAGGCACTACATGGAATTTTTCATATTCATTTTCAGTTGGTCTTGCCACTTTAACGTCAACAAATTGGTGGTTTAGTTTATTTACGTCAACGTCAGAACTAGTAATGCAAACACTCTTTTCACCAATACCAATTTCACGGATTTCTTTCCACTTGCTCTTGCTATCTATAGCTGTTGAAAATTTCTGTTGATAGTACGCTGTTTTAGCCTTATTTATGTTATCCACAACTTTTTTCTTAGCGGATTTAAACAAAAATTGCAATTCAGGGGTTTTAAAATTCTTCCATTTTTTATAAGCTAGATCCCTGACATCAATTAAACGTTTTATTTCTGAATTAAACCACGGTGGCTGTTTGTTTGTTTTCTGGCACGGTTTCATTAAATACTTCAAACAGATTATTTTGAATGAAAGCTATTTGATCATTTACGTCTTCAAGGTCGTAAATTAAATTCCAACTAATGCAATCAAGCCGCTGGTTTAGTGCCACGTAATCTATGTTTCGAAAATCACGATATGAGTAATAAATATCTTCAGTGCAGATAAAGGCATCATACACTGTAAAGATAAGGTCATGCTTTGAAAAAACTGGAGCAGATAACTGATCATAAAGAAGTATTTTCTTAAACAATTATCTTAATTTTTGCATTAAAAAATACAAAAATTGTTTTTTCGGACTTTCTATATTTTCATATATTTAGTTAGAATATTCTTCTACCTCAAGTCCAAATTCTAATATGATATTGTCATCCCGAGTAAAAAAGTTTTGATATAACCATATATTATTTTATGTAATTGCATATAGTAAGTTATAGTTACATATGGCCACATATGCTTTTAAATTCAAGCAGATATACTTTTATATAGTCATATGTTAGATATTTTTTCCTCAAAGGTTTTAATATGGAGACATATGTGATTTTATATTATTACATACTGGCCTACATATAATTGCATGTGCTATATATAAGTTCATAAAGTAACATATTACCGATATAATTACGTATACGTTTATATATAATTTAATAGGACACTATACATAATAATATAATACTATATGTGGAGCCATATAAGAAATATTTCATAATTTGTGTTAGATATGATTATATATGGACGAATAAGAACCCATATATAACTTAATATGGTTCCATATCTACAATATTTCATGATTTCTTTAATATATAACAATATAACGTTCTTTATAACATCATCTATAATTATATATCATCCCACATAAGCAATTATTTCAAAGTGATTTTATATAAAACCGTATTATATTATATGTGGTTATATGTTAACAATGATTTTGAACTAGTTTTAGATTTAGTAATTACTAGGGATTGGCGCGTGACTAGAAATGTGAGTCACGTTATTCACACGTGGTCGTGAGTAATAATTACTATACTCAAGTGATTCGTGCGTGAGTCTGAGAATATATAATTCGCACTTGGTTCGTGCGTGAGCGGGAATAAGAATATATAACCTGTGCATGATTCGTGTGTGAGTTTATTTTTTGCATCATATATTTTTAGTAATTTTTACTATTTTGTAATATTTTACTACTTTTTTACTATTTTTCTTATATCTTGGTTGTATAACATAATCCTATTAACTTCAAAATTTCAGTCTTGTTAACTTTATTTTAAAATTACTAAAAATAAAGAAAATTTTGTTCATGTTTAATGCACTGTCATGGTAAATCTGGATAAAAGTAATGGAAGATTTATCGAAATTATAGCAGACCTTTGGGTTAATCATTATATTTGGAAATTAATTACACATGCAATTACACAATTACATGTAATTGTAATTAAAAAAAAATAATTACAAGTAATTTGTAATTGAAAATTTTCAATTATACATTATACATATAATTGTAATTGAAAAAATGTAAATTACAATTAAATTTTTTCGGAAAAGAAATAATGAGAAAAAGCACAAGTGAGGGGTCAGCCCAACATGACGTATTCTTTTTATACTTATCCACGCCTATCCAACCTATCCCAGTCAGTTTTTTCTACAAAATTTTAACAAAAAACAATTTAATTCTAAATGTAATTGAAATTTGTAATTGAAATCACTTTCAATTACAATTACTTGTAATTGAAAATGTTCAATTACAGTTACATGAAATGTAATTGAGTTTTTTTTAATTTCAATTACATTTATTTGCAATTGTAATTGAAATCCCCCAGGTCTGATCTCCAGATATTGCATATCTTTTTTATTTAAAAAAATTATTTTTGTATATTGTTAGATGTGGTCATATATAATATGATCTAAAGTATAAGGTCAATTTTTAGATATAATTGTATCAAACTATGTCCACCTTTATAACATTTTATATAATTTTATATAAAAAGGTATAATTTGATGTAATTGGATGGGGACAAAATTCGGATACAATTGTATCGAATAGCATAAAATTGTATCAAATTGTACCAAATTGTATACAATTGTATACAATTCGATACAATAAGATACAATAAGATGTTCTCATTTTTCGGGTATAATTGTATCTAATTACATAAAAGATTCTATATAATTAAATATAACTTCATATGGCTCCATATCATTTTTTTTTTACTTGGGATATTAGATTTTTATTTGTTGTTTCAAAAAGGGGGTTGGTTGATCATTTTCATGATAGACAATACAATTGTTTCGTAGACATCACTCCACTCTTCAGTTGTCCGCAATAAGAAAATGATAACTTTCTTACTCAAACCGAGACATTACATAAGGTACAAAAAATCAACGGGACGAGAATTTTGTACTTTCGTATATGAACTGTCTGATTTGGTAAAACCAGCTATAAATCAACTCCTTTTTGAAAGCAACAATTACATAAAAGTACCCTTTGGGTACTATTTATATGTATGTCTGTTAGGGTTGCCACATCGCAAAAGTCTAATAACTTGACACTTCGCAAAAAATAACTTGATTTAAAAAAAAAACTTGACAATAAAAAAATGTAATGTGCATATGTGTGCAGTAGGGTCATTCTTAATACAAACATTTTTAATTTTTGAATACACTCGCCATTTTATTGAATTCATAAAAAAAATTTAGGTTTTTTCTGAATTTTTGGGGACAAACTCGATAGTACTACCAGCCATTGAAATTTGGACATAGGTGTTAAATGGACCCAAAAAAAAAAAAAACACACGTAAAATTACAAAACTGACGAAATTGATTAGTGTTTTATTTTTTTTTTTGTAGCATTTATTCCTGTATAATAAGAAGAAAAAGATGAAGTCTGCAAGAAGTCGTTGACATTTTCAAACTTTAGTCCAAAAATATATAAACTTTCCATAGTTTTCGAATCGTCAATTTGAAATTTTAACGTATTTTTTTCTAAAACGTAAAAAACCAAAATTTTATATATAATCAAAATAAAATAGCACTTAAGGTTTTTCTTGTCCCAGTAAAATTATTGTTTACCGATTTTTAAGGAAAACCGTCTTTCGTAAATCTGTACTCACGCTCTCAAAATCAAAGATATACCTTAAGCGCCATTTTATTTTGATAATATATCATCAATTTAATAATTTTATGGAAAAAAACTCTTGGTTTTTTACGTTTCAGAAAAGAAAATATGCTAAAATTTTAAAATGGCGTTTCGAGAATTATGAAAAATTTATAAATTTTTTTGCCTAAAGTTTTAAAATTTCAACGACTTCCTGCTGAATTCATCTTTCTATTATTATTGTTTAGAAATAAATGCTACTCAAAAAAATTAAAACACTAATAAATTTCATCAGTTTTGTAATTTTACATGCTTTTTTTAATTTGGTCCATTTAACCCTTTTTCCCAAATTTCAATCGGAATTTTTTTTATGAATCTAAATAATATGGTGAGTATTCCTATTCAAAAAACTTAAAATTAATTTAAATTAATGTAATATGATTACATCTGTTGGTTTTTTTTTATGATATTGTCATATTAGATTTTATTTGTTGTTTCATTTTATTTCATGTTTTAATAATTACTTAGTGTTGGTCAAAAACATACGATGGTACTTTTGCGAAGAAATTTTTGCATATTATAAATACAATTTTTTTTTACAAAATTAAATAATTTTAATCAAGTTAAATTTATTTTTTTTAAATGCTTAAAAAACGACAAAAATTTAATTTAACTTGACAAAATAAATTTGACCTTGGCACTTAACAAGACCTAAATTAACTTGACAATCAAGGCCATTCAAGGCCATGTGGCAACCCTAATGTCTGTTGTCAATACATTTTGTAAAAACAAAATAAATATTTGAATGAGATTTTAGCCGTGGTGTGCATTAAAAAATACAAAAATTGTTTTTTCGGACTTTCTATATTTTCATATATTTAGTTAGGATATTCTTCTACCTCAAGTCCAAATTCTAATATGATATTGTCATATTAGATTTTTATTTGTTGTTTCAAAAAGGGGGTTGGTTGATCATTTTCATGATAGACAATACAATTGTTTCGTAGACATCATCATAAAAGTACCCTTTGTAATTGTTGCTTTCAAAAAGGCGTTGATTTATAGCTGGTTTTACCAAATCAGACAGTTCATATACGAAAATACAAAATTCTCGTCCCGTTGATTTTTTGTACCTTATGTAATGTCTCGGTTTGAGTAAGAAAGTTATCATTTTCTTATTGCGGACAACTGAAGAGTAGAGTGATGTCTACGAAACAATTGTATTGTCTATCATGAAAATGATCAACCAACCCCCTTTTTGAAACAACAAATAAAAATCTAATATGACAATATCATATTAGAATTTGGACTTGAGGTAGAAGAATATTCTAACTAAATATATGAAAATATAGAAAGTCCGAAAAAACAATTTTTGTATTTTTTAATGCAAAAATTAAGATAATTGTTGAAAATAAGCACACCACGGCTAAAATCTCATTCAAATATTTATTTTGTTTTGAGTTTAAAATTAGTTGTTTTTACAAAATGTATTGACAACAGACATACATATAAATAGTACCCAAAGAGTACTTTTATGTAATTGTTGCTTTCAAAAAGGAGTTGATTTATAGCTGGTTTTACCAAATCAGACAGTTCATATACGACAGTATAAAATTCTCGTCCCGTTGATTTTTTGTACCTTATGTAATGTCTCGGTGTGAGTAAGAAAGTTATCATTTTCTTATTGCGGACAACTGAAGAGTAGAGTGATGTCTACGAAACAATTGCATTGTCTATCATGAAAATGATCAATCAACCCCGTTTTTGAAACAACAAATAAAAATCTAATATGACAATATCATATTAGAATTTGGACTTGAGATAGAAGAATATTCTAACTAAATATATGAAAATATAGAAAGTCCGAAAAAACAATTTTTGTATTTTTTAATGCAAAAATTAAGATAATTGTTGAAAATAAGCACACCACGGCTAAAATCTCATTCAAATATTTATTTTGTTTTGAGTTTAAAATAAGTTGTTTTTACAAAATGTATTGACAACAGACATACATATAAATAGTACCCAAAGAGTACTTTTCAAAAAGGAGTTGATTTATAGCTGGTTTTACCAAATCAGACAGTTCATATACGACAGTATAAAATTCTCGTCCCGTTGATTTTTTGTACCTTATGTAATGTCTCGGTTTGAGTAAGAAAGTTATCATTTTCTTATTGCGGACAACTGAAGAGTAGAGTGATGTCTACGAAACAATTGTATTGTCTATCATGAAAATGATCAATCAACCCCGTTTTTGAAACAACAAATAAAAATCTAATATGACAATATCATATTAGAATTTGGACTTGAGGTAGAAGAATATTCTAACTAAATATATGAAGTATTTTCTTTTTATGATATATAAAGAAGACGTCAAGTAAGCTGTTTGTAGCATTTGGATAATGGGTTGGAGTTGTTGTGTTGACGGGCAGTAGGCCAAGTGTTTGCATAGGCTCTAAAAGTGAGTTTTCAGTGAGAAGATTACTGTTGAAATCGCCAGCAATAATTACATCATTATGTAATAATGATAAAGATTCAATTTTATCTAGCAAATCATTTGTATCAACATCGTTATTTGGTCGATATACGCAGGCAAACAATATTTTACTCTTATCCTCAGTGTTTACCTCCAATAATAAATATTCAATTTGACTGGATGAGTTCGATTTCAGTTTTAAGCAAGTATTTATATCATTCCTTACATAGATTGATACACCACCAGCACGAAATAATTTGAAACCAGGCAAATTGAAAATGGCATCATTGATTGAAGAATCGAACCAGGTCTCAGAACGCATATAACATCAACTCCTGAATTAACAAAAATGTACCTAAACTCATCCATCTTGTTATTGCGACTTTGTGCATTTATATGTACTATTTTGAGTCCGGACTTTTGATTAAAAATAAATATTTTTTATTAAATTTTTTGAAAAACATTGTTATTTTCGACGTATTCTGTTACGTTTTCAATTTGTCAAATCATTTCGGGGAGGGGGGGGGGGGGGGCGGGCTCGAACCACGAAATACGTGCCTGCCTGTGACAATGTTTTTGGCTATAACTCAGAGACGACTCGAGATTCCAACTTAAATTTTTCACACAAATATAGAAGAGATTTTAACACTAATTATATATTTTTTTAAGAATTTTAGTAAATGGCCATTTCGAGCAATGGACATTTGAACTCAAGACTCTAAAAAATGGCCTTTAATTTGATATCTTGAACAGTTTTAAAGATGTAGTCGATTTTGTAATCATACTTTAGTCAAATTTTACCGTCCCAGCAAAACCTTGGTAATGGGTTTGAACTTTTTCACCCCTTTACCCTTGGTTTTACTTAGAAACCTAAAGTAATACGTTACTAATATTGTGATACATCAATACTTATGTGGAAGGTATGAAATAATGATTTACCGATATGGAGATATATCACTACTTATTTGGAGCCTTTAAGATAATATATTACCGATATTGTGTTTTATAATAAGTAATAATAAGGGTAAAAATAATAAGTTATTGGTATTGCATAATGTAACTACTTATTATGCGAAAGTACGATTTAATAAAAATTAAGAATCTAATTACATTGCTCGGATCGGTGTACTTTTAAACAAAGTCATTACTGGTAATATCTTATTTTATTCCCTATATGTAACCAATGAAATATGTACTAATGTGTAATGACTTGCTTCACTCTATAAAAGTATGTACTTATTTTAGCTGACTAGTGAATTTAATATTACAAGTTACAACTTATTTCAGTACTTCCTTCGTAATCACTTATTTTAGCCTATACCGGTACGATTTGGGCAACCATTTAGCCCCAATGACACCCCAATGTTAAAATAATGTGTTACGGAACCAAAGTGTAAGTACCCGAGTAAAAAAAATTATATATAATCATATGTGGCATATATTACAATATATAATTAGACATGTCGTTATGTATATCCATATATAATTATATATGACGTCTTTCTCCAAAATTTTTCTTTATATTATGCCATATATAGTTTCATCTAATCACATATCGGCCTTTATAATATTAGATATGGTATATATGATTATATATTACATAGCATGGCTGATCTTATTGCATATATAGTTGTATATAGAGCTATATCTTAATATATATGGCGGCATTTTAGGAATATATAATTATATATGGTATCATTTAAACAATATATAACTATATATGGTGCCAGTTAAACTATATTATCATATATGGTGGCATTTAAACAATATATGGTCATATATGGTACCTCATGAACAAAATGTTTAATACAGTTGCAGATATTATAATGTATCCTACTAAATATAGTGCCATATATATTTATATATGGTGTTATTTAAGCAATATATTAGCATATATGGTGCTATTTAAACAATATATATTCATATATGGTGCCATTTCAACAATATATGCTCATATATGGGACCTCATGAACAACATTTTTAATACAGTTCCAGATATAATATAATATGCTACTATATATAGTACCATATACTTTGATATATCGTATCATTTAAACAACCCGAGTAAAAATAGTTACCTATAGTCATATATGTGATTAAGTTATATCTGTATAAATATACAGTTTCATCCGAAGAATGGCCCGATATATTTTAATCAATTGTTTATCAATTTTTATCTGAATGTATCAGTTTAGATCTGACCTGATTAAATTATGTGTTAATCAGACGAAATTGTATCAGATTTTTGACCGGATACAATTTTATCGGTTTGATCGTAATTGGTTCATCTCTATATATAAAAGAATAACGTGACTGACTGACTGATTGACTGACTGACTGACTGACTCAACATCGCCCAGCCCAAACCGCTGAAGCTAGGAAGTTGAAATTTGGTATGTAGGTTCCTCTTTCGGGGTAGACGTCCGCTAAGACGGGATTTTTGGAAATTCCTACCTGAACGGGCAAAAAGGGGGAAAGTGTCCCCCTTGACGGCGTGCCAAAACCCCTTTGGCTAGAAAGCTGAAATTTAAGATATGTATTCCTTGGAGTAGGGGCTAACTTTTCTGGAAAGTACTTTCTAGAATTTTGGACAGGGACGTTGTAAAAATGGGGGTTAAAAAGGGGAAAAAGGCCCCCTTGACGGCCTGCCCAAACCGCTGGAGGTAGGAAGTTGAAATTTGGTATAAAGGTTCCTCCACTATCGTAGACATCCACCAAGACGGGAGTTTTGGAAATTTTTACAGGGACGGGCAAAAAGGGGAAAAAGTCTCCCCCTTGACGGCCTGCTCAAACTGCTGGAGATATGAAGTTGAAATTTGGTATGTAGGTTCCTCGACCGGTGTAGACGTCCGTTGAGACGGCATTTTTGGAAATTCTTATCGGGAGGGGCAAAAGGGGGACAAAAAAAGTACCTTTTTCCAAAAAAGTACCTTTTTCCAAAAAAGTACCTTTTCCCAATAAATGTACCTTTTCCCAATAAAAGTACCTTTTTCCAAAAAAGTACCTTTTTCCCAAAAAAGTACCTTTTTCCAAAAAAAGTACCTTTTTCCCAAAAAAGTACCTTTTTCCCAAAAAAGTACCTTTTTCCAAAAAAAGTACCTTTTTCCAAAAAAAGTACCTTTTTCCAAAAAAAAGTACCTTTTTCCAAAAAAAGTACCTTTTTCCAAAAAAAGTACCTTTTTCCAAAAAAAGTACCTCTTTCCAAAAAAAGTACCTTTTTCCAAAAAAAGTACCTTTTTCCAAAAAAAGTACCTTTTTCCAAAAAAAGTACCCTTTTCCAAAAAAAAGTACCTTTTTCCAAAAAAGTACCTTTTCCCGAAAAAAGTACCTTTTTCCAAAAAAAGTACATTTTTCCAAAAAAGTACCTTTTTCCAAAAAAAGTACATTTTTCCAAAAAAAAAATTCCTTTTTCAAAAAAAGTACCTTTTCCAAAAAAAGTACCTTTTCCCAAAAAACATACATTTTTCCAAAAAAATACCTTTTTCAAAAAAAGTATTTTTTCCAAAAAAAAGTACCTTTTCCCAAAAAAAGTACCTTTTTCTAAAAAAATTTTCCTTTTCCCAAAAAACATACATTTTTTCAAAAAAATACCTTTTTCAAAAAAAGTACCTTTTTCCAAAAAAAAAACCTTTTTCCAAAAAAAGTACCTTTTTCCAAAAAAAAGTACCTTTTTCCAAAAAAAGTACCTTTTTCCAAAAACAGTACCTTTTTCCAAAAAAAAGTACCTTTTTCCAAAAAAAGTACCTCTTTCCAAAAAAAGTACCTTTTTCCAAAAAGAGTACCTTTTTCCAAAAAAATATCTTTTTCCAAAAAAAGTACCTTTTTCCAAAAAAAGTACCTCTTTCCAAAAAAAGTACCTTTTTCCAAAAAAAGTACCTTTTTCCAAAAAAAGTACCTTTTTCCAAAAAAGTACCCTTTTCCAAAAAAAGTACCTTTTTCCAAAAAAGTACCTTTTTCCAAAAAAGTACCTTTTTCCAAAAAAAGTACCTTTTTCAAAAAAGTACCTTTTTCCAAAAAAAGTACATTTTTCCAAAAAAGTACCTTTTTCCAAAAAAAAATTCCTTTTTCAAAAAAAGTACCTTTTTCAAAAAAATACCTTTTTCCAAAAAAAGTACCTTTCTCCAAAAAAAAGTACCTTTTTTAAAAAAAGTACCTTTTTTAAAAAAAGTACCTTTTTCCAAAAAATGTACCTTTTTCTAAAAAAATGTACCTTTTCCAAAAAAAGTACCTTTTCCAAAAAAAGTACCTTTTGCCAAAAAACATACATGTTTCCAAAAAAATACCTTTTTCAAAAAAAGTACCTTTTCCAAAAAAAAGTACCTTTTCCCAAAAAAAGTACCTTTTTCTAAAAAAATGTTCCTTTTCCCAAAAAACATACATTTTTTCAAAAAAATACCTTTTTCAAAAAAAGTACCTTTTCCAAAAAAAAAGTACCTTTTCCCAAAAAAAGTACCTTTTTCTAAAAAAATGTTCCTTTTCCAAAAGAAGTACCTTTTCCAAAAAAGTACCTTTTTCCAAAAAACATACATTTTTCCAAAAAAATACGTTTTTCAAAAAAAGTACCTTTTTCAAAAAAAAGTACCTTTTTCCAAAAAACATAAATTTTTCCAAAAAAACACCTTTTTAAGAAAAAATACCTTTTCCAAAAAAAGTACAAATAAAGTACTTTGTAAACACAAACAAAAGTACCATTTAAAATAATATATAATTTCAAAAAAACTACTTTTTTTCCTCCCCCCACGGATATCTCCACTAAAACAAGGTTTCTTGATTCGGCATAGACGTGCGCTAAGACGGAATTTTTGGAAATTCCTACCGGAACGGGCAAAAAGGGGAAAAGTCTCCCCATAAACAGTCTCACAAATTGCAAAAGTGCCTGCCCAAACCACTGGAGGTAAGAAGTTGAAATTTGGTATAAAGGTTCCTCCACTGTAGTAGACATCGACTAAGTTTGTATTTTTGGAATTCCCTACAGGATATCCCAAAAGGAAACTCGGTATGTGAGTTCCTCCTTCTGTGTAGGCGTCCGTTTAGACGGAATTTTTGAAATTCCTATCGGGAGGGGAAATAAGGTAAAAGTCTCCTCCTGACGGCTTGCCCAATCCCTTTTGGCCAACCTAAAATTTTAAATATGTATTCCTTGGAGTAGGACTAACTCACCGGCAACGTAATTTTTCTATTTTGGAACAGGAACATAGTAAAAATGGTGGTTGAAAGGGAAAAATGTCCCACTAACGGCCTGCCCAAACCGCTTAGGCAATGCAGTTGAAATTTGGTATGAATGTTCCTCATCCATCGCAGATAGCCGCGAAGATGGAATTTTTGTAAATTCCTAAAGGCAGGGGCAAAACGAAGAAAAGCCTCACCTTGGGGGCCTGTAAAAACCCCTTCGGCTAGAATCCTGAAGCTTAAAATGTGGGTCCCTGGAGTAAGGGCTAACTTATTAGAAAGATACTTTTTTGAATTTTGGACAGGGTCGTTATAAAATGGGGGCTCAAAAAGGGAAAGTTGCCCCTTAACGACCTGTCCAAACTGCTGGAACTAGGAAGCTGAAATTCGGTACTTAGGTTCCTCTTCCAGCCTAATTCCAACCGGGAGGGACAAAAAAAGAAAAAGTGTCCCCCTTGACAGTCTGCTCAAACTGCTGGAACTAGGAAGCTGAAATTCCTTGTCGATGGATTTTCGGAAATTCCTACCGAGAGGGGCACAAATAGTAAAAGTTGGTTAGAAACCTGAAATGTAAAACATATGTTACTTGGAGTATGTGCTCACTTACCGGGAAGGTGCTTTTTGGACTGGGTCATTGCAAAAATGGGGATTAATGAAGCCAAAAGTGCCGCTTAAAGGCCTGCCCAAACCGCTGGAGGTAGTAAGTTGAAATTTGGTATTAAAGTTCCTCCTCTATTGTAGACATCCGCTAAGATGAGATATTTGGAAATTTTTACAGGTAGGGTCAAAAACAGGAAAAGTCTCCCCCTTAAAGGCCTGGCCAAACTGCTGGAACAAGGGAGCTTAAATTCGGTATTTGGGTTCCTTCTCCAACGTTGACGTCCCCTAAGATGGTATTTTTGGAAATTCATACCGGGTGGGGTAAAAAGGGAAAAAACTTCCCCCTTGACGGCCTGGCCAAACTGCTGGATATAGAGACCTAAAATTATGTATGTAGTAGGTTCCTACTCCAACGCAGACGTCCTCTAAGACGGAATTTTTGGAAATTCCTACCGGGAGGGGTAAAAACGGAATAATTCTCCCCCTTGATGGCCTAACCGAACCCTTCGGCTAGAAACCTGTAATATATAATATGTTTTCCTTGGAGTATGGGCTAACTTATCGACAAGGCATTTCTAGGACTTTGGACAGGAACGTGGTAAAAATGGTGGTTCAAAAGGGGAATTTGCCCCCCCCTTAACGTCTGCGTCTTTAGCTAGAAACCTAAAACTTAAAGAACAAGTGTATATGAAACACTAAAATTAAGAAACTAAATAGGAAACGAGTGGAATTGAAACACTACACAAGTGGAAAGAAATGGATATAAACGTTGAACGAGTGGAATTGAAATTATAGACAATGCAAATGGATTGGAAGAGGGAATTACCTGTTCAAACACTATCCACGGAATATGAAACTTATGTAGCATTGAAACATACTCTCCAAAAAGTTAAACAAATTTTCTAAAAGAGAAAAAACCTTAGAAAAGGAATGGAACTTATATATTCCGATATTTAAACTTCATGTAACGAAGCACCGGTGGAAGAAACCGACGCAGTAAAATTTCCAACTGAATTTGTAAATTTACTTGAATTGCCAGGTCTACCTTTACATAAACTGGAATTAAAAAAAAAAATTTTAAGACACGTTAAGACAACGCAGCGGGCTTTGCCCGCTATTTTCAATATTATAAAATGCTTTCCAACCCTGCTGCGCCCCCCCCCCCCTAAACTTTAAGGCACGCTAACAACGTAGCGGGCTGCGCCGGCTAGTATTTATATAAATAAAATATAATTGTATCCGACATTTACCTTATACAATTGTATCAAAGTTTTAAACTGATATCAGGTCAAAATTGGGATATAACTGTATAATTTTGTATACAAATATATCTATTTGGACCTAAACTGATACCATGTGATATAAACCAATAAAATTGAATCAGGTCAAAAATCAGATACAATTTCATGTGATTAACACATAATTTAATCAGGTCAGATCTAAACTGATGCAATTAAATAAAAACTGATAAACAACTGATACAATTTTATCGGGCCATTTTTCGGATCAAATGGTACATGGATGACTCTAAGTTATATATTACCATATAAAGCTCCACATTGTTTTTTTTAATAGGGAACATACCATATATGGTGCTATTTAAACAGTATATTGTCATATATGGTGCCATTTAAACAATATATGGTCATATATGGTAACTCATCAGCAACTACAATATTAACTGTATTTCAGAAGCTATTAATTGTATTTCAGAAATTTTAAATGTATTTCAGAAATAATCAAATCTATTTCAGAACTTGTTCATTGTTTATCATAGTTAATAGAGAAAAATTTCTATCCCGATTAAAAAAAATTGATATGAGGCTTTATTCAGTCATATGTAATTTAACATGAGTCTTTATACAATTTTATCCGAGAAATGGGCCCATATAATTTCATAAGTTTGCATCAATTCAGTTATAATTTGATAATATCAGATATAAATGTATCCGAATAATGGCACGATATAATTTGATCAGACTTTATATAGTGGTATAAAATTATAGCTGAAATGGTACAAACATATAGAAAATCAGATACTGTTATATCCAGTTTATTCACTATAAATTTCACTGAAATCCTAAATGTTCACAGAAATAATTACCTGAGAGTTTGTCAGACCTAAAACTTCATGAAAGCTATTAAACTTATTTGGATTTTGACAAAAGGACATTTTACAGAAAAGCACAAACGCCTTCAGTATTGCTTTAAACTGTTTCTATAAATTTTCTAACAATTTCTTTCCATGGCAATGTAATATAAAATTATATCCAAAAGGCGACTGACAAGAGTTCTAGTGTGAATCTAAATGGGGTATATATAATTCTATCCAAAACGAAATCGTGTTTTTTGTAAAAATGATTTCATATAAAAACATATATTATTTTGGATTATGTACTAAATAGTTATATATAACGTCATATAAAATTGGATTATCTGTATCTAATTGTAAATGCAATATACAATTATGTACTAATCGATATGTAATAAGATGCAACTAAATACGACATCATATTACAATTTTTTGAGAAAGAAAAAATTATATATGGATACATATAATTATGTCCGGTTATATGCACTGGTGTACAAAAACATATATGGGTATATAAAATTATACATTATTATATAAAAACGTTTTTACTCGCGATATTACATTTCATAATTTCTGAAATACAATTGATAATTTCTGAAATACAGTTTGATAATTTCTGAAATACAGTTGTGTATTTCGGAAATACAATTAATAATTTCTGAAATACAATCGATAATTCTTAAAAACAATGATACAATTGGAAATGGTGTAGAGCGTTAAAAAGATGTAAATAAAATTATTTTTTTTTTTAAATTCAATTTAATAAAAAATATAATTTTATAAAAACATTTATAGAAAATAAAATTATAATTTTATAAAAATAAATTCTTTTTTAAAAAAAATGCATAGCCGTGAACGGTATCGAACTCGAGACCTTCTGAGTTTAAACCTTTCCAGTCAGAAATCGCCAGTGGTACAAAAAATCAAGCACTGGCATACCACTGGGTAACCATGGTATTAAAAATAAATGACTGGCACAACACTCATTTGGGACGCTTTGCCAACGTTTGCGAAAAGTTGGCAAAATTACAAAAATTTCGGTGGTTTATAAAAAAAACCACTGGCAAAGAATTGGCTTAGAGTGATATGCCAAGGTTTGCAACCAGTGGTTATCCAGTGCTACCTAGCCAATGCTACCAGGCGTATAAAAATCAATTCACTGGAAAACTAATGATTTTATAAAAATGCTGACGCTTCGTTAAAAAATGTTTGTAGTCGGAAGGTTCTGAGTTCAAATCCGGTTGCAAGCAAAAACATTTTTTGGGATTTTGTTTAATTTAAATTTTTTTTTGTTTTATAAAATCAATTTTTTTGTTTGTGGGAAAGCTGCTTCAAAACCAACTTTTTTTCTGCCCTCCAAACACTGGCATACTAGTTACTAAAAATTGTTTGCCAGTACTAGCATTTTGGCACAGCTAGTAGTTGTCCAGCTATTATCACTCATTTATGTGTTTAGCCATTAACTATTATATGTCTCGTTAGCTCAGTGGGTAGAGCAATAGTCTGCCAATCTGACGGCCTGGGTTTAAATCACGGCAGGGTCAACAAAATACATATGAACTTTTTTTTAATTTTATTTTGGAAAATATATTTCCAGACCACCTATTTATTGGTTTTGCCAGCGTTTTGCCAACGTTTAAAAATTTTGTTCCTCCAGTGCTTTTCCGGCGCTTTTTGAACAGCCGGTCCTTTTGTCTAATGATGTTATCATTTTGGGAATGGGAAAGCAATTTTTGCCAATACTGTTAAAGTACTTTGCCACCGCTTTCCCGTTTGTATTTTTCTGACTGGGTTATTTTAACAAAATATTGTAATTTTTATAAAATCAGTGCTCTGCCAGTGTATTATTTTTTGAACTGTTGTCAATATCTGTCTGGGATCTTATTTAATCCCATATAAATGGAGATCTTACGTAGTACCCAAATATAATGCGGGATCTAATTTTATCTGTCATTTTTCTGGATAGTTTTAGATGTCAATACCCAAATATATTGCTGGATCTAATTCGATCTGCCATTTTAATACTGAAATAAATTGCTAGATCTAATTCGATCTGCAATTTATAGGATAAATTAAGATCTTACCAAATCCCCAAATATATAATTGGATTTAATTCGATCTGCAATTTATCGAAAAAGTTAAGATCTTACGCAATCCCGAAATATATTACTGGATCTAATTTTTGATCTGTCATTTTTTGGATATATTTAGATCTTACTTAATCCCCAAATATATTGCTGGATCTAATTCGATCTGCCAATTTTCGGATCAAATTAGATCTAAGTTTATCCACAAATATATTGCTGGATCTAATTCCATCTGCCATTTTTCGGATCAATTTAGATCTAAGTTTATCCCCAAATATATTGCTGGATCTAATTCGATCTGCCACTTTTTCGGATCAAATTAGATCTAAGTTTATCCACAAATATATTACTAGATCTAATTCGATCTGCTAAAATTGAGATCAAATTAGATCTAAGTTTATCCACAAATATATAGCTCTATATAGTTCGATCCGCCATTTTTCGGATCAAATTAGATCTAAGTTTATCCACAAATTTATAAATGGATTCGATCCGCCATTTTTCGGATCAAATTAGATCTAGGTTTATCCCCAAAGATATCATTGGACCTCCCAATTTTGAGATATAACTTGATCTTAGTTTATCCCCATATATAAAATGGGATCTAATACGATGTCATTGGATACACCCAATTTTGAGATCTAATTGGATCAGCTAGATATTACAGCAGATCTTAAACAATATCAAATTGGATATGATTAGATATTGCGCGAGATCAATTTTTTTTACTCGGGTAGTTACAATTTTTGGTTTCTTATTACATTGCCCTTTACCTGGAATAGAAGGTTTTTCCAATTTTCGTGACGTCATATTTCGGAAACCAAAAGAGTCTTGGCTCTGAACAACTGGCAACTTATTTGTGTTGAATTGACATGTTTTCACCCATTTTAAAATTTTTTTTAAGTTTTTTATTTTAAAATTTTAAGCTAAAAAAAAATTTCGTATTAAAAAATATTTAAGAAACAAATCGATCTTAGTTCTAAGTATAAAATTGGCCTTTAATTCTTTGCAAAATAAATTCAACATAAAGTTAAAACAGTAGCTAGAGCGCCAGATTTATATTCAGCACTTAGCACGATTTTATACTCAAATTTTCCTTAAATTTACCATAAAGGGTGTGTGTGAAACGATAGCAAAGTATCATGGTGAAAAACATTTGCTCTATTGTGAAAAAATTTTAAATTTGCTGTGTAAAATTAAATCCTTATCTACAATGTAAAATTTTTGCATTTTTAAATAATAATGAAAAAAGAAATAAAAGGAAACAAATATTTTTAGAAAATATATGAGTTTTCCAATTGCAATTCTCCTACAAACCAGATCGCTGCAATTAATGGAAGTTTTAGTTTTGCATATCAAAATAGACGAAGTATATACTCCCAGCAAAACCTTCTATTACCAGGTAAATGGAAATGTAATAAGAAACCAAAAATTGTAACTACTTGCACTTTGGCCGCATAACACATTATTTTAACATGGGGGTGTCATTGGAGGTAAATGGTTGCCTAAATCGTACCGGTATAGGCTCAAATAAGTGATTACGAAGGAAGTACTGAAATAAGTTGTTACTTGTGATATTAAATTCACTAGTTAGCTAAAATAAGTGCATACTTGTATGGGGTGAAATAAGTCGTTACACATTACTACATATTTCATTGGTTACATATAGGGAATAAAATAAGGCGTTACCAGTAATGACTTTGTTTAAAAGTACACCGATCCGACCAAGGTAATTAGATTATAAATTTGTATTAAATCGTGCTTTCGCATAATAAGTAGTTATGCAATGCAATACCAATAACTTATTATTTTCCTTCTTATTAATAAGTTATTATATAAAACAATATCAGTAATATATTATTTTAAAGCCTCCAAATGAGTAGTAATATATCTCAATATCGGTGACTCATTATGTCATACCTTCCACATAAGTATTGATGTATCACAATATTAGTAACGCATTACTTTAGGTTTCTAAGTAAAACCAAGGGAAAAGGGTTACACATTGCCAGGCAATGCGTGAAAAAGGGCCAACCCATTACCAAGGTTTTGCTGGGCTGTTTCTTAATTTTTCTTTTATGTAATTACATATATAGAAACTTTCACAATTTAAAATGTCTAATATTTCTATGTTTATGTCAAAAATTCTACTAGCCCTATGGGCTAGTGAAATTTTATTCACCTCAAAACTGTCAAAAATTTACCATAAAGAATACTTTGCTACCGTTTCACACACACTCAAAGTTTTAATAAAAATTTTTACTACTTAGGGTCAGTTTTATAGTCAGAATTTAGATCGATTTCTGTCTTATGTATTTCTTAAATAAGAAATTTTCAAACAAAACTTCGTACTTTAGAAATAGTCTTCGAGGTTTCCGACATAAAATTAGCCATTAGTGCTGATTATAATACTGGCTCACATTGGTCTTGAACTTAGAATGTGTTAAAAAGTTGGCATTATAATTCATCGAAAATAACTCAAATTACTAACAAAATCTTTACGTTCGTAATTATCGTTTAAATTAACACCTTAAATACATAGCGTCCCATTAAAGGGACGTCAATTTCAGTCAGTTGAATGCGAGGACCTGTCCTGTGACCGGTACAAATAGGACCGGTCCGAATGGACCTATCCCCTGACCTGTCCTGTGACCGGTATAAACGGGACCGGTCTGAAAGTAGTTACCCTGTGATCTGTGCCGTGACCGGTACCGGTACCCCATGGCTGGTGAAAACATGACCGGTATGAAAGTTCCTATCTCGTGACCAGTTAAAATATCTACGAAAAAAATTCAATTCGTATAAATTTTTCGTATTTAAGTTTTAAGGGCGTGTGCGGTGTCGCTAAATTGGAAATAAACTAAACTAATTTTCCAAAAACACATAACCGGTTTATAAGTTTCGAAAATATAAGTGCGGCTACCAATTTTGACATTCTCTTTAGTTAAAAAGGATTTTTCAAATTCCTTTTATTTACGAACAGATTGATATTATTACAACAGCAAATATGGCAAACAAAATAATTTGTATAAAAATAATGAAAATAATACATACAATTTTTAATTTTTCGAAATATAAATTTCTCTTTGATAGAATATTTAGAATACATGTACTTTCAAATAATTTAATTATTTTTTATCAAAAACATTTTAGTTTAGTTTAAATTTAGCCCATTCACTCACATCCTAAATAATTTAACTTATAATGGAACTTTCCCACGCTCGAACTCAGATTGCGTTGAAATTTGGATATCTGATTGGGGAGATATAACGAATCTGTATTGTTTTCTTACCAGTCCAGTCTTATATTTTGAGGGTAAAAATATACTATGAAAACCTGCACTATCATGTTAAATTCTTAATGTTACGATAAAACAAATGCCTAAATTTTTGGTGTTTTTGTAAAAGAATGTATATTTTGAAGCCCTTTGAAGTTATTGCGTATTGAAGAGCTGAATACGGGAAAAATTACAAATTTGTTGAGGGTCCTTTAAGGTCTTGACTAGCGTTTTAAATTGTCCATAGAAGTTCATTTTCCTAATAAAAAATAAGCTCGTATGACACTAGCTTAATTTTGTATTGATAAATAATTTGAGAACAGTGCCAATCTATAGTCATAGGAAAATTACATAAGTGCAAAAAGTACAACCATACTTGTATATCAGAGATATCAATCACCAACTGTCAAAAAATTTATAAAAATTTTCAACTTTAAAATCAAGTTTTTTCCGTTTCTAGCGTTTTTTCTGTGTTAACAAATTTTAGCGATTTTCCTTTAGAACAAAGTGTACATCACTATTTATTTGTTTACAAATTGTATTTTTTACTCTTTCTAATATTTTCTATTTCAATTCATGAATCCAATATCAAGTCAATACAAAATTAAGCAAGTGTCTTACGGGCTTTATTGAAGTGCCACACTCACCAAAATATCTGATTTTGGAGACATCAACGGTGGGTCTCATACTGAAGGTTTAAGCGTGAACTAATAGTTAACCCAGAAATTTGTTGTCGTTTTGTATAAAATTATTTGACATTTTATTTTGTTTAATAGTAAAGTTAAAGTTAAACCTCCCTTATGAGACGCACCGTAAAAATTTATGTTTATTTCAAATTATTTTATTTGCTTTATCATTAATACTGCATTTAGACTGAGGAAAAACTACCTGGTATTTTGCTCTTGCTAGTTTTTATTTGTCAAATCGCATATATAAAAACCAAGCAAAAACTAGTTTTGTACAAAAACTAGGTAGTTTTTGTTCAGTCTAAATTTAGCATAAAAAAATGAATACTTTAAATTAAAATATTTAAAAGATTAATATTAAAATTAAAAATATAAACTGAATTTTAAAGTAAATATTACACAAAACTTGTTTATTTTAAAACTAGTACGGTGACATGTTTTTTGGTATGAGCTAGAAGCATATATAACTAGAAGATGCAATCGCTATCGGATCGCACATCGGACCAAAAACTATAGAATATAAAGATGTACAAAATCAATTCAAGTTTAGAATGTTTACCTTTGTAGTATCCTGGCTAATCTGGCGGTACTGGGACCTTTGGGTGGTCTTTTGGTTTTTTTTTGGGTATCCGTGGTGAAATGAGTTGAATAGGACAATTGGTGTGGAACTTGGTTTTGGGGTATTTATAGTTTTGTTTTTATTAACTAATATTTGTGTATAGATTGTAGCATTTTAGAGAATTTAAGAAATTGATATGTTGCCACGTTTCGTTGAAAACGTAAAATTTCTTGATTCAAAAAATTAAAAAACCCAGCTAAAAATCGACATATATGGATCCATACAGGTTGAACGTATGTTCGTGCATACTCATTAGGGTTATGACTCATTTGTAACAAAAATTTTACCTATCACCACGTGATAGACAATACTAAATTAATAATAAAAATCGCACTAAATGCAATTTCTAAAAATTATCTTTTGCCCGGGGATATTGGTAATTTTCATAACAAATTATTACAAGAATTATTGTAAACGACAAAAAATATATCCAAAAGTCTCTCCAAATATGTTTCGTAATTGTTACCGTAAACTTCTTTTAATACGCATCGTTTCAGTCTCATTTGTTTAAAACTTCGGAGAAATATTTTAATTAAATTAAAACCATATAGACCAAATTTCAACCCTTTTGGTGCGGGAACTTTTTTGACAGCAGCGAAAAAGTAAGATTGCGTTTCTTAATATTTTTTTATAGCCTCTTTGGCTAGGGCATGTAAAATTTGATATTTGCAAAAAAAAAATCAAAAAGTCCCTAATGTCCGTAATGGACATATGCGATGCATATATGGAGATTTATGTATCCATGTATGATCACGAATTCATGGTTATGAGCATGCACGAACATACATTCAACCTGTATGGATCCATATATGTAGATTTTTAGCTGGGAATCTAAATAAATACTAAAATTTTAAAAATCTATGAAATAAAGAAAATATCTAAAAAGTATATTTACAATAACATATAACTAGAAATCTTTAGGTTTGTGAAATATACTACAGTAAAACTCGCTTCAGACGAACTCCGGGGGACTAGATTAAATAGTTCGTTGTAAGCGATGTTCGTATTAACTGGGGTGAAATTTATTTAAAATGTTCTAATTATCCACAAAATATTTAAATTTCCTTAAAACAAATTTAAAAATTTTACAATTTTTTTATTTGGTTTCCTAAATATATTGTTTGCAATATATTTAAGAAAAAATGTCTATGTTCCGTCTCAAATTTACCAGAAAACAAAAAAAAATATAGAAGAAATTGTTGAGTTTTTTAAAGTTCGTATTAAAAGTGAAAAATTATCTAAAAATTTGTTTGTTTTGTCAGTTCGTTTTAACCGAGTGTTCGTCTTAAGCGAGTTCGTATTAACGGATGTTTTTTTATATTGAAATTGTTGCCAAAACTTCGGGACTTCTAAATTAGTTCGTATTAACCGAGAATTCGTATTATCCGAGTTCGTATTAAACGAGTTATACTGTATATACATAAATGTAATATAGAAAAAATATGATATATTAGAAATTAAAAAAAATTTTATGATAATTTTTATGATTAAAAATATTTTATAAAAAATTTTATTTGTAAAAATTTGGTGGAGATTGTTTTAAATGTAGTATTATTTTATATATAAATGTAATAATTATTTTATTATTATTATTTTTGTAGCTACATATTCATTTCACAAGATTGTTTTGTTTTGATTTACAAATCTTTAATAGAGGTTAAAAGAAATAAAATTTTTTTTTTTTTAATTTGATGAAAGTAATTTTGTTTTTGTTAAAATTTGTTTTGAGGTTTAATTATGAAGAAAAAATTGCAACTTTTTTTAAGAAATGTTAAAGAGATGTTAAAAGAAATAACACCATCATAAAAACAATGGATAGTATAAACTATTTTATGGACAACGTGAAGCCATACATCGACGGTACCGTCTATTTTATTGAGATGTTTAACAAAATGTTTGATCTTCGAAATTCAAAGTGTGTTCATGACAAAAACCCTGAAAACAGGCCAATTTATAGAGGTAATATCAACAGAATAGAACTTCCCGAGTAAAAAAAAATTGATCTCGCGCAATATCTAATCATATCCAATTTGATATTGTTTAAGATCTGCTGTAATATCTAGCTGATCCAATTAGATCTCAAAATTGGGTGTATCCAATGATATCGTATTAGATCCCATTGTATATATGGGGATAAACTAAGATCAAGTTATATCTCAAAATTGGGAGGTCCAATGATATCTTTGGGGATAAACCTAGATCTAATTTGATCCGAAAAATGGCGGATCGAATTAGATCCAGTTATATATTTGTGGATAAACTTAGATCTAATTTGATCCGAAAAAGTGGCAGATCGAATTAGATCCAGCAATATATTTGGGGATAAACTTAGATCTAAATTGATCCGAAAAATGGCAGATGGAATTAGATCCAGCAATATATTTGTGGATAAACTTAGATCTAATTTGATCCGAAAAATGGCAGATCGAATTAGATCCAGCAATATATTTGGGGATTAAGTAAGATCTAAATATATCCAAAAAATGACAGATCCAAAATTAGATCCAGTAATATATTTCGGGATTGCGTAAGATCTTAACTTTTTCGATAAATTGCAGATCGAATTAAATCCAGTTATATATTTGGGGATTTGGTAAGATCTTAATTTATCCCATAAATTGCAGATCGAATTAGATCTAGCAATTTATTTCAGTATTAAAATGGCAGATCGAATTAGATCCAGCAATATATTTGGGGATTAAGTAAGATCTAAAACTATCCAGAAAAATGACAGATAAAATTAGATCCCGCATTATATTTGGGTACTACGTAAGATCTCCATTTATTTGGGATTAAATAAAATCCCAGACAGATATTGACAACAGTTCAAAAAATAATACACTGGTGGAGCATTGATTTTATAAAAATTACAATATTTTGTTAAAATAAGGTTTAAACTCAGAAGGTCTCGAGTTCGATACCGTTCACGGCTATGCATTTTTTTTATAAAAAGATTTTCTTTTTATAAAATTATAATTTTATTTTCTATAAAATTATATTTTTTTTATTAAATTGAATTTTTTTAAAAAAATAATGTTATTTGCATCTTTTTGATGCTCTACACCATTTCCAATTGTATCAATTGTTATTAAGATTTATCAATTGTATTTCAGAAATAATCAATTGAATTTCAGTTTTATCAATTGTATTTCAGAACTTATCAATTATTTTTCAGATTTATGAATTGTATTTCAGAACTAGTCAATTGAATTTCAGTTTTATCAATTGTATTTCAGAATTTATTAATTGTATTTCCGAAATTCACAACTGTATTTCGGAAATTATCAAACTGTATTCCAGAAATTATCAATTGTATTTCAGAAATTATGAAATGTAATTTTGAAATTTTTCTCTATTAACTATGATTAACAATCAACAAGTTCTGAAATAGATTTTATTATTTCTGAAATACAATTAATAAATTTCTGAAATACATTCCATAATTTCTGAAATACATTTAAAATTTCTGAAATACAATTAATAGCTTCTGAAATACAGTTAATATTGTAGTTGCTGATGAGTTACCATATATGAGCATTAGGGTGGGTCGATTTAGCAATCGATATTGTGCCATCGATTTTTCGATAGCTTTTGGCATGAGGAAAAAAAATTCCACTACGACATATCAGAAAAATCATTTTCGAGGCGCCCAAATTTCAATATTTTGCAACTAATGAAGTTGTAAACAATATAACATTACAACCTTTCCAGAAAGGTATTACTTATGAAAATCGGATAAAAAATGTGGCAACTAGCCAAAATCTATTGAAAAATCAGTGGCACAATATCAAAAAAATTTTGTCCATACAAATCGCCCCACTCTAATGACCATATATTGTTTAAATTGTTCCCTATTAAAGAAAACAATATGGAGCTTTATATGGTAATATATAACTTAGAGTCATCCATGTACCATTTGATCCGAAAAATGGCCCGATAAAATTGTATCAGTTGTTTATCAGCTTTTATCTAATTGCATCATTTTAGATCTGACCTGATTAAATTATGTGTTAATCAGATGAAATTGTATCAGATTTTTCACCTGATACAATTTTATTGGTTTATATCACATGGTATCTGGTTTAGGTCCAAATAGATATATTTGTATACAAAATTATATAGTTATATCCCAATTTTGACCTGATATCAGTTTTAAACTTTGATACAATTGTATAAGGTAAATGTCGGATACAATTATATTTTATTTATATAAAATTGAACCAATTACGATCAAACCTGACACCATTACATATAAACCGATAAAATTGTATCAGGTCAATAATAAGATATAATTTCATCTGATTAACACATTATTTAATCAGGTCAGATCTAAACTGATACAATTAGATAAAAATTGATAAACAATTGATAAAAATATATCGGGCCATTCTTCGGATGAAACTGTATATTTATACAGATATAACTTAATCCCATATATATCAAAGTATATGGTACTATATATGGTAGCATATATTATCATATCTGGAACTGTATTAAAAATGTTGTTCGTGAGGTCCCATATATGAGCATATATTGTTGAAATTGCACCATATATGATAATATATGGTTTAAATGGCACCATATATAGTAATATATTACTTAAATAACACCATATATAAATATATATGGCACTATATATAGAATCATATATTATCATATCTGGAACTGTATTAAAAATTTTGATCATGAGGTACCATATATGGCCATATATTGTTTAAATGACACCATATATAATAATATATGGTTTAAATGGCACCATATATGCTAATATATTGCTTAAATAACACCATATATAAATATATATGGCACTAGATTTAGTGGCATATATTATCATAACTGCAACTGTATTAAAGATTTTGTTCATGAGGTACCATATATGACCATATATTGTTTAAATGCCACCATATATGATAATATATAGTTTAACTGGCACCATATATAGTTATATATTGTTTAAATGATACCATATATAATTATATATTCTTAAAATGCCGCCATATATATTAAGATATAGCTCTATATACAACTATATATGCAATAAGATCAGCCATGCTATGTAATATATAATCATATATATTATCTAATATTATAAAGGTTATGAAGTTATATATGGCATAATATAAGGAACAATTTTGGAAAAAGACGTCATATATAATTATATATGGATATACATAACGACATGTATAACTATATATTGTAATATATGCCGCATATGATTATATATAATTTTTTTTACTCGGGTTGTTCTTTTATTGAATATCTACGATCGTTTAGATTTGAAAAGCATAATGTAAATAAATCCGTTAGAGGATATATTTTCACATTGAAATCAAAGAGTATACAGTAGACTGTCCCTTAAAACAGCGAATTGTCGATTTTCGTCCATTACACCCCGCAGTTTTATTGGAAATGGTCCCAAATGGAAGAAATCGATTTTTTTTTTTTTGGAAACGTTAACCCGTGCCGAAAGTTGGACGAAAATGGCCAATTTTGGAAATTCCCAAAATTCTAAATTTTGAAAAAATTAATTTTTTATTTCACTTATTCATTTAATATAGTCAAAATTATTCAGATATGGAATTGTGACTTCATCGGATATCATTAACCCACTTTTGCCTGGAATCAAAAATGACCCACGAATTTGATAAAAAATGCCAAAAACGTGTTTTTTTTAAATTAATTTTAAAGATTTTTTAAAATGCCTAATTTGGAGATGTCGATTGATACTTGTACCATGCAATAGTTGATATGAAGAAAAAAAAAATAAATTGGAAAAATGATAATTCGAGTTTGTGTTTGGAGCGACTGCTTTCCAGGACATTTTACAAAAATTGCTTATTTTGTAAAAATTTAACAAAATATGAATGTTTTCATCAAATTTTACAAAGTTTTCGGAAAAACATCACTTAGATTTGGTTAGACTATAATTATCTTTATAGTTGTTTAAAAAATCTTTAACCCTTAGTAGCCTGGGGACAGAAAATACCCATGAAACTTAATATTATTTATGACTACGGGATTGTAAAGCCATCAAATTGATTAAAAAATCTCAACTGGATAAAAATAATTATTTTATGTAGCGTGATCCATATAAGGTTAATTTTTATACTTTTGGCCAAAAACGACCCACTAGGAAATTTAAAGAATAACACCTTTCATAATTTTCGGAAAAATATCACTTCCATTGGATTAAAAAAAATGTTTTTCCCATTTGATAAAAATTATTATTTTGTGTAACTTGATCCATATAGGGTTAATATTTTCAGTTTTCGGCAAAAAATACCCACTTGGAAATTTACAGAATAACGTCTTTCCGAATAGAAAACACTTAATGCATAATAAACAAAGCTTTTAATTAGAATCTAATACGATTACAAAACAAAAATTGCTATAAACATACGGATACTTTTGACCCCATCTTTTTAACCCTTAAAAATAAGATTGGGTCTATAGAGAATTATCTGAATCATTTCGGCTATATTAAATGAATTAATGAAATAAAAAATAATTTTTTTCGAGATTGAGAATTTTGGGAATTTTTAATTTTTTTTTTTTAATTTTAATTTTTTACAAAATGGGCCATTTTCGTAAAACTTTCGGCACGGGTTAACGTTTTCCAAAAAAAAAAATTGATTTCTTCCATTTTGGACCATTTCCAATAAAACTGGGGGTGTAATGACAAATCTATTTTTAAGGGACACTCTAGTATACAGTATAAAGAGATTGTAGAATTCTCTATTAGTGAGAAAGCGTTTGTTCTATAATGTAGTTTCAAACAGGAACATACTCAAACTAATACTAATATATTAACATACTCATTCCATGCTACTCTTACGTACCCAAGTGGTATTCTTATTCTTTGTTCACAAGCTGTTCCCAACTCAATTTACAACCAAAGAGTAAATATTCCCTTATTTAAGGGAATTTTTGGTATGAAATTGCAGAAATTTGGTTTGAAAGTACAGAAATTGGTTAATGTGCAGAAATGTCAGAAATATGTGCTGCCATATAAATTTTACCAATTGTTTGTGTTAAAAGTGCCAGGTTCAGATGGAAATGAAAAAATTTCAAAAAATAAATAAAAAAAAAATTTTTACCACAGGTAAAACTTTTAATTGGGCTTGCAAAACAACTTTCTTTTTTTGTCGGTTGGGCATATCTCGGGAGTTATTTCGGTTCAAACTTTGAAGTTGGACTTTTTTTTACTATTGGAAAGGTATTTAAAATGTCTTTCATGTGACATTAACGATTTTTATGTTAATTAACCCATTACGGCTCAATTTAAAAAATTTAACTTATAAGTTTTTTTTGAAAAAATGGTTTAATTTCAGAAGATTGTGTATTCCATAAAATATAATTTGTAATTAGGCCCTGTGCGAGATGGTTAAATAAATTCTAAACTAAATACAATTTGACAAAAGGGTTTAAAATTTCTTTAAAAACTTTTTTTTTTAATTTTTTTGAAATTTCATAGAAATTTGTAAACCTGAATTTAGTTTAGATTTTATTTAGCCAGTTCGCACCCATCCTTATTAATAGATTAGCTGTGTTTGCGCGGCAAACTATCAACGTTGGCTTATGCTGTATGCGTTTTGTAGTGATCGGATAAGTATCTTCAGACTTGTTCCAATTTCAGTTTCAGCCCACTTGAAAGTAGGCGGGGCTTTAAAAATATCTACCTACGATAAAAATTTTGAACCCATCAGAGTTATGCCCGTAAACTGTACTTTAGCAAAAATTTACTTTTCTTTAACTGTTAACTTATTTTAAAATAAACTAAGTTTAATGCTTACCCATAATTATCCATGTCAAATTTATATGGAAATATCTGTGGTTAACGTTTTACCTTGATTATGTTAAAAGTTGTCAAAACAGGCAAATTTTACCAAAAACCGGCAAATTTATACTTCTTACTTTTTTTGTAAATATGGCATTCTTCCACCATAACTAAATACACAAAATGTTGCAACTCAACTTAAAAATGTTGCAACTCAACTTAATTTTAAGATAAATATGTTGTATATCGAGTTGGCCCGAGTTCGATTTTTTTCGAGAGATATATTTAAATATTTACTTTAAACATCAATATTTGCGCTTTAAACATCATTATTTGCGCTCCTTGTATGACTCAAGCAGCAATTGCAACAAGGGATGGAAAAAAGCTCCAGCAAGCCATCTAAAATAATTTAGTTATTATAAAAACCAAGAACGGAACCTTAATTACACTGTAACGGGGGTTTCTTCATAGACTGGGGTAGCTAGTCGTGCCCAGAGTCTACTTGAGGACCCTTAAAACCTTCAGTGAAAATAAAGACAGTTAATTTGCCCTTTTTGGGGGAAAACTTAAACTTATACTTTATTTATTCTTATATAATTAGTTACTTATTTTATATATGAATAACACACGTTGAACAGCAGTCCTTTTCTTCACCTGGTATCACACGGTATATACAGTTACCAACACTGACACACGGGCTTTGCAAACACACACGATGTAAATACGGGAACACGGGGTGTTGGTTCAGAACGACACACTGGTTGTGCCCTGGATGACACACGGTTTGCGTAAGTACTGACGCTCGGGTTGTGTACGAAACGACACACTGGTTGTGCCCTTGATGACACACGGTTTGTGTAAGTCCTGGCTGTGCTGGCAAACGATTTGTTCTGGATGTGATGGTAAACGGACGGTACTTTTATTGATGTACTGGCTGTGCTGGCAGGCGAGTTGTTCTGGATGCGATTTGAATGATGCAGTGTCGGTGAATGCAAGCGAGTTATGACGGTAATGATGCACTTGAGTTGATGGTGAACAGCCGGTACTTTCAGTGATGTACTGGCTGTGCTGGCAAACGAGGTGCCCCTGACTTGGTGGAAACGGACGGTACTTTTGGTGATATGCTGGCGAGCGAGTTGTTCAGGATGCGAGTTGGATGATGCACTGTCGGTGATGGCAAGCAAATGGTGATGGTAATGATGCACTTAAGTTGATGGTGAACAGGCGGTACTTTTGATAATGCACTGGCGGGGCTGGCAAACGAACTGTTCCTTTGATCTCACGCCGACTGACAACACCAGTTGCACTTGATGTTTCACGAAAGTTACCTCAGCGATAATCGCCTACAAGAGCAATCAGCCGAAGCCGCTGCGGAACAATCAACTGTGAAAGCCTTGAGGGGCAAACACAATCGCTGTGCAAAAAAAGCTATCAGCCGAAGCCGCTGCGGAACAATCAGCTGTGAAAGCCTTGAGGGGCCAACACAATCGCTGTGCAATAAAGAGCAATTAGCCGAAGCCTCTGCGGAACAATCAACTGTGATTGCCGTGGGGGGGGCAAACGCAATCGCTGTGCAAAACGAGCAATCAGCCGAAGCCGCAGCGGAACAATCAACTGTGATTGCCGTGGGCGGGCAAACACAATCGCTGTGCAAAAGGAGCAATCAGCCGAAGCCGCTGCGGAACAATCAAATGAAATGGTAATGAAATTTTTTTCATTGTCATTAGTATGAACTAATGGTAATGAAATTTCAATGGTAATGAAAAATTCCCATGTATGATGTATGTTGCAATACTGGTACGTAATATGCAACGTTACAACACTATATTCAACAGTATTATAGCCCAACCCAGGAAAATTTTTTACAATCGGTAGCCAACCACACCCATTCTACAACTGGTTCCAGTGCAACCGATTCCATGGAACTGGTTCCGGAAATTAGCTATTCTACAACCGATTCTTTGGAACAGAAAATTTTCCTGGGTAGATTATTAATTCGAAAAAAACACTCGTACAAAATTTTTTTTTTTTTTTTTATAAAGAGAAGCAACACTCAGGAAATTCTTCCTATTAATTAACGTGTTGCTTCCTTTGGAAAGGGGATAGAGAAGAAGTGAAAGGTGGTGAAAGATGAAGGGCTTCAAATATGGCAACACTGTAATTGCGCGAGATATTGAATTTTAGAACAGTTGTTGCGCGCCATCTGACGGTGAGTTGGCGAACTTTGTTGAAGCTTTTTATTTTAGTTCATAGCCCTGTTATATTATTTTACTTCGGTGGGGTCAAGTGCTATGGGAACACCGAAGGAGGACGCTGCGATATGTATGAGGGATAGAAAAAACTCATACATATTACTATTTTTCATAAATTGATGTTGCCTTGGTTGGGGCTCGAACCCGCAACCTCACGTGTAACAGTCCAACGCGCTAACCATTACACCACAGCGCCCGGGAAACGGGAATAATTTTTGAACGGGAAATATTTTTGAACAAAATTGTTAATGAAAACCACTTATATAAGTAATTTTTGTTAAAAAAAAACACTATTTCAGTACAAATTCAGTCTGTGTAGTGAGAATTCAAAGTAAAAATATCAGAATGTTGAACATTTGATTTCACATAATATACTCTAAGCACTGCCAAATGAATTTCATGATTCCAGCAGAAAGCACCCACCACTGGACTGTCGGAAATAAACCGTTTCATCACATTTGGCCCATTAAATATGGTGGCCACAATGTTATTTTCCAAAGACAAATAAAACTCTTCTAGTCTTTTTTCTACAAGTCTTCTTATTTCATCAGCATTACATTTTCCTGATATATAAACCAACCCCAGGTTATAAAATGAATTATTTCCGTTTATACATACCCTACGGGAAATTTTAACAAACTGTCACCGAACTGGCCCCTTTATATGAAATAGACTGGTCACTTTTACATGGCGTTGTCATATGAGGTGGAAATTGACCCCTTGTGACATGTCACAAGACAAATCCTAGGACAGGTTACTGAACTCTCAATTTCAGGGACCTGTCCTGGGATTTGTCTTGTGACATGTCACAAGGGGTCAATTTCCACCTCCTATGACAACGCCATGTAAAAGTGACCAGTCTATTTCATATAAAGGGGCCAGTTCGGTGACAGTTTGTTAAAATTTCCCGTAGGGTATGTTCTAATATCCCTTTTATGATATTCTTGTCCATTCATCTAAGATTATAGTAAATCTCCTATTGTTAGAAATATTGCTCGATATTTCTCTTATCATGATATCTTTTACATGATTGTAGTAATTTAATATAATGTTCTTTACATCGGTTTAATTTTTTGGCAGTGCCAGGTTTTTATTATAAAAACTTTCTCGAATAAACGAAGATCTAGTTATGGTGCGGATTGACATTCCGTTGACTGCTAATTTGGATACCATTTCAGGAAATGTTTGCCCTACCATAAAAACGTTCAATGCCTATTCAGCTTACACTTTTTTCTTCGGGTACTTTGCTAATTTTAGCTGGAACGTTATTCTTGTTGTTGTTTTCTTCAAGAGAATTTTTTTTTTTTTGTGGACCAAATTTAGATGTCGGATAACCAAATTTAGATACCTCCGTTAACCATTGGTCTTTTAGGGCAAATATTGCACTGCGCTGCATTGTCCTTTTTTGTGAAGTATTTCCATACTCTTGACATTTTATTCTTTAATATAAAAGAATATATTAGTTTGAAAGCAGGTATATTAAAATAAGGTAAACTTACTTGAAAATATCACATTTATTAAGTATCACATACTTAGAAAATTATTGGCCTTTAATATAAAGGACTATTTAAATTTAAAGTCGACTTTATTTTTAATCATACGGTTTTGTTCATTTTGTGTATGGAAACCTTACAAAAATATTTATATTTTCAAACATTTTGATTGTTTGAAAATAAATTAACCAATGAGAATGCTCCAAAAATAAACCACGTCAAGGTATAGATTATTTGTAAGAAACAAAACTTTTTTTCGTATTTCTTTTAAACATTTTACCAAGTTTTTAGGTTTTACTACTTAAATTTTGAATAAGTTATGCGAAAAATGTTTATTAGTTGAAATGCTCTTAATTACTTGGCAAAGATTTTTTTTGAGTGTCAAATAAATTAATTCCATTTTAAAAGATTTTAACAATGACATTTTTGTTTTGGTATTTAAAATGTTTTTTATGACTAAAATTAAAAAATCCTATTCCAAACAAAACCAATTTAAAGATTAAATATTTTTAAAATTTCCCGGGATTTCCCGGGCGGGAATTCCCGAACCCCAAACCCTACCAACTACCCATTCGTTTTTTGTATAAGATATGTGCTTTCCAATAATGGCCTAATGTCATTGTTTTCAAATATAAAATAATGACATACTCGTAATAGTTCAAATAAGTACTTTGTACACAGTTAAATTTTATATATATTTTATTTTATACACTGCTCTACAAAAAAAAAATATGTATGACATTGCACTGGATTTAGGACAATTGGGGGGGGGGGGGGTGCTGATTTCGAATCTGCAACCAGTTTGTTCAAATTGGCTCCAGATTTTGCACAATTCGTGATTTTACTTTGTTCCATAATTCAACCGATTATTACAATAAAAGATTTATAATTTAGCAACTAGAGCTCCAAAAAGAAAATCCTTTACACAATTTAAGCTTAATTCCGTTACCTATTTTTCGAACTTAAGTGTGTACCAATATCTCAATATATATATATTTGTTCCTTTTACTCCTGCAAGGAGCATAGGGCCGCATCTCAATAACTTTTGTAAATATAGTCGCTCAAAATCAAAACTTAAAATTTTTTTAAGTTTTTCTGATAAAAAAAATTTTAAAGACAAAGTCCGATTTTAAATATCAAAGCCAAGTTGGAAAGAAAAAAGTCCAAAATTTGTATATGAATGCTTCACTTGCCAAATCGATTAACTCCACTTTTTGAATTTTTGAATTTTAATGTCAAAGCACTCTATTAACTCCCAACTGTATAATATTCAAAACAAATTTCGCTGATAATAAGTACTAACACTACCCGAGTAAAAAAAATTATATATAATCATATATGGCATATATTACAATATATAATTATACATGTCGTTATGTATATCCATATATAATTATATATGACGTTTTTTCACAAAATTTTTCCTTATATTATGCCATATATAATTTCATCTAATTAGATATTGGCCTTCATAATATTAGATATGGCATATATAATTATATATTACATGACATGGTTGATCTTATTGCATATATAGTTATATATAGAACTATATCTTAATATATATGGTGGCATTTTAGCAATATATAATTATATATGGTATCATTTAAACAATATATAATTATATATGGTGACAGTTAAACTAGATATTATCATATATGGTGCCATTTAAACAATATATGGTCATATATGGTACCTCATAAACCAAATCTTTAATTCAGTTCCAGATATGATAATATATGGTACTATATATAGTGCGATATATATTTATATATGGTGTTATTTAAGCTATATATTATCATATATGGTGCCATTCAAACCATATATTATCATATATAGTGCCATTCAAACCATATATTATCATATATGGTGCAATTTCAACAATATATGCCCATATATGGTACCTCATGAACAATATTTTTAATACAGTTCCACATATGATAATATATGCTACCATATATAGTGCCATATATATTTATATATGGTGTTATGTAAGCAATATATTACCATATATGGTGCCATTTAAACCATATATTGTCATATATGGTGCCATTTCAACAATATATGCTCATATATGGTACCTGATGAACGACATTTTTAATACAGATGCAGATATGATAATATATGCTACCATATATAGTCCCATATATATTGATATATGGTGTCATTTAAACAATATTAATATATAGACATATATGGTATCATTTAAACAATATATTGTCATATATGGCACAATTTAAACAATATATGGTCAAATTTGGTACCACATCAACATTTTGAATACAATTCCATATATGGTTTAATTTGAATAATGTAAAACTATGTATGGCGCTATAAAAAATATTATCAGATATGTTACTTCATTAACAATATTTATAATACAGTGTCATATATTGTAATATATGTATATTATTCAATATATATTGATGTATCGTAATGGTACAATAATTCCAATATCAGTTGAGATACAATTTGTGGGTCCATATCAACAATTTGTTCACGTACATTTAACATATATATATGTACATTTAAGTTATAATTTATAAACACTTTATAAAGTTAAATAGTTCCATAAACCTCGTCTAACTGTATAGAATGTTTATGAATATACGATTTAATATATAATAATTACAACTACAAATTGGTGCCATTATCTAAAATTCAATTTAATGTTAACTTATAATAAAATAAAAATGTATTTCCTAAAAATAAAAATATAGTGTTAATTAATGTTAATATACAATAGGTTTAAGTTTAACATCCCAGACAGAAAAACATAATTCGGCACAATGCTGGCAAACCGTTGGCGATGGTCGGTTATGCGTTGGCAGAACGTTGCATTAACTATCTTGGCAAAAAAATAGATTTCAAAAAACATTTTTGAAAAAATTGATAAAACTTTTTTTAATATTTGCTTTTAAAAACATGAAATTTAACCCAGTCCACCAGATTGTCAGCCAAGACCTCTACACTCTAATCTAACGAGACTTGTTATAGATGTGTGATAGCTACAAATTAAATGAATGATAAAAGCATTTCGAGCTAACTTATAAGCATCGAAAAAAGGTATTCCAGAAATTATTAAATGTATTTTGGAAAATTTTAATTGTATATCACAAAATATTATTTGCACTTCAGAAACTACAATATTACGCAAATTTAATTATTTATTTATTTAGTTGTGTCCAGAAATAATGAAATCTATTTCAGAATTTCATAGCTAATAGAGAAAAATTTCTCAAATACATTTCATAATTTCGGAAATACGATTGATAATTTCTGAAATACAGTTTGATAATTTCTGAAATACAGTTGTGAATTTCGGAAATACAATTAATAATTTCTGAAACACAATTGATAAAACTGAACTTCAATTGACTAGTTCTGAAATACAATTCATAAATCTGAAAAATAATTGATGAGTTCTGAAACACAATTGATAAAACTGAAATTCAATTGATTATTTCTGAAATACAATTGATAAATCTTAAAACAATTAATACAATTGGAAATGGTGTAGAGCGTCAAAAAGATGTAAATAAAATTATTTTATTCAAAGATTTCAATTTAATAAAAAAATAAATATATAATTTTATAAAAAAATTTATAGAAAAAAAATTTTAATTTTATAAAAAGAAATTAATTTTGTAAAAGAAATGCATATTGAACTCGTTACCTTCTGAGTTTAAACCTTATTTTAACAAAATATTGTAATTTTTATACAATCAGTGCTCTGCCAGTCTATTATTTTTTGAACAGTTGGGAATATATGTCTGGGATCTTATTTAATCCCAAATAAATGGAGATCTTACGTAGTACCCAAATATAATGCGGCATCTAATTTTATCTGTCATTTTTATGGATACTTTTAGATGTCAATCCCCAAATATATTGCTGTTTCTAATTCCATCTGCCATTTTAATACCGAAAAAAATTGCTGGATCTAATTCGATCTGGCATTTTTCGGATCAAATTAGATCTAAGTTTATCCACAAATATATAGCTGGATCTAATTCGATCTGCCATTTTTCGGATCAAATTAGGTCTTACTAAATCCCAAAATATATTGCTGGATCTAATTTTATCTGCCAATTTTCTATTCAATTTATATCCAAGTTTATCCACAAATATATTGCTGAATCTAATTCGATATGCCATTTTTCGGATCAAATTAGATCTAAGTTAATCCACAAATATATTGCTGGATCTAATTTGATCTGCCATTTTTCAGATCAATTTATATCTAAGTTTATCCACAAATATATTGTTGGATCTAATTCGATGTGCCATTTTTCGGATCAAATTAGATCTAAGTTTATCCCCAAATATATAGCTAGATCTAATTCGATCTGCCACTTTTTCGGATCAAATTAGATATACGTTTATCCACAAATATATTGCGGGATCTAATTTGATCTGCCAAAATTGAGATCAAATTAGATCTAAGTTTATCCCCAAATATATAGCTGGATCTAATTGGATCCGTCATTTTTCGGATCAAATTAGATCTAAAAATATCCGCAAATATATAGCTGGATCCGCCAATTTTCGGATCAAAATAGATCTAGGTTTATCCCCAAAGATATCACTGGACCTCCCAATTTTGAGATATAACTTGATCTTAGTTTATCCCCATATATACAATGGGATCTAATACGATATGATTGGATACACCCAATTTTGAGATCTAATTGGATCAGCTAGATATTACAGCAGATCTTAAACAATATCAAATTGGATATAATTAGATATTGCGCGAGATTAATTTTTTTTACTCGGGTACTTAATGCCAAATTTTTTTTAGCTATTGAATAATAAATAATTTATTGCAGAAGACAATCTCATTAAAACACTTTATACAACGCAATGGACTGCTTCTAATACAGTAAAACTCGCTTAAGACGAACTCCGGGGGACTATATTAATTAGTTCGTTGTAAGCGAGGTTCGTATTAACCGGGGTAAAATTTATTTAAAATGTTCTAATTATCCACAAAATATTTGAATTTCCTTAAATCTTTAAAAATTTTACAATTTTTTCATTTGGTTTCCTAAATATATTGTTGGTAGGGTTTTTCTTTTCCCGGACTTTTTCATTTTCCGGGACAGTGGGATTTTTTTCTGAATTTCCCGGGATTCCGGGAATTCCCGCTCGTTAGAAAATTAATAAATCCGACATATGTTGTAGTTACTAGAAAAACTCGATTTCTATTAACACACCGTCCATGATAAAATCTATTTAATATATTCTGAAAGGAAGGATGGATATAAAATATATGCATGACTTCGACTTTTTCTAGATCAATTTGTTTAAAAGTTTAAATCGCGAATTACTATGTAGGTAATAAATATATATGGAAGGCCGTCTTAATTTTAAAATGAAATATATTAACGTTATATTAATTCGTGGTTGCAACGGTTAGGCGAATTGATATAGATAAAGTTAAAGACACGGGTATTTTAATTTCTTCCATTCTTTCAGGATATATTTGAATTGTTAATGGGTGCAAACTTGTGTCGCACCAGTTTTATAGTCAGAACTAAGATAGATTTTTTGCTTAAGTATTTCTTAAATATGGAATCCAAAAATTTGTATTCCCGAGTAAAAAAAATTATATATAATCACATATTACAATATATAATTAGACATGTCGTTATGTATATCCATATATAATTATATATGACGTCTTTTTCCAAATTTTTTCCTTATATTATGCCATATATAATTTCATCTAATTAGATATCGGCCTCTATAATATTAGATATGGTATATATGATTATATATTACATAGCATGGCTGATCTTATTGCATACATAGTTATATATAGAGCTATATCTTAATATATATGGTGGCATTTTAGCAATATATAATTATATATGGTATCATTTAAATAATATATAACTATATATGGCGCTAGTTAAACTAGATGTTATCATATATGGTGCCATTTAAACCATATATTATCATATATGGTGGCATTTAAACAATATATGGTCATATATGGTACCTTATGAACAAAATATTTAATACAGTTCCCGATATGATAATATATGCTACTATATATAGTGCCACATATATTGATATATGGCACTATATATATATATATATGTCATTTATACAATATATTACCATATATGGTGCCATTTAAACCATATATTAATATATATAATGCCATTTAAACAATATTTGGTCATATATGGTAACTCATGATCAAAATTTTTAATACAGTTCCAGATGTGATAATATATGCCACTATATATAGTGCCATATATATTTACATATGGTGTTATTTAAGCAATATATTACCATATATGGTCCCATTTAAACCATATATTATCATATATGGTGCCATTTCAACAATATATGCTCATATATGGTACCTCATGAACAACATTTTTTATACAGTTCCAGATATGATAATATATGCTACTATATATTGTATAATACCATATAATTTGATATATCATATCATTTAAACAACATACCATATGGTGCCATTTAAACAATATATTGTCATTAGGGTTTGGGATTTCCCGGACTTTTTCATTTCCCGGGAAACGGGAATAAAAAAATTTGATTCCCGGGAATACCGGGAATCCCGGGAAATATTTTTGAACAAAATTGTTAATGAAAACCACCTATATAAATAATATTTGTTTAAAAAAACACTATTTCAGTACAAATTCAGTCTGTGTAGTGAGAATTCAAAGTAAAAATATCAGAATGTTGAACATTTGGTTTCACATAAATTACTCTAAGCACTGCCAAATGAATTGCATGATTCCAGCAGAAAGCACCGACTACTGGATTGTCGGAAACAAACCGTTTCATCACATTCGGCACATTAGATATGGTGGCCACAATGTTATTTTCCAAATACAAATAAAACTATTTTATCCTTATTTCTACAATTCTTCTTAATTCACCAGCATTACATCTTCCTGACATATAAACCTACCGCAGGTTATAAAATGAATTATTTCCGTTTATACATATGTTCAAATATCTCTTTTGTGATATTCTTGTTCATTCATCTAAGATTATAGTAAATCTCCTATTGTTAGAAATATTGCTCAATATTTCTTTTATCATGATATCTTTTACTTGATTGTAGTAATTTAATATAATGTTCTTTACATCGGTTTCGTTTTTTGGCAATGCCAGGTTTTTATTATAAAAACTTTCTCGAATAAACGAAGATCTAGTTATTATGACATTCCGTCGACTGCGGCTAATTTGGATACCATTTCAGGAAATGTTTGCCCTACCATAAAACGTTCAATGCCTATTCAGCTTACACTTTCTTCTACGGGTACTTTGCTAATTTTAGCTGGAACGTTATTCTTGTTGTTGTTTTCTTCAAGAGAAGTTGCATGACTCTCAATTTTTTTTTTTTTGTGAACCAAATTCAGATGTCGGATAATACCTTGGTTAACGATTAGTCTTTTAGGGCAAATATTGCACTGCGCTGCATTATGCGAAAAATCTTTATTAGTTGAAATGCTCCTAATTACTTGGCAAAGATTTTTTGTGTTTCACAGAAATTGATTCCCTTTTAAAATATTTAAGCAATAACATTTTGTGTTGGTATTTAAAATGTTTTTTATGACTAAAACTAAAAAATCCTATTCCAAACAAAAAGAATTTAAAGAATTTAGTATTTTTAAAATTTCCCGTTTTCCCGGGAAAAATATATTATTTTCCCGGGAATTCCCGGCAAACTTTTCCCGGGATATCCCGGGAATTCCCGCCCGGGAAATCCCGAACCCCAAACCCTAATTGTCATATATGGTAACTCATCAGAAACTACAATATTAACTGTATTTCAGAATCTATTAATTGTATTTCAGAAATTATCGAATGTATTTTATAAATTATTAATTGTATTTCAGAAATAATCAAATCTATTTCATAATTTGTTGATTGTATTTCATAGTTAATAGAGAGAAATTTATTAAATACATTTCATAATTTCTGAAATACAATTGATAATTTCTGAAATACAGTTTGATAATTTCTGAAATACAATTGATAAAACTAAAATTCAATTGACTAGTTCTGAAAAACAATTCATAAATCTGAAAAATAATTCATAAGTTCTAAAATACAATTAATTATTTCTGAAACACAATTGATAACTCTTAAAAACAATTGATACAAATGGAAATGGTATATAGCGTCAAAAAGATGTAAATGGGCGCTGTGGTGTAATGGTTAGCGCGTTGGACTGTTACACGTGAGGTTGCGGGTTCGAGGCCCAACCAAGGCAACATCAATTTATGAAAAATAGTAATATGTATGAGTTTTTTCTATCCCTCATACATATCGCAGCGTCCTCCTTCGGTGTTCCCATAGCACTTAACCCCACCGAAGTAAAGTAATATAACAGGGCTATGAACTAAAAAGCTTCAACAAAGTTCGCCAACTCACCATCAGATGGCGCGCAACAACTGTTCTAAAATTCAACATCTCGCGCAATTACAGTGTTGCCATATTTGAAGCCCTACATCTTTCACCACCTTTCACTTCTTCTCTATCCCCTTTCCAAAAGAAGCAACACATTAATTAATAGGAAGAATTTCCTGTGTTGCTTCTCTTAAAAAAAAAAAAAATTATTTTATTAAAAAAATTCAATTTAATAAAAAAAAATATAATTTTATAAAAACTATAGAAAAAAATTTATAGAAAAAAAAATATAATTTTATAAAAAGAAATTCATTTTATAAAAAAAAAATGACGGCTATGCATTTTTTTTTTATCGGTATCCAACTGGAGACCTTCTGAGTTTAAAGCTTATTTTAACATTGTTTATTAATATTGTAATTTTTATAAAATCAGTGCTCTGCCAGTGTATTATTTTTTGAACAGTTGGCAATATCTGGCTGGGATCTTATTTAATCCCAAATAAATGAAGATCCTACATAGTACCCAAATATAATGCGGGATCTATTTTTATCTGTCACTTCTGTGGATACCCTATTAAAAAAATTAATGAAGTACAACATACAATCATATCTTTTTTTGATACCGGCCAAAATAAAATTTTATTCGAAAAATGGTGGATCGTACTGCAGTAATTTAGATCCACATTGGATCTAATATGATGAAATACGATCCGAAAAACAAGTTTATCTAATTATATAAAATTGCATGTGATATAATGATAATCAAGAAATAATTTCAATAGAATGGACCGTTTAATGTAATCTGAGCGATATCTGAATGATTGCCCAACAAACCAAACGATATCGTTTCGAATTCGTAACGATATCATTTCGATGATACGTTTGTCCGAGAATGATATCATTAACGATTCATAAGTAATAGGTACTGTGAAGAAAAGTGCACATTCGTTAATGATATCGTTTTTTCATGAAATAACGATATCGTTATGATATCGAAAATTTCAGGCAGTCATATTGCAAAATTTTTGTCGTTATTTTATCACCATTCGATGAAAATATGATTTCATTGACGATATCGAAATAAAGAAGTATATATGATATCTTTAACGATTAAATTAGAACAAGCAAATATGATTTTTTCAGAAAATTTATCGTTATTTTGAAAAATTATGATATCATTACGAGTTCATATTTTTGTATCATAAATGATAGCAAATATGATACTTAATATGAATTCGTTAACGATACTGTATCGTTTCACGGTTTATTGGGTTATTTTTGTCTAATGGTATCAATTAAAATGTAACTTTTTGTATTAAATCTAATTTTATATAATTAGATTAACCCATTTTTTCGATCTGCCATTTTTCGAATAAAATTAGATCTAAGTTTATCCTCAAATATATCGCTGGATCTAATTTGATCTGCCATTTTTCAGATCACTTTATATCTAAGTTTATCCCCAAATATATTGCTGGATATAATTCGATGTGCAATTTTTCGGATCAAATTAGATCTGAGTTTATCCCCAAATATATTGCTGGATCTAATTCGATCTGCCACTTTTTCGGATCAAATTAGATCTAAGTTTATCCACAAATATATTGCTGGATCTAATTCGATCTGCCTAAGGCAGATATGCTCCTTATAGGAACCGAGGGAACATATATATATATAATTCGATCTGCAAAAATTGAGATCAAATTAGATCTAATTTTATCCAAAAATATATAGGTGGATCTAATTCGATCCGCCATTTTTCGGATCAAATTAGATTTAAGTTTATCTGCAAATATATAGCTGGATCCGCCATTTTTCGGATCAAATTAGATCTAGGTTTATCCCCAAAGATATCATTGGACCTCCCAATTTTGAGATAAAACTTGATCTTAGTTTATCCCCATATATACAATGGGATCTAATACGATATGATTGGATACACCCAATTTTGAGATCTAATTGGATCAGCTAGATATTACAGCAGATCTCAAACAATATCAAATTGGATATGATTAGATATTGCGCGAGATCATTTTTTTTACTCGGGTTGCTAAAGATTTTGTTTCTATGCAGAATTTCAGAAGTATTCGTATAGAATTATTTTATAAAAAAGTTTAAAAGTATTCTTCACACAAATTATTAGGCAGATTCTCTTAAAGATTTAAAAAAAAATCGTCACTAGAAATTCCCGAGTAAAAAAATTTATATATAATCATATGTGGCATATATTACAATATATAATTAGACATGTGGTTATGTATATCCATATATAATTATATATGACGTTTTTTCCGAAAAATGTTCCTTATATTATGCCATATATAATTTCATCTAATTAGATATCGGCCTTCATAATATTAGATATGGCATATATAATTATATATTACATAACATGGTTGATCTTATTGCATATATAGTTATATATAGAACTATATCTTAATATATATGGTGGCATTTTAGCAATATATAATTATATATGGTATCATTTAAACAATATATAATTATATATGGTGACAGTTAAACTAGATATTATCATATATGGTGCCATTTAAACAATATATGGTCATATATGGTACCTCATTAACAAAATCTTTAATTCAGTTCCAGATATGATAATATATGGTACTATATATAGTGCGATATATATTTATATATGGTGCTATTTAAGCAATATATTATCATATATGGTGCCATTCAAACCATATATTATCATATATGGTGCCATTCAAACCATATATTATCATATATGGTACCATTTAAACAATATATGGCCATATATGGTACCTCATGATCAAAATTTTTAATACACTTCCAGATATGATAATATATGATACTATATATAGTGCCATATATATTTATATATGGTGCTATTTAAGTAATATATTACTATATATGGTGCCATTTAAACCATATATTATCATATATGGTGCCATTTCAACAATATATGCTCATATATGGTAACTCAACTACAATATTAACTGTATTTCAGAAGCTATTAATTGCATTTCAGAAATTTTAAATGTATTTCAGAAATTATGGAATGTATTTCAGAAATTATTAATTGTATTTCAGAAATAATCAAATCTATTTCAAAACTTGTTGATTGTTTATCATAGTTAATAGAGAAAAATATCTAAATTACATTTCATAATTTCTGAAATACAATTGATAATTTCTGAAATACAGTTTTATAATTTCTGAAATACACTTGTGAATTTCGGAAATACAATTAATAATTTCTGAAACACAATTGATAAAACTGAACTTCAATTGACTAGTTCTGAAATACAATTCATAAATCTGAAAAATAATTGATAAGTTCTGAAATACAATTGATAAAACTGAAATTCGACTAATTATTTCTGAAATACAATTAATGAATCTTGAAAACAATTAATACAATTGGAAATGGTGTAGAGCGTTAAAAAGATGTAAATAAAATTATTTTATTGAAAGATTTCAATTTAATGAAAAAATAAATATATAATTTTATAAAAAAATTTATAGAAAAAAAAATTTTAATTTTATAAAAAGAAATTCATTTTGTAAAAAAAATGCATATCGAACTCGAGACCTTCTGAGTTTAAACCTTATTTTAACAAAATATTGTAATTTTTATAAAATCAGTGCTCTGCCAGTGTATTATTTTTTGAACAGTTGGCATCTTGGATCTTATTTAATCCCAAATAAATGGAGTTCTTACGTAGTACCCAAATATAATGCGGCATCTAATTTTATCTGTCATTTTTATGGATAGTTTTAGATGTCAATCCCCAAATATATTGCTGTTTCTAATTCTATCTGCCATTTTAATACCTAAATAAATTGCTGTATCTATTTCGATCTGCAATTTAAGGGAAAAATTAAGATCTTACCAAATCACTAAATATATCACTGGATTCAATTCGATCTGCAACTTATTGAAAAAGTTAAGATCTTACGCAATCCCGAAATATATTACTAGATCTAATTTCATCTGTTATTTTTTTCATAAATTTAGATCTTACGTAATCCCCAAATATAATCCTCGATCTAATTCGATCTGCCGTTTTCCAGATAAAGTTAGATACAACTTAATCCTAAAATATATATGTGACCTTCTCCGAGAAAAGGGACCTAGTGTGTGAAAATTAAGTTTTGAGAAGAACGCATTTAAAGTTTCATAACGCATTATCACTTTGAACACACCTTCAGTTGGGAGATGCGATTTGGTATGGTTAGTTATGATTGGGTGCTTCAACTCATTTCATCTTATTCTACACCCTTTTAGGTACCAGAATCCACTCTTAAGTCCAAACCCGTTTTTTGACACACTAGGTCCCTTTTCTCGGAGAAGGTCACATATATCTAGATCTACTTTTTCGTATAAATTTAGATCCAAGTTTATCCCCAAATATATTGCTGGATCTAATTCGATCTGCCATTTTCCGGTTAAATTTAGATCCAAGTTTATCCCCATATATATTGCTGGATCTAATACGATCTGCCATTTTTCTGATAAATTTAGATCCAAGTTTATCCCCAGATATATTGCTGGATCTAATTGGATCTGCCATTTTTCGGATAAATTTATATCTAAGTTTATCCCCAAATATATTGCTAGATCTAATTCGATCTGCCACTTTTTCGGATCAAATTAGATCTAAGTTTATCCACAAATATATTGCTGGATCTAATTCGATCTGCCAAAATTGAGATCAAATTAGATCTAAGTTTATCCACAAATATACAGCTGGATCTAATAGGATCCGCCATTTTTCGGATCAAATTAGATCTAAAAATATCCCCAAATATATAACTGGATCCGCCAATTTTCGGATCAAAAAAGATCTAGGTTTATCCCCAAAGATATCATTGGACCTCCCAATTTTGAGATATAACTTGATCTTAGTTTATCCCCATATATATAATGGGATCTAATACGATATGATTGGATACACCCAATTTTGAGATCTAATTGGATCAGCTAGATAGTACAGCAGATCTTAAACAATATCAAATTGGATATGATTAGATATTGTGCGAGATCAATTTTTTTTACTCGGGTTATTAAATAAATTAATCCGAAAAATGCCACATCGAATTACATCCAGCAATATATTTGTGGATAAACTTAGATCTAATTTGATCCGAAAAATGGCAGATCGAATTAGATCCAGCAATATATTTGGGGATTAAGTAGAATCTAAATTTATCCAAAAAATGACAGATCAAATACGATCCAGTGATATATTTCGGGATTGCGAAAGATCTTAATTTATCCCATAAATTGCAGATCGAATTAGATCCAGCAATTTATTTCGGTATTAAAATGGCAGATCGAATTAGAAACAGCAATATATTTGGGGATTGACATCTAAAACTATCCAGATAAATGACAGATGAAATTAGATCCCGCATTATATTTGGGTACTACGTAAGATCTCCATTTATTTGGGATTAAATAAGATCCCAGACAGATATTGACAACAGTTAAAAAAATAATACACTGGCATAGCACTGATTTTATAAAAATTACAATATTTTGTTAAAATAAGGTTTAAACTCAGAAGGTCTTGAGTTCGATACCGTTCACGGCTATGCATTTTTTTTTTTATAAAATGAATTCCTTTTTATAAAATTATAGTTTTATTTTCTATAAATTTTTTTATAAAATTATATTTTTTTTATTGAATTGAATTTTTTTTAAAAATTAATTTTATTTACATCTTTTCAACGCTCTACACTATTCCCAATTGCATCAAGTTTTTCAGATTTATCAATTGTGTTTCAGAAATAATCAATTGAATTTCAGTTTTATCAATTGTATTTCAGAACTTATCAATTATTTTTCAGATTTATGAATTGTATTTCAGAACTAGTCAATTGAATTTCAGTTTTATCAATTGTATTTCAGAAACTATTAATTGTATTTCCGAAATTCACAACTGTATTTCAGAAATTATCAATTGTATTTCAGAAATTATGAAATGTAATTTATAAATTTTTCTCTATTAACTATGATAAACAATCAACAAGTTTTGAAATAGATTTGATTATTTCTGAAATACAATTAATACTTTCTGAAATACATTCCATAATTTTTGAAATACATTTAAAATTTCTGAAATACAATTAATAGCTTCTGAAATACAGTTAATATTGTAGTTGAGTTACCATATACATATGACCATATATTGTTTAAATGGCACCATATATAACAATATACTGTTTAAATGGCACCATATATGATATGTTCCCTATTAAAAAAAATAATATGAAGCTTTATATGGTAATATATAACTTAGAGTGATCCATGTATCATTTGATCCGAAAAATGGCCCGATAAAATTGTATCAGTTGTTTATCAGTTTTTATCTAATTGTATCAGTTTAGATCTGACCTGATTAAATTATGTGTTAATCAGATGAAATTGTATCTGATTTTTGACCTCATACAATTTTATTGATTTATATCACATGTTATCAGTTTAGGTCCAAATAGATATATTTGTATACAAAATTATATAGTTATATCCCAATTTTGATCTGATATCAGTTTAAAACTTTGATACAATTGTATAAGGTAAATGTCGGATACAATTATATTGTATTAATATTAAATTGAACAAATTACGATCAAACCTGAAACCATAACATATAAACCGATAAAATTGTATCAGGTCAAAAATCGGATACAATTTCATCTGATTAACACATAATTTAATCAGGTCAGATCTAAACTGATACAATTAGATAAAAATTGATAAACAATTGATAAAAAAAATATCGGGCCATTCTTCGGATGAATCTGTATATTTATACAGACCCGAGTAAAAAAGTTTTGATATAATCATATATTATTTTATGTAATTGCATATAGTAACTTATAGTTACATATGGCCACATATGCTTTTAAATTCAAGCAGATATATTTTATATAGTCATATGTTAGATATTTTTTCCTCAAAGGTTTAAATATGGAGACATATGCGATTTTATATTATTACATACTGGCCTACGTATAATTGCATGTGCTATATATAAGTACATAAAGTAACATATTACAGATATAATTACATATACGTTTATATATAATTTAGTATGACACTATACATAATAATATAAAACTATAAGTGGAGCCATATAAGAAATATTTCATAATTTGTGTTATATATTGACGAAAAAGAACCCATATATAACTTAATATGGTTCCATATTTACAATATTTCATGATTTCTTTAATATATAACAATATAACGTTCTTTATAAAATCATCTATAATTATATATCATCCCACATAAGCAATTATTTCAAAGTGATTTTATATAAAAATATATAAGGTCCATATAAAACCGTATTATATGTGGTTCTATGTTAACAATGATTTTGAACTAGTTTTAGATTTAGTAATTACTAGGGATTGGCGCGTGACTAGAAATGTTCGTGAGTCACGTTATTCACACGTGATCGTGAGTAATAATTACTATACTCAACTGATTCGTGAGTGAGTCTGAGAATATATAATTCGTACTTGATTCGTGCGTGAGCGTGAATAAGAATATATAACCCGTGCATGATTCGTGTGTGAGTTTAATTTTTGCATCATATATTTTTAGTAATTTTTACTATTTTGTAATATTTTACTATTTTTTTACTATTTTTCTAATATCTTGGTTGTATAACATAATCCTATTAACTAAAATTTCAGTCTTGTTAACTTTATTTTAAAATTACTAAAAATAAAGAAAATTTTGTTCATGTTTAACGCACTGTCATGGTAAATCTGGATAAAAGTAATGGAAGATTTATCGAAATTATAGGATCTCCAGCAGACCTTTGGGTTAATCATTATATTTGGAAATTAATTATTAAATTTATTAGTTATAAAATTTAATTACAATCCCAGGTGAAAATGTTCATATATGCTCATATATTGTCATATATGGTTTCATGTATGAGCATATATGATTTCATATATGAACATATATGAACATATATGTTATATATTGAAGCATATATGGGTAAATACATTCAAACGTATGAATCCATATATGATAATATATTGTATATATTGGTCCATATATTGGTTCATATATTCCATATATCTTCATATATGAATTCATATTTTATACCATATATGGGTAATGTTTTAAATTTTTTTTTTAACCTGGGCGGGTTCGAAAAATATTGTTTGAATTCGTAAATTTTAGAACTCTTGTAAAAATATTTCCGTTCTTGAAAGTCAAACTTTTTACTTTTATAAGACTATTGCCTACATGTTTTTAACATTTTCACATTATTTCAGAATTTATTGATTTTATTTCATAGTTATTACAGAATAATTTCTGAAATACATTTGATAATTTTTGAAATATAATTGATAACCCGAGTAAAAAAAATTTATCTCGCGCAATATCTAATAATATCCAATTTGATATTATTTAAGATCTGCTGTAATATCTAGGTGATCCAATTAGATCTCAAAATTGGGTGTATCCAATCATATCGTATTAGATCCCATTGTATATGTTGGGATAAACTGAGATCAAGTTATATCTCAAAATTGGGAGGTCCAATGATATCTTTGGGGATAAATGTAGATCTAATTTGATCCGAAAATTGGCGGATCCAGCTATATATTTACGGATAAACTTAGATCTAATTTGATCCGAAAAATGGCGGATCGAATTAGATCCAGCTATATATTTGTGGATAAACTTAAATCTAATTTGATCTCAATTTTGGCAGATCGAATTAGATCCATCAATATATTTGTGGATAAACTTAGATATAATTTGATCCGAAAAAGTGGCAGATCGAATTAGATCCACCAATATATTTGGGGATAAAATTGGATCTAATTTGATCCGAAAAATGGCACATCGAATTAGATCCACCAATATATTTGTGGATAAACTTAGATCTAATTTGATCCGAAAAATGGCAGATCGAATTAGATCCAGCAATATATTTGGGGATAAACTTAGATCTAATTTGATCCGAAAAATGGCAGATCGAAAAAATGGGTTCATCTAATTATATAAAATTAGATTTAATACAAAAAGTTACATTTTATTTGATACCATTAGACAAAAATAATTCATTCAGATATCGCTCAGATTGCATTAAATTGACCATTCTATTGAAATTACTTCTTGATTATCATTATGTCACATCCAATTTTATATAATTAGACAAACTCGTTTTTCGGATAGTATTTCATCATATTAGATCCAAGGTGGATCTAAGTTACTGCAGTACGATCCACCATTTTTCGGATAAAATTTTATTTTTTTGCAATATGAATTTCTTTTTATAAAATTATATTTTTTTTTCTATAAATTTTTTTATAAAATTATATTTTTTTTATTAAATTGAATTTTTTTAATAAAATAATTTTATTTACATCCTTTTGACGCTCTACTCCATTTCCAATTGTATCAAGATTTATCAATTGTGTTTCAGAAATAATCAATTGTATTTCAGAACTTATCAATTATTTTTCAGATTTATGAATTGCTTTTCAGAACTAGTCAATTGAATTTCAGTTTTATCAATTGTATTTCAGAAATTATTAATTGTATTTCTGAAATTCACAACTGTATTTCTGAAATTCTCAAAATGTATTTCAGAAATTATCAATTGTATTTCAGAAATTATGAAATGTATTTCAGAAATTTTCCTCTATTAACTATGAAATACAATCAACAAATTCTGAAATAGATTTGATTATCTCTGAAATGCAATTAATAATTTCTGAAATACAATTATAATTTCTGAAATACAATTAATAGATTCTGAAATACAGTTAATATTGTAGTTGCTGATGAGTTATTATATATGACAATACGTTGTTTAAATGGTACCGTATATGAAAATATATTGTTTAAATGGTACCATACATGGTATGTTGTTTAAATGATATGATATCCCGAGTAAAAAAAATTGATCTCGCGCAATATCTAATCATATCCAATTTGATATTGTTTAAGATCTGCTGTAATATCTAGCTGATCCAATTAGATCTCAAAATTGGGTGTATCCAATCATATCGTATTAGATCCCATTGTATATATGGGGATAAACTAAGATCAAGTTATATCTCAAAATTGGGAGGTCCAATGATATCTTTGGGGATAAACCTAGATCTATTTTGATCCGAAAATTGGCGGATCCAGCTATATATTTGGGGATATTTTTAGATCTAATTTGATCCGAAAAATGGCGGATCCTATTAGATCCAGCTGTATATTTGTGGATAAACTTAGATCTAATTTGATCTCAATTTTCGCAGATCGAATTAGATCCAGCAATATATTTGTGGATAAACTTAGATCTAATTTGATCCGAAAAAGTGGCAGATCGAATTAGATCTAGCAATATATTTGGGGATAAACTTAGATCTAATTTGATCCGAAAAATGGCACATCGAATTAGATCCAGCAATATATTTGTGGATTAACTTAGATCTAAATTTATCCGAAAAATGGCAGATCCAATTAGATCCAGCAATATATCTGGGGATAAACTTGGATCTAAATTTATCAGAAAAATGGCAGATCGTATTAGATCCAGCAATATATATGGGAATAAACTTGGATCTAAATTTAACCGGAAAATGGAGATCGAATTAGATCCAGCAATATATTTGGGGATAAACTTGGATCTAAATTTATACGAAAAAGTAGATCTAGGTATATGTGACCTTCTCCGAGAAAAGGGACCTAGTTTAGTTGCACAATTTATAGTTCAATTATTAATGTTTTTTTATTCTTCCTTTTCGTTTTTGACTCAAACAATAATATCACAAAAATTATTAACATAAAAGTAAATTCAATGAACAAACAATTTTAAAATTTAAAACAAGTATTTTAACACAAAGTTATTTTGTAAATAGAACGTCACTACATTACCTCCCCCCCCTTTTACCAAAATTTCATTCAAATCAAAAGTTACAGTTTTCTTCTTCTTGGTGTTGATAAGCAACTGTTCTTTTTCAGCAAAAGCTGGTTTAATTCTATCGATTGAAACATTCTTAACAAGGTTATTCATTTTCAATTTAAAATACTTTGGGTTTTTCTGTAGAACTTCAAATTGTCCCTCATAAGGGTAACATAAACCCAATTTTCCAGAATCATTTCGAACAAAAATATATTGACATTCTCCGAGATGTTTAGGTATGTATACCTTCATCATATTGCTATGATGAACAATTTTTGTTCGAACATTGCTAAAATGTTCCTTAATTTTATTTAAAAATTCAGAGTTACTGAATGTTTTTTCAGATTCCACCAGTAATTCGCCAGGCAACCGCAAAGCTTGACCATAAACAATTTCGGCCGCCGTTGCCTTAAGATCTTCCTTGAAACCCGAACGTAACCCTAACAAAATAATTGGTAGTTCTTCTGACCAATTAAGAGGATTTCCGCGAGCTAGAATTGAAGCCTTTATTTGTCGATGAAATCTTTCAACTACACCATTTGACTGGGGGTGGTAAGCTGTAGTTACAATTCTGTCAATACCAATTAGTTCTGAAAGTTCCTTAAAAACAGAGGACGTAAATTGTGTGCATTGGTCACTAGTCACGTGGCATGGAACGCCGAATCTAGAAACATACTCCTTCAAAAATATTGAAGATACCGATTTAGCCGTAATATTTCTTAACGGATATGCCTCGGGCCACCGAGTAGTTCTGTCAATCACGGTTAGTATATAACGATATCCATTTGATATTGGCAATGGACCCACAATATCAATATGTACGTGTTCAAACCGTCCCTTTGGAATATTTATTTTCTCTACTTTAGACTTTGTGTGTTTGGTAATTTCCGACTTTTGGCAGTGTAAACAACTAGTTACCCATTCATTGATGTTTTTATTCATAACTGGCCAAAAATAACGTGAAACTATCAAACGCCTTGAGGCTCTAGTTCATGGGTGTGAGATATTATGCATTTTATTAAAAACCTTTTTCCGCAAGGTCTGAGGCAGATATGGACGAAATTTGCCCTTAGATTCTTCACACCAGATAAATATTTCAGATTGATTAAAGGGCATTTTAACTTGTCTAAACTTATATGGACAGTCCTTTTTCTGCAGCATATCTTTCAATGACACATCTTTCTCCTGTTCTTCCGCCAACTCTAATGGATTAAAATTACCATTTGAAACTAAATCAATTTCAGGTGTTCTTGAAAGTGCATCGGCACCAATATTCGATTCACCTCTAATATACCTTATGTCATTCGTAAATTGTGCAATATATTCAAGGTGACGTGTTTGCCTTGGACTACGCTCAACACGAGAACTCAACACATTCGTAAGTGGCTTATGATCCGTGTGTACAATAAACGATCTTCCTTCTAAAAAATGTCTAAAGTGTTTAATATTTAAATATATTGCCAACAGTTCTCTATCAAATGAACTATATTTTATTTCAGAAGCCGTAAGTTTTCTTGAGTAAAAAGCTAATGGTTCAAGATAATTATTGACCTGTTGATGTAAAACACCCGCAATGGCTATGTTCGAGGCATCGACTGTTAATGATAAAAACGCATTTGGGTGAAAATGATTTAGTAAAATATTTGAAGCAAAGCTCTCCTTAACTTTTTCAAATGAAACATCAGCCTCGCCTGACCAAATTAAAGTTTTTCATTTTCTCTTAACCGCATCATTAACAATGTTATGAATCGGACTGAGTAACCCAGCTATATTTGGAATGTATCTATGATAGTAATTTACCATTCCAACAAATTTCTGCAATTGTTTCACAGATCTAGGTTTATCATAATCACGAATAGCTTTTATCTTACTGTCAGATGGTTTAACCCCCTTATGCGATATGTTATAGCTTAAAAAATCAATATCTGCTACACCGAACACGCATTTACAAGTTTTAATATTAAGTCCATACTTTTCTAACCTTTCAAATACTAAACGTAAGTGAAGCAAATGTTCTTCCTCATCTTTACTTGCTACTAACACGTCATCTAAATAGACAAAAACAAACTCTAGACCAGAAAACACCTCATTGATAAACCTCTGAAATGTCTGTGCTGCATTTCTAAGACCAAAAGGCATTCGAACAAATTCAAATAATCCAAAAGGGGTGGTGATCGCATTCTTATGAATATCACATTCTGCAACCGGTGTTTGGTGATATGCTCTAACCAAATCTAATTTGGAAAATATTGTTTTGTTCCTCATATCTATATTAATATCGTGAATGTGCGGAATTGGATATCTGTCTGGAATTGTAACGCAGTTTAACCTCCGGTAGTCTCCACAAGGACGCCAGTCGTTTGGTTCTTTTTTTTGGGACAAGATGTAGTGGAGAAGCTGCATGTGAATTAGATGGCCTACAAATACCAGAGTTAACCAACAAATCAAATTCGTTTTTTGCTATTTTATACTTATTTACATCTAAGCGACGTGGTTTTGAGAACGGAAGTTGCCCTTTTGTTTCTATTCTATGAACTGTAGAATGTTTAATTTCCTTGTTATAATCTGGTGAGGACGTAATTGAAGGAAATTCTTTTAAAAAATCTGTATATTTGTTGTCAACTATAAATATCTTCGGAAGAGAAATGTTGCTAAAAGCTTCGATAGTATTGACTGATAAATTTGTCAGTGGATCAATGAGTGTTTTATTCTTAAGATCAATCAATATACCGTATTTTGAAAGAAAATCCGCGCCAATAATTGGTTTTGAAATATTTGCTATTGTAAATATAAATGGAAACTCCCTTCTAAGACCTAAATTAACATTCATGATTTTTGTTCCATAAGTTCTAATACAACTACCATTGGCTGCAGTTAATACAATGTCGGATGTACGTTTGAATTCCTTAAATTTGGAAGAGGGTAAAACTGAAATTTCAGCGCCACTATCAATTAAATATTGTAACTTATTTTTACGATCATACACAAAAAGACGACGTGTTGAAAAATTTGGCCTATTATCAGTCATCGCAATAACAGGGGTATTTAGTTTTCCTGATTTTGTGGTACATATGCACAAGGTTGTTCGCATCTTCTAGCCTTACTACCGAACCGATAGTGATAACGGCAAAGCCAATTACGATTCACCGACCGACCTCTAGAACGACTTCTATTTCTAAAAGGTGTTCTTGAACGCGCAGTTCCATAAGACTGTTTCACTTCAGAAATTTCAATTGACAATTTATCAAATCGCTCACACAATGCTGTTGTAACTTTCATCGAATTACTAACCACTGTAGTTAAATCTGAGGAACTCTGGTTAGAAGTTCTAGATTCAATAGAACACAGATCTGATTTGTTTGAAACCTCCCAAATATTGTCCGCTAATTTTAAAAGTTCATCAATATTCATAACATTTGACCCAACTAATGCAGTATTAAGAGTTCTTGGCAACTTTCTAAGCCACAAACTTTTGATAAAATCTGAATTAATATTATTCCCTGCTAAATGCACTAGAGATCTGTAAAATTCGGATGGTTTTCTATCTCCAATTTCGGAATCTGAAAGAAGTCTGTCTAATTTTTTTTGTTCACTAAGCGAGTGTCATTCCAAAAGCTTATTCTTTAGGTTTACATAACGGTTATCTAATGGTGGATTCTGAACTACGTCAATAACGGACATAATAACTTCTTGGGGAAGAGACACTATAAGATGTTCATACTTAGTGTTATCCCGCGAAATACCTTTAGCACTAAACTGGGTTTCAACATGAATAAACCATGCTTCTGGATGATCTACCCAAAACGAAGGTAATTTTACCGATGTAGCACAAACTTCTAATTGTAAATTACCAGTATTGGTGTTAATTATTGAAGTGTCCGAATTACTTTCATTATTATTGGGTTGAGAACCCGTTGGTCGAACCGGGGAGGGACTCATAATGAAATTTGTAATGACGTTTTTAATATTGAAATAAAAAAAATGTATTCCGCGAACAACAAAACTTAAATCTATAAAAATAAAAATATTTTATAAATTATTAGAAAAACTTATCGTTTAAATCCTTGGATGCTGGTGTTCTTTATTTCTTCTCGTTTCAAAAATTCGTTAATGTTGAAAAATTATATAAATAAGTATCTTGAAGCAATTCTTGAAAAAAAATATGTTTGCGCAGATTTACTTGCGGATGTTGATTTTCTGCATTAAATTTGATTGATGAACAAAAATATAAGATTGCAAATGAAGATAATTAAATGCTTTAAATCCGGTATGATAAAATAACGGAATATAAAAAAAAGGTTGTAGAATAATGAGAAACAGTATCCAAATTGTGTGGCAATAAGTTTAGTAAAATAATGGATAACAGAATGTTAATTGATCTTCACATTCTTTAATCTGATCTCAATGATGATAATATTGAGAAATCTCAAAATTTTCAGGAACAATTCAAATCAGAAACCAGTAGTCATTAATCGGATCCAAATCCAAATATTTATAAAAATTGTTGTAATAAGGTGCAGGATCGCCAATTTAGTTGCACAATTTATAGTTCAATTATTAATGTTTTTTTATTCTTCCTTTTCGTTTTTGACTCAAACAATAATATCACAAAAATTATTAACATAAAAGTAAATTCAATGAACAAACAATTTTAAAATTTAAAACAAGTATTTTAACACAAAGTTATTTTGTAAATAGAACGTCACTACACTAGTGTGTCAAAAAACGGGTTTGGACTTAAGAGTGGATTCTGGTACCTAAAAGGGTGTAGAATAAGATGAAATGAGTTGAAGCACCCAATCATAACTAACCATACCAAATCGCATCTCCCAACTGAAGGTGTGTTCAAAGTGATAATGCGTTATGAAAATTTAAATGCGTTCTTCTCAAAACTTAATTTTCACACACTAGGTCCCTTTTCTCGGAGAAGTCACATATATATTTTAGGATTAAGTTGTATCTAACTTTATCTGGAAAACGGCAGATCGAATTAGATCGAGGATTATATTTGGGGAATACGTAAGATCTAAATTTATGAAAAAAATAACAGATGAAATTAGATCTAGTAATATATTTCGGGATTGCGTAAGATCTTAACTTTTTCAATAAGTTGCAGATCGAATTGAATCCAGTGATATATTTAGTGATTTGGTAAGATCTTAATTTTTCCCATAAATTGCAGATCGAAATAGATCCAGCAATTTATTTAGGTATTAAAATGGCAGATAGAATTAGAAACAGCAATATATTTGGGGATTGACATCTAAAACTATCCATAAAAATGACAGATAAAATTAGATGCCGCATTATATTTGGGTACTATGTAAGATCTCCATTTATTTGGGATTAAATAAGATCCAAGATGCCAACTGTTCAAAAAATAATACACTGGCAGAGCACTGATTTTATAAAAATTACAATATTTTGTTAAAATAAGGTTTAAACTCAGAAGGTCTCGAGTTCGATATGCATTTTTTTTTACAAAATGAATTTCTTTTTATAAAATTAATATTTTTTTTCTATAAATTTTTTTATAAAATTATATATTTATTTTTTTATTAAATTGAAATCTTTCAATAAAATAATTTTATTTACATCTTTTTAACGCTCTACACCATTTCCAATTGTATTAATTGTTTTCAAGATTCATTAATTGTATTTCAGAAATAATTAATCGAATTTCAGTTTTATCAATTGTATTTCAGAACTTATCAATTATTTTTCAGATTTATGAATTGTATTTCAGAACTAGTCAATTGAATTTCAGTTTTATCAATTGTATTTCAGAACTTATCAATTATTTTTCAGATTTATGAATTGTATTTCAGAACTAGTCAATTGAATTTCAGTTTTATCAGAAATTATTAATTGTATTTCCGAAATTCACAACTGTATTTCAGAAATTATCAAACTGTATTTCAGAAATTATCAATTGTATTTCAGAAATTATGAAATGTAATTTAGAAATTTTTCTCTATTAACTATGATAAACAATCAACAAGTTTTGAAATAGATTTGATTATTTCTGAAATACAATTAATAATTTCTGAAATACATTCCATAATTTCTGAAATACATTTAAAATTTCTGAAATGCAATTAATAGCTTCTGAAATACAGTTAATATTGTAGTTGAGTTACCATATATGAGCATATATTGTTGAAATGGCACCATATATGATAATATATGGTTTAAATGGCACCATATATAGTAATATATTACTAAAATAACACCATATATAAATATATATGGCACTATATATAGTATCATATATTATCATATCTGGAACTGTATTAAAAATTTTGATCATGAGGTACCATATATGGCCATATATTGTTTAAATGGCACCATATATAATAATATATGGTTTAAATGGTACCATATATGATAATATATGGTTTGAATGGCACCATATATGATAATATATGGTTTGAATGGCACCATATATGATAATATATTGCTTAAATAGCACCATATATAAATATATATAGCACTATATATAGTACCATATATTATCATATCTGGAACTGAATTAAAGATTTTGTTAATGAGGTACCATATATGACCATATATTGTTTAAATGGCACCATATATGATAATATCTAGTTTAACTGTCACCACATATAATTATATATTGTTTAAATGATACCACCCGAGTAAAAAAAATTATATATAATCATATGTGGCATATATTACAATATATAATTAGACATGTGGTTATGTATATCCATATATAATTATATATGACGTTTTTTCCGAAAAATTTTCCTTATATTATGCCATATATAATTTCATCTAATTAGATATCGGCCTTCATAATATTAGATATGGCATATATAATTATATATTACATAACATGGTTGATCTTATTGCATATATAGTTATATATAGAACTATATCTTAATATATATGGTGGCATTTTAGCAATATATAATTATATATGGTATCATTTAAACAATATATAATTATATATAGTGACAGTTAAACTAGATATTATCATATATGGTGCCATTTAAACAATATATGGTCATATATGGTACCTCATAAACAAAATCTTTAATTCAGTTCCAGATATGATAATATATGGTACTATATATAGTGCGATATATATTTATATATGGTGTTATTTAAGCTATATATTATCATATATGGTGCCATTCAAACCATATATTATCATATATGGTACCATTTAAACCATATATTATCATATATGGTGCAATTTCACCAATATATGCCCATATATGGTACCTCATGAACAATATTTTTAATACAGTTCCACATATGATAATATATGCTACCATATATAGTGCCATATATATTTATATATGGTCCCGGTGAAAAATGTCCATATATGAACATTTATGGTTCAACCATATAAAGTATTGTTCGAAACCTAAGCAATTTCTGCTAATAAAGTAATCAAAGTCCTACATATTCTTCTTATATTGGTTTATACAAAATAACACTTTTAATTTTTATTATATTATGTACCTACCATCTAATAGTAACAACAAAAATTTAATTCCATTTCTTTGGCAATAAAAAAAAAAAAAATCAAATTAACTCCATATATTCTTGTTCGAACCTTAAGCAACTTTCAGTACTTCCTATGATACCCTTTCTTTCATATGACCTCCGTACATCGTTTTGCCATAGAATCTATAAGATTTGATAGTCTTGTGGTTGGTATTGATTCCCACTCTGATTTTAAGCAATTTGTCAGCTCCAGTTTATAACTAAAACGACCCTGCGCTTCAAAATGCCGAATAGGATTTCTATGGGAGTAAAGTCTGAATATTGAGCTGGCCAATCCAATAATTGAATCCCATTAACAGGTAACCATTCTTTGGCCCACTTTGACGAGAGTTTGGGTCATTATTACGCTGAAACAACCATCGAAGTGGCATTTCCAATTCGGCATATTGAAGCATGTGTTTGGCTAAAATATCCATATAAACAAAGCGATCCATTTTTATTTGTATTTCAACAAAAGGCCAACTCCACGCGTCGAAAAGCAGGTCCACACCATCACATTTTCGCCTCCATGCTTTATTGTTCCTTTACAATAACGCGGATGTAATCGTTTTCCCTTCGGTCTTCGAACGTGGCATACTTCATCTGAATTTAACAAGTTAAATTTAGACTCATCGCTGAATAAAACTATTTTCCATTTCCCCACAGTCCAATTTGCGTGAGCTTTTGCAAAATCCAACCTTAAATTTCATAAAACTATTGAAAATTAAGGAATACGTTGCAAAATCATTTAGGCAAACTTTTTTTTTTAATGTTTCTTTGTCAGTATAGGTTTCTTAGACGGCATGAAGCTTCTCAAATTATTTTCCAATGATCGTTACCTCACACTGTTCGAACTAATATTGAGATTAAGCTCACTCACAACATCTTTGAAAGAAATAAAGGGTTTTTTTCTTAATTAATCGGACAATTTTCAGTCTGTTCGATGTGAAATTCTTCGAGGTTGCCCTCTGTTATTGGCTTTCTCTACTATTCCAGTAGAGAAACTACCTGGCTAGAGAAGCGAAACTATTGATTTTTTAATGCTTAATTTGTTAGCTATAGAGACTTGCGATTGGCCCTTATTAAAAGGTTCAACAATTTTGAGATTAAAATCGATTACGTAACGTTTACGTGCCATAGCTGCACTTCTAAGTAATTGATTATAAATCTACAGAAACAAAAAAAATTAAATTTTCTTTGTCAAACTAAACGGGAATTCAATAAATGTTTCAAAATTTTTGTTTGTTTGTTGCAAAAAAATACAACAACAAAATAGTTGCTTAAGTTTCGAACAATAATATATGGAGTCAATTTCGTTTTTATTTTTTTTTACTGGCAAGCGAATGGAATTACATTTTTCTTGTTATTATAAGAATGTAGGCACATAACATTATAAAAATTAAAAGTATTATTTTGCATAAATCAATTTAAAAAGAATATATAAGACTTTTATTACTTTATTAGGAGAAGTTGCTTAGGTTTCGAACAATACTGTATGTATGGATCCGAAAAATGAGGTAACACCTAAGTATATGTTCATATATGGACATATATGAACATATACATTTATTAAATATATGCGAATACATGCGAACGTTGCCGTCCTTTATTATAAGGTTGTACGATAGAAATAAATTTATGTATGACATTCAAATTAGGCGCTACATATGTTCCTTTTTTTATTCATGGCATTAAATATAATTCCATATTTATCCAAATATGAGTTCCTTTTACATATATGGAAAAATATATTCTTCGAAATATGTTCATATACAAGTCCCTTTTGCATAAATTGAATAGCATATACTTTCATATTTGTCCATATATGAGTGCCATTTCCATATATGAAATAACAGATGCTTCCATATATGTCTGTATATGAAATTTTTTCCATATATGAAATCACATATACTTCCATATATGTTCATATAAAATCCATATATGTTCATAAAAAATCCATATTTGTTCATATGTGTCCATACATAAACCATATATGAACATGTTTGAGCGTATATGAGCATTTTTCACCGGGGTGTTATTTAAGCAATATATTACCATATATGGTGCCATTTAAACCATATATTATCTTATATGGTGCCATTTCAACAATATATGCTCATATATGGTACCTCATGAACAACATTTTTAATACAGTTACAGATATGATAATATATGCTACTATATAGTGCCATATATGTTTATATATGCTGTTATTGAAGAAATATATTAACATCCCGAGTAAAAAAAATTGATCTCGCGCAATATATAATTATATCCAATTTGATATTGTTTAAGATCTGCTGTAATATCTAGCTGATCCAATTAGATCTCAAAATTGGGTGTATCCAATCATATCGTATTAGATCCCATTGTATATATGGGGATAAACTAAGATCAAGTTATATCTCAAAATTGGGAGGTCCAGTGATATCTTTGGGGATAAACCTAGATCTATTTTGATCCGAAAATTGGCGGATCCAGCTATATATTTGCGGATATTTTTAGATCTAATTTGATCCGAAAAATGGCGGATCCAATTAGATCCAGCTATATATTTGGGGATAAACTTAGATCTAATTTGATCTCAATTTTGGCAGATCAAATTAGATCCCGCAATATATTTGTGGATAAACGTATATCTAATTTGATCCGAAAAAGTGGCAGATCGAATTAGATGTAGCTATATATTTGGGGATAAACTTAGATCTAATTTGATCCAAAAAATGGCACATCGAATTAGATCCAGCAATATATTTGTGGATAAACTTAGATATAAATTGATCTGAAAAATGGCAGATCAAATTAGATCCAGCAATATATTTGTGGATTAACTTAAATCTAAATTTATCTGAAAAATGGCAGATCGAATTAGATCCAGCAATATATTTGTGGATAAACTTGGATATAAATTGAATAGAAAATTGGCAGATCAAATTAGATCCAGCAATATATTTGGGGATTAAATAAGATCTAAATTTATCCAAAAAATTACAGATAAAATTAGATCCAGTAATATACTTCGGGATTGCGTAAGATCTTAACTTTTCCGATAAATTGCAGATCGAATTAAATCCAGTGATATATTTGGGGATTTGGTAGGATCTTAATTTATCCCATAAATTGCAGATCGAATTAGAAACAGCAATATATTTGGAGATTGACATCTAAAACTATCCAGAAAAATGACAGCTAAAATTAGATCCCGCATTATATTTGGGTACTACGTAAGATCTCCATTTATTTGGGATTAAATAAGATCCCAGACAGATATTGACAATAGTTCAAAAAATAATACACTGGAAGAGCACTGATTTTATAAAAATTACAATATTTTGTTAAAATAAGGTTTAAACTCAGAAGGTCTCGAGTTCGATACCTTTCACGGCTATGCATTTTTTTTTATAAAAATGCGCATTCTCCTTGCTGGTCTTATCGAAATTTTTTCAATAATTTTTATTCTTTGTAATTTACTTGTAAAAATTGTATCATCTTTCTTTGATTTGAAAATAATTTAAACAGAAAGTGATATTAATTTATGATCTTGAGTCAAACTAAAATAACATTTATTTACTTAAAAATAACAGATCAACTAAAAACATTTCACCCATTCAAAAGAATTTCTTTTTATAAAATTATAATTTTATTTTCTATAAATGTTTTTATAAAATTATATTTTTTTTATTAAATTGAATTTTTTTAAAAAATAATTTTATTTACATATTTTTAACGCTCTACACCATTTCCAATTGTATCAATTGTTTTTAAGATTTTTCAATTGTATTTCAGAAATAATCAATTGAATTTCAGTTTTATCAATTGTATTTCAGAACTTATCAATTATTTTTCAGATTTATGAATTGTATTTCAGAACTAGTCAATTGAATTTCAGTTTTATCAATTGTATTTCAGAACTTATTAATTGTATTTCCGAAATTCACAACTGTACTTCAGAAATTATCAAACTGTATTTCAGAAATTATCAATTGTATTTCAGAAATTATGAAATGTAATTTAGAAATTTTTCTCTATTAACTATGATAAACCATCAACAAGTTCTGAAATAGATTTGATTATTTCTGAAATACAATTAATAAATTTCTGAAATACATTCCATAATTTCTAAAATACATTTAAAATTTCTGAAATACAATTAATAGCTTCTGAAATACAGTTAATATTGTAGTTGCTGATGAGTTACCATATATGATGGCACCATATATGACAATATATTGTTTAAATGGCACCAATATGGAGCTTTATATGGTAATATATAACTTAGATTCATCCATATACCATTTGTTCCGAAAAATGGCCTGATAAAATTGTATCAGTTCTTATTTGTATCAGTTATTATCTAATTGCATCAGTTTAGATCTGACCTGATTAAATTGTGTTAATCAGATGAAATTGTATCAGATTTTTGACTTGATACAATTTTATTGGTTTACTAGCGGGCGCAGCCCGCTACGTTGTTAGCGTGCCTTAAAGGTTAAGGGGGGGGGCTGCGCCCTCCCCCCCGGGGGGCTGCGCCCCCCACAATTTTTATTAAATTCGTTTTGTTATTTAAAGTTTTTTTATTCCAGCCACCACAAATAAATAATTCTGCACAACAATGGGTTTAAAATAAATAAATATTTGATCACTTTTTCTCATGAAAGTGGATTGTTAGTAATGAATCCATAATAAATTGCAATATACGTGTGTATGTTAAGATAATTTGGTAAAGTGCGAACTTAGGTAGATAGACCCGTAAGTAGTTTTGTTCATTTGTGTTTTGAATGAAAATAAATAACTTAAAGCAGGGTTGGAAAGCATTTTATAATATTAAAAATAGCGGGCAAAGCCCGCTACGTTGTTAGCGTGTCTTAAAGTTTTTTTTTTTAATTCCAGTTTATGTAAAGGTAGACCTGGCAATTCAAGTAAATTCACAAATTCAGTTGGAAAATTTACTGCGTCGGTTTCTTCCACCGGTGCTTCGTTACATGAAGTTTAAATATCGGAATATATAAGTTCCATTCCTTATCTAAGGTTTTTTCTCTTTTAGAAAATTTGTTTAACTTTTTCGAGAGTAAGTTTCAATGCTACATAAGTTTCATATTCCGTGGATAGTGTTTGAACAGGTCATTCCCTCTTCCAATCCATTTGCATTCTCTATAATTTCAATTCTACTCGTTCAACGTTTATATCCATTTCATTCCACTTGTGTAGTGTTTCAATTCCACTCGTTTCCTATTTAGTTTCTTAATTTTAGTGTTTCATATACACTTGTTCTTTAAGTTTTAGGTTTCTAGCTAAAGACGCAGACGTTAAGGGGGGGGGGCAATTTTCCCCTTTTGAACCACCATTTTTACCACGTTCCTGTCCAAAGTCCTAGAAATGCCTTGTCGATAAGTTAGCCCATACTCCAAGGAAAACATATTATATATTACAGGTTTCTAGCCGAAGGGTTCGGTTAGGCCATCAAGGGGGAGAATTATTCCGTTTTTACCCCTCCCGGTAGGAATTTCCAAAAATTCCGTCTTAGAGGACGTCTGCGTTGGAGGAGGAACCTACTATATACATAATTTTAGGTCTCTATATCCAGCAGTTTGGCCAGGCGTCAAGGGGGAAGTTTTTTCCCTTTTTACCCCTCCCGGTATGAATTTCCAAAAATCTCATCTTAGCGGATGTCTACAATAGAGGAGGAACTTTAATACCAAATTTCAACTTCCTACCTCCAGCGGTTTGGGCAGGCCTTTAAGCCGCCCTTTTCGCTTCATTAATCCCCATTTTTGCAATGTCCCTGTCCAAAAACCACCTTCCCGGTCCAAAAAGCCCATACTCCAAGTAACATATGTTTTACATTTCAGGTTTCTAGCCAACTTTTACTATTTGTGCCCCTCTCGGTAGGAATTTCCGAAAATCCATCGACAGGGAATTTCAGCTTCCTTGTTCCAGCAGTTTGAGCAGGCTGTCAAGGGGGACACTTTTTCTTTTTTTGTCCCTCCCGGTTGGAATTAGGCTGGAAGAGGAACCTAAGTACCGAATTGCAGCTTCGTAGTTGCAGCAGTTTGGACAGGTCGTTAAGGGGCAACTTTCCCTTTTTGAGCCCCCATTTTATAACGACCCTGTCCAAAATTCAAAAAAGTATCTTTCTAATAAGTTAGCCCTTACTACAGGGACCCACATTTTAATCTTCAGATTTCTAGCCGAAGGGGTTTTTACCGGCCCCCAAGGTGAGGCTTTTCTTCTTTTTGCCCCTCCCTTTAGGAATTTACAAAAATTCCATCTTCGCGGCTATCTGCGATGGATGAGGAACATTCATACCAAATTTCAACTGCATTGCCTAAGCGGTTTGGGCAGGCCGTTATTGGGGACATTTTTCCCTTCCAACCACCATTTTTACTATGTTGCTGTTCCAAAATAGAAAAATTACGTTGCCGGTGAGTTAGTCCTACTCCAAGGAATACATATTTAAAATTTTAGGTTGACCAAAAGGGATTGGGCAAGCCGTCAGGAGGAGACTTTTACCTTATTTCCCCTCCCGATAGGAATTTCAAAAATTCCGTCTAAGCGGACGCCTACACAGAAGGAGGAACTCACATACCGAGTTTCCTTTTGGGATATCCTGTAGGGAATTCCAAAAATACAAACTTAGTCGATGTCTACTACAGTGGAGGAACCTTTATACCAAATTTCAACTTCTTACCTCCAGTGGTTTGGGCAGGCACTTTTGCAATTTGTGAGACTGTTTATGTGGAGACTTTTCACCTTTTTGCCCGTTCCGGTAGGCACTTCTATGCCGAATATCAAGAAACCTTGTTTTAGTAGAGATATCCGTGGGGGAGGGAAAAAAGTAGTTTTTTTTTAAATTATATATTATTTTAAATGGTACTTTTTGGAAAAACGAAATTTTTTGGAAAAAGATACTTTGTTTTTACAAAGTACTTTATTTGTACTTTTTTTGGAAAAGGTATTTTTTTAATAAGGTGTTTTTTTTGGAAAAATGTATGTTTTTTGGAAAAAGGTACTTTTTTTGGAAAAAGGTACTTTTTTTGGAAAAGGTACTTCTTTTGGAAAAGGAAAATTTTTTTAGAAAAAGGTACTTTTTTTGGGAAAAGGTACTTTTTTTTGGAAAAGGTACTTTTTTTGAAAAAGGTATTTTTTTGAAAAAGTGTATGTTTTTTGGGAAAAGGAAAATTTTTTTAGAAAAAGGTACTTTTTTGGGAAAAGGTACTTTTTCTTGGAAGAGGTACTTTTTTTTGAAAAATGTATTTTTTTTGGAAAAATGTATGTTTTTTGGGAAAAGGTACTTTTTTTGGAAAAGGTCCTTTTTTTTTGGAAAAGGTTCATTTTTTTAGAAAAAGATAAATTTTTTGGAAAAAGGTACTATTTTAAAAAAGGTACTTTTTTTTGGAAAAATGTACTTTTTTTGGAAAAAGGTACTTTTTTGGAAAAAGGAATTTTTTTTGGAAAAAGGTACTTTTTTCGGGAAAAGGTACTTTTTTTGGAAAAAGGTACTTTTTTTGGAAAAGGTTTTTTTTTAATAAGGTGTTTTTTTTTGGAAAAAGGTACTTTTTTTGGAAAAAGGTACTTTTTTTTGGAAAAGGGTACTTTTTTTCGAAATAGGTACTTTTTTTGGAAAAAGGTACTTTTTTTTGGAAAAAGGTACTTTTTTTTGAAAAAGGTCCTTTTTTTGGAAAAAGGTACTTTTTTTGGAAAAAGGTACTTTTTTGGAAAAAGGTACTTTTTTTGGAAAAGGTACTTTTTTTTTTGGAAAAGGTACATTTTTTTAGAAAAAGGTACATTTTTTGGAAAAAGGTACTTTTTTTAAAAAAGGTACTTTTTTTTGGAGAAAGGTGCTTTTTTTGGAAAAAGGTACTTTTTTGGAAAAAGGAATTTTTTTTGGAAAAAGGTACTTTTTTTGGAAAAAGGTACTTTTTTCGGGAAAAGGTACTTTTTTTGGAAAAAAGTAATTTTTTTGGAAAAAGGTACTTTTTTTGAAAAAAGGTACTTTTTTGGAAAAATTTAATTTTTTTTGGAAAAAGGTACTTTTTTTGGAAAAAGGTACTTTTTTTGGAAAAGGGTACTTTTTTTTGGAAATAGGTACTTTTTTGGAAAAAGGTACTTTTTTTGGAAAAAGGTACTTTTTTTGGAAAAAGGTACTTTTTTTGGAAAAAGGTACTTTTTTTTGAAAAAGGTACTTTTTTTTGAAAAAGGTACTTTTTTTGGAAAAAGGTACTTTTTTTTGGAAAAGGGTACTTTTTTTCGAAATAGGTACTTTTTTTGGAAAAAGGTACTTTTTTGGAAAAAGGTACTTTTTTTTGGAAAAAGGTACTTTTTTTGGAAAAAGGAATTTTTTTTGGAAAAAGGTACTTTTTTTTGAAAAAGGTACTTTTTTTGGAAAAAGGTACTTTTTTTTGGAAAAAGGTACTTTTTTCGGAAAAAGGTACTTTTTTGGAAAAAGGTACTTTTTTTGGAAAAAGGTACTTTTTTTGGAAAAAGGTACTTTTTTTGGGAAAAGGTACTTTTTTTGGGAAAAGGTACTTTTTTTGGGAAAAGGTACTTTTTTTGGGAAAAGGTACTTTTTTGGAAAAAGGTACTTTTTTTGTCCCCTTTTTGCCCCTCCCGATAAGAATTTCCAAAAATGCCGTCTCAACTGACGTCTACACCGGTCGAGGAACCTACATACCAAATTTCAACTTCATAGCTCCAGCAGTTTGAGCAGGCCGTCAAGGGGGAGACTTTTTCCCCTTTTTGCACGTCCCTGTAAAAATTTCCAAAACTCCCGTCTTGGTGGATGTCTACGATAGTGGAGGAACCTTTATACCAAATTTCAACTTCCTACCTCCAGCGGTTTGGGCAGGCCGTCAAGGGGGAGACTTTTTCCCCTTTTTGCCCGTCCCTGTAAAAATTTCCAAAACTCCCGTCTTGGTGGATGTCTACGATAGTGGAGGAACCTTTATACCAAATTTCAACTTCCTACCTCCAGCGGTTTGGGCAGGCCGTCAAGGGGGAGACTTTTTCCCCTTTTTGCCCGTCCCTGTAAAAATTTCCAAAACTCCCGTCTTGGTGGATGTCTACGATAGTGGAGGAACCTTTATACCAAATTTCAACTTCCTACCTCCAGCGGTTTGGGCAGGCCGTCAAGGGGGGCCTTTTTCCCCTTTTTAATCCCCATTTTTACAACGTCCCTGTCCCTATGTTTAAAGCATATAGGGATTGAAAGCGATCAGCCAATTTATATAAATGAAAATCTTACGCCACATAATCACAAAATTTTTAAAGAAACCCTGAGTCTGAAGAGAGATGGAAAAATAAGTGCTGCATATACCCTGCGAGGTCTCGTTTATATTAAAAGACTCAAATCTGATGAACCTATCTTAATAGAATTTTCCGAAGAGCTAAACAAACTTTTTCGGGAATAGGATGCGAGTCAGAATGTATTTTTCTGTTGACAGTGATGCCAGGTGTCCGTATTACAATGCTAATTTACAATTTAACTATATTATACTTTTATTACTTCAATTATTTTACTTATCTAATTTTGTGATAAACATATATCTTTTACTTCTTTTAAAATTTAATGCAAATTTTTTTTCTATTTTAATAGTTACCCTTAAACTGTCAAATGTTTGTTACAATTCAAAATTTTATTGCGTTGCTTTAGAAATGCATTATGTTAGATTTGACTATTGATCAACTTGGTTCTAGAAATGGTAATTATAACATGGTTCGCATATTAGCTAATCGATATATTGGGTTTAGTGTATGTCACGTAAATGCTCAAAGCTTAAATAATAAAATTGATGAATTTCGCTATCTTTTCGAGAACTCTGCCGTCGATGCTATTTGCGTCTCAGAAACATGGTTCGACAAGAATATTAATAACAAGATAGTTGAACTAAGTGGATACCAAATATTTAGATCCGACAGAGATGGTCATGCTGGAGGCGTAGCAATCTATGTAAAAAACAATGTTTCATGCAAACTTCTTTGTACCTATAATGCAGTTAAGGATGTGGAATATGTTTTTATTGAAGTAAACTCTAATGGAGAGAAATTGTTGCTTGGGTGTATCTACAGATCTAATAAAAACATTAAATTGGACTCGCTTATTACAAAATTGGAGCTTTTAACCGTAGCATACCCGGATGTCATCTTGGCTGGTGATTTTAACGGCAATCTGCTTACACTTTTGGGAACACATCTTATTACAGCTATGTCGTCATTCAATTTATCTCCTGTAAACACTTCCAGACCCACACACTTTTCTGCCACTAATAGCACACTGTTGGATCTTTTTTTTGTTAGCGATAAAACAAAAGTGCTACACTATGATCAATTGGCTATGCCTGCATTTTCAAAGCATGATCTTATTTTTCAATCATACAATTTTAAGGCAAAAAACCAATCCCAAACGTATACTTTCAGGGACTTTAACAACATTAATATCACATCGCTTGAATATGATCTTGATAATGCTGCTTGGGATCAAATATACTATATAACTACTGCCAATGATCAATTGAATCTCCTCAACACTCTAATTTTGCAAATTTACAACAAACATGTGCCTCTCAAGACCAAAAATGTAAAAAACAGGGTAAGACCGTGGTTCACAGCTGAAGCAAAAGCCCTAATAGAGCAACGGGATAGTCTTTATCATAGATGGAAACGTTACAAAACAACTGAAATGCACAATGACTATCGTTTGGCTAGAAGAGCGGTTGTTTCAAAGATAAAACATGATAAATCGTTGTATTATAGTAACAAATTCAATACTGCAGTTGACTCTAAGAAAACTTGGAAACAAATACGTGATATTGGCATTTTGGGAACGCAAGCACGAATAAATGATATTGATGTAGATGCATTGAATGAAAAATTTGTCAATATCCCCCAACCCCCCGTGCATGTGGATTTCTACACTCAAAATAATTATTCGGTTTCAACAACAACCCTATTTGATTTCCAATGTTTCAATTTAACCGATATAGCTGAAGGTTTTCGGGACGTCAGATCTAATGCAGTGGGGCTAGATGACATACATCCCAGATTCGTGAAAATGATTTTACCTTGGATAATTCGCTTTGTTATGCACTTATTTAACACCATTATTACAACTAGTACTTTCCCTGTTGAGTGGAAACTTTCCAAAATTATCCCGTTACCGAAAACTGATAAGGACTATCGACCAATTGCGATCCTTCCTTACCTTTCTAAAGTCTTTGAACGCCTGTTACATAAACAAATTTCTAAATACGTATACGATGGAAATCTATTAACTGATCGACAATCCGGGTTTAGATCTAAGCATAGTTGTATAACAGCATTAACAGATGTTGTCGAAGATATTAGAAACAATCTGGATCATAATAAAATTTCGTTTTTAATATTACTTGATCACTCTAAAGCTTTTGACACCGTTGAGCATCAAATACTCAGTTTAAAATTAGACAAAATGTTCAATTTTTCACCAGCGGCTGTAAGACTGATATTGTCTTATCTCACTGATAGGACGCAATATGTTTTCAATAATGGAATTATCTCTAGTCCATTACCTGTTTCCAGAGGAGTACCACAGGGTTCAATACTTGGGCCACTGCTGTACTCTTTATATGCCAACGATCTTCCAAAACAAATACAATATTCTAAAATACAAATGTATGCAGATGATGTACAACTATACCTGAGTTGTACCAGATCTTCAATTTGTAATAAAGTTGCTGAACTTAACAACGATCTTAACAAAATTCTTTTTTGGGCTTCGTCAAACGGTTTGTGCCTTAATCCGAAGAAGTCAAAGTGCTTAATAATATGTAAGAAGTCTGTTAAAATTAATTATGATATAAATATATATCTTGGTGACTCTAGAATTGAAATTGTAGATACTGCTAAGAATTTGGGTGTTGTTTTTAATCGAACACTTACTTGGTCGGACCATATTAATCAAACATGTGGAAAAATATATGGCATGCTTAGAGGCTTATGGACAACTCAGCACTTTACACCACCAAAGATAAGAATGCTGTTGGCAAAAACATATTTAGTGCCAAATCTCTTGTATTCATCTGAGCTCTTCGCAGGCTGTAATGCGGATGACAAAAGGAAGCTCAACACTACCTTCAATAACATCGCACGATATATATTCGGTCTATCTAGGTTTGATCATGTATCCCAATACTCCCGTCGCATTTTAGGAATCTCCCTTAATGATTACCTAACATTCAAAAACCTAGTCTTTTTACATAAGGTTAATTATACCAAGGAACCGGAATATCTATTTCACCGGCTGATACCCACAAGATCGCCAAGAAACAGTAGCTTTAAACAATTTAAATATCGTGACACAGCTTCTAAACAACAATTTTTCATTTATACCATCCATCTCTGGAACCATCTTCCAACCGACATTCAATGCACCAGCAACGCAATAAAATTTAAAAAATTACTAATGCAATATTATACCTAAACTTACTACTTCATTATCTATTACTAATCACATTGTTTTTTTTTGTTTGTTTTTTCATTTTAAATATTTTATATAAATTTTTATCTTATGTTATAAATCCTGCATATTTAGTTCATATTCAATTTTATATTTTATACTTTGTCAATGTTTAATTTTTAATTGATTTGTTCGATAATTTATATAATAAGTAAGATGATATTGTACTAGATAAATGTTAACATATCAGATTCTAATACTTTAATTCATAAGATATTGTATCTTGTTGTGTTAGAAAGGCAAATATTTAATAAAAATACAAATACAAATACAAATACAAATTCCAGAAAGTACTTTCCAGAAAAGTTAGCCCCTACTCCAAGGAACACATATCTTAAATTTCAGCTTTCTAGCCAAAGGGGTTTTGGCAGGCCGTCAAGGGGGACACTTTCCCCCTTTTTGCCCGTTCCGGTAGGAATTTCCAAAAATCCCGTCTTAGTGGACGTCTACCCCGAAAGAGGAACCTACATACCAAATTTCAACTTCCTAGCTTCAGCGGTTTGGGCTGGGCGATGTTGAGTCAGTCAGTCAGTCAGTCAGTCAGTCACGTTATTCTTTTATATTGGTTTATATTACATGGTATCAGTTTAGGTCCAAATAGATATATTTGTATACAAAATTATATAGTTATATCCCAATTTTGACCTGATATCAGTTTAAAACTTTGATACAATTGTATAAGGTAAATGTCGGATACAATTATATTTTATTTACATAAAATTGAACCAATTACGATCAAACCGATAAAATTGTATCAGATCAAAAATCTGATACAATTTCATCTGATTAACACATAATTGAATCAGGTCAGATGTAAACTGATACATTTAGATAAAAATTGATAAACAATTGATAAAAATATATCGGGCCATTCTTCGGATGAAACTGTATATTTATACAGATATAACTTAATCACATATATGACTTCATGTAACTATTTTTCCTCGGGTTGTTTAAATGATACGATATATCAAAGTATATGGTACTATATATGGTAGCATATATTATCATATCTGCATCTGTATTAAAAATGTCGTTCATCAGGTACCATATATGAGCATATATTGTTGAAATGGCACCATATATGATAATATATGGTTTAAATGGCACCATATATAGTAATATATTACTTAAATAACACCATGTATAAATATATATGGCACTATATATAGTATCATATATTATCACATCTGGAACTGTATTAAAAATGTTCATCATGAGGTACCATATATGGCCATATATTGTTTAAATGGCACCATATATAATAATATATGGTTTAAATGGTACCATATATGATAATATATGGTTTAAATGTCACCGTATATGATAATATATTGCTTAAATAGCACCATATATAAATATATATCGCACTATATATAGTACCATATATTATCATATCTGGAACTGAATTAAAGATTTTGTTAATGAGGTACCATATATGGCCATACATTGTTTAAATGGCACCATATATGATAATATATAGTTTAACTGTCACCATATATAATTATATATTTTTTAAGTGATACCATGTATAATTATATATTGTTAAAATGCCACCATATATATTAAGATATAGTTCTATATATAACTATATATGCAATAAGATCAACCATGTCATGCAATATATAATTATATATGCCATATCTAATATTATGAAGGCCGATATCTAATTAGATGAAATTATATATGGCATAATATAAGGAAAAATTTTGTGAAAAAACGTCATATATAATTATATATGGATATACATAACGACATGTATAATTATATATTGTAATATATGCCATATATGATTATATATAATTTTTTTTACTCGGGATATATCTTAAATAACAGCATATATAAACATATATGGCACTATATAGTAGCATATATTATCATATCTGGAACTGTATTAAAAATGTTGTTCATGAGGTACCATATATGAGCATATATTGTTGAAATGGCACCATATAAGATAATATATGGTTTAAATGGCACCATATATGATAATATATGGTTTGAATGGCACCATATATGATAATATATAGCTTATATAACACCATATATAAATATATATCGCACTATATATAGTACCATATATTATCATATCTGGAACTGAATTAAAGATTTTGTTTATGAGGTACCATATATGACCATATATTGTTTAAATGGCACCATATATGATAATATCTAGTTTAACTGTCACCATATATAATTATATATTGTTTAAATGATACCATATATAATTATATATTGCTAAAATGCCACCATATATATTAAGATATAGTTCTATATATAACTATATATGCAATAAGATCAACCATGTTATGTAATATATAATTATATATGCCATATCTAATATTATGAAGGCCGATATCTAATTAGATGAAATTATATATGGCATAATATAAGGAAAATTTTTCGGAAAAAACGTCATATATAATTATATATGGATATACATAACCACATGTCTAATTATATATTGTAATATATGCCACATATGATTATATATAATTTTTTTTACTCGGGATATTTGTTGCCATTTAAACCATACATTGTCATATATGGTGCCATTTCAACAATATATGCTCATATATGGTACCTGATGAACGACATTTTTAATACAGATGCAGATATGATAATATATGCTACCATATATAGTACCATATACTTTGATATATCGTATCATTTAAACAACCCGAGGAAAAATAGTTACATATAGTCATATATGTGATTAAGTTATATCTGTATAAATATACAGTTTCATCCGAAGAATAGCCCGATATATTTTTATCAATTTTTATCTAAATGTATCAGTTTAGATCTGACCTGATTAAATTATGTGTTAATCAGATGAAATTGTATCAGATTTTTGACCTGATACAATTTTATCGGTTTGATCGTAATTGGTTCAATTTTATATAAATAAAATATAATTGTATCCGACATTTACCTTATACAATTGTATCAAAGTTTTAAACTGATATCAGGTCAAAATTGGGATATAACTATATAATTTTGTATACAAATATATCTATTTGGACCTAAACTGATACCATGTAATATAAACCAATAAAATTGTATCAGGTCAAAAATCTGATACAATTTCATATGATTAACACATAATTTAATCAGGTCAGATCTAAACTGATTCAATTAGATAACAACTGATACAAATAAGAACTGATACAATTTTATCGGGCCATTTTTCGGATCAAATCAAATAATCTAAGTTATATATTACCATATAAAGCTCCATATTGGTGCCATTTAAACAATATATTGTCATATATGGTGCCATCATATATGGTAACTGATCAGCAACTACAATATTAACTGTATTTCAGAAGCCATTAATTGTATTTCAGAAATTTTAAATGTATTGTAGAAATTATGGAATGTATTTCAGAAAGTTATTAATTGTATTTCAGAAATAATCAAATATATTTCAGAACTTATTGATGGTTTATCATAGTTAATAGAGAAAAATTTCTAAATTACATTTCATAATTTCTGAAATACAATTGGTAATTTCTGAAATACAGTTTGATAATTTCTGAAATACAGTTTGATAATTTCTGAAATACAGTTGTGAATTTCAGAAATAATAATAAAATTAATAATTTCTGAAATACAATTGATAAAACTGAAATTCAATTGACTAGTTCTGAAATACAATTCATAAATCTGAAAAATAATTGATAAGTTCTGAAATACAATTGATAAAACTGAAATTCAATTGATTATTTCTGAAATACAATTGATAAATCTTAAAAATAAAAATACAATTGATAAATCTTAATTCTTTTGAATGGGGGAAATGTTTTTAGTTGATCTGTTATTTTTAAGTAAATGAATGTTATTTTAGTTTGACTCAAGATCATAAATTAATATCACTTTCTGTTTAAATTATTTTCAAATCAAAAAAAGATTATACAATTTTTACAAGTAAATTACAAAGAATAAAAATTATTGAAAAAATTTCGATAAGACCAGCAAGGAGAATGCGCATTTTTATAAAAAAAAAATGCATACCGTGAAAGGTATCGAACTCGAGACCTTCTGATTTTAAACCTTATTTTAACAAAATATTGTAATTTTTATAAAATCAGTGCTCTTCCAGTGTATTATTTTTTGAACTATTGTCAATATATGTCTGGGATCTTATTTAATCCCAAATAAATGGAGATCTTACGTAGTACCCAAATATAATGCGGGATCTAATTTTAGCTGTCATTTTTCTGGATAGTTTTAAATGTCAATCTCCAAATATATTGCTGTTTCTAATTCGATCTGCAATTTATGGGATAAATTAAGATCCTACCAAATCCCCAAATATATCACTGGATTTAATTCGATCTGCAATTTATCGGAAAAGTTAAGATCTTACGCAATCCCGAAGTATATTACTGGATCTAATTTTATCTGTAATTTTTTGGATAAATTTAGATCTTACTCAATCCCCAAATATATTGCTGGATCTAATTCGATCTTCCATTTTTCGGATCAAATTAGATATAAGTTTATCCACAAATATATAGCTGGATCTAATTCGATCTGCCATTTTTCGGATCAAATTAGGTCTTACTAAATCCCAAAATATATAGCTGGATCTAATTCGATCTCCCATTTTTCAGATCAATTTATATCTAAGTTTATCCGCAAATATATTGCTGGATCTAATTCGATGTGCCATTTTTTGGATCAAATTAGATCTAAGTTTATCCCCAAATATATAGCTACATCTAATTCGATCTGCCACTTTTTCGGATCAAATTAGATATACGTTTATCCACAAATATATTGCGGGATCTAATTTGATCTGCCAAAATTGAGATCAAATTAGATCTAAGTTTATCCCCAAATATATAGCTGGATCTAATTGGATCCGCCATTTTTCGGATCAAATTAGATCTAAAAATATACGCAAATATATAGCTGGATCCGCCAATTTTCGGATCAAAATATATCTAGGTTTATCCCCAAAGATATCACTGGACCTCCCAATTTTGAGATATAACTTGATCTTAGTTTATCCCCATATATACAATGGGATCTAATACGATATGATTGGATACACCCAATTTTGAGATCTATTTGGATCAGCTAGATATTACAGCAGATCTTAAACAATATCAAATTGGATATAATTAGATATTGCGCGAGATCAATTTTTTTCACTCGGGCATGTATAATTATATATTCCCGAGTAAAAAAAATTGATTTCGCGCAATATCTAATTATATCCAATTTGATATTGTTTAAGATCTGCTGTAATATTTAGCTGATCCAATTAGATCTCAAAATTGGGTGTATCCAATCATATCGTATTAGATCCCATTGTATATATGGGGATAAACTAAGATCAAGTTATATCTCAAAATTGGGAGGTCCAGTGATATCTTTGGGGATAAACCTAGATCTAATTTGATCCGAAAAATGGCGGATCCAATTAGATCCAGCTATATATTTGGGGATAAACTTAGATCTAATTTGATCTCAATTTTGGCAGATCAAATTAGATCCGGCAATATATTTGTGGATAAACGTATATCTAATTTGATCCGAAAAAGTGGCAGATCGAATTAGATCTAGCTATATATTTAGGGATAAACTTAGATCTAATTTGATCCGAAAAATGGCACATCGAATTAGATCCAGCAATATATTTGTGGATAAACTTAGATATAAATTGATCTGAAAAATGGCAGATCAAATTAGATCCAGCAATATATTTGGGGATAAACTTGGATCTAAATTTATCAGAAAAATGGCAGATCGAATTAGATCCAGCAATTTATTTCGGTATTAAAATGGGAGATCGAATTGGAAATAGCAATATATTTGGGGATTGACATCTAAAAGTATCCATAAAAATGACAGATAAAATTAGAAGCCGCATTATATTTGGGCACTACGTAAGATCTCCATTTATTTGGGATTAAATAAGATCCCAGACATATATTGCCAACTGTTCAAAAAATAATAGACTGGCAGAGCACTGATTGTATAAAAATTACAATATTTTGTTAAAATAAGGTTTAAACTCAGAAGGTAACGAGTTCAATATGCATTTCTTTTACAAAATGAATTTCTTTTTATAAAATTAAAATTTTTTTTTCTATAAATTTTTTTATAAAATTATATATTTATTTTTTTTATTAAATTGAAATCTTTGAAGAAAATAATTTTATTTACATCTTTTTGACGCTCTACACCATTTCCAATTGTGTTAATTGTTTTAAGATTTATCAATTGTATTTCAGAAATAATCAATTGAATTTCAGTTTTATCAATTGTGTTTCAGAACTCATCAATTATTTTTCACATTTATGAATTGTATTTCAGAACTAGTCAATTGAAGTTCAGTTTTATCAATTGTGTTTCAGAAATTATTAATTGTATTTCCGAAATTCACAACTGTATTTCAGAAATTATCAAACTGTATTTCAGAAATTATCAATCGTATTTCCGAAATTATGAAATGTATTTGAGAAATTTTTCTCTATTAGCTATGAAATTCTGAAATAGATTTCATTATTTCTGGACACAACTAAATAAATAAATAATTAAATTTGCGTAATATTGTAGTTTCTGAAGTGCAAATAATATTTTGTGATATACAATTAAAATTTTCTAAAATACATTTAATAATTTCTGGAATACCTTTTTTCGATGCTTATAAGTTAGCTCGAAATGCTTTTATCATTCATTTAATTTGTAGCTATCACCAAAGGCCTTGCAACTCTCTCAATATTTTTTATTTGAAAAAATATTAGGCGGCTTGGAACAGGAACGAACTCCGACTGGTTAAATATTTAGATATTAGCAAATATTAGTACAAATTGCGAAAAAAAAAACATTTGCAAAAAGCGAAATTTTTGCAACAATATATTCGCTTGCAGAATGTCGATCGCTGATTACCTCTTTTAATTAATTTTCTGTACCATAAAGCCTTTTTCGAATTCCGCCGTTATTTTGCAATTTTTAAGTGCGGTTTTTTTAAATATAAGTAGTGGGAGATTGGGAAGTCAATTGTGTTTAATTGCTTTTGGATGGGAAGTAAATGTGGTTTTATTGCTTTTCGATGGGAACACAATTGTGTTAATTGCTTTTTTAATCATTTTCCACTATGGGATTTAAATTCTTTTAATTGCTTATTACATATTGTGTGCCCATAGTGTAAAATGGTTGGTGCCTAAAAATCGGTTGTCTTCCCATAGTGTAAATAGGTGGTAATTAAAAAATCGATTATGTGTTCCAGTAGTGTGAAATGATTGGTGAAAAATCAATTGTGTGGTGGTGGAGGATCGTTTTGAATTCTACAGTTTGTTTTGTGGGTTGTAAATGTAGTAGTGTGAAATATTGTGAGCCACTTAAGAAAAAATTGTCCGTTGTGTGTTTTGATTTAAGGAAAAAAATAAAAAATGTAATATTAAAATGAAAAATCAATTGTGTGGTGGTGGTGGTGGAGGATCGTTTTGAATTCTACAGTTTGTTTTGTTTGTTTCTGCCTCTTCTAAATATTCTATATTATTTTGTTTTGGATTTTTGGGGTTGTAAAATCTCGTATTGTGAAATGATGTGAGCCACTTAAGAAACAATTGTCCGTTGTGTGTTTTGATTTAAGGAAAAAATAAAAAAATGTAATATTAAAAATGCAGATATAGGTCAGGCAAGTGTTTTGTTTAATTCTGCCTCTTACTTGTCCGTTATGTGTTTTGATTTAAGGAAAAAATAAAAAAATGTATACTAAAAATAAATTTCATATATTTGATTTTATTAGAATTTTAATTTATATAATAATTCATAAATAAAAACATCATTAAATCTTTGTTCATAAATTAAAATTACTAAAAATTTACATGTTTATAGTACATATTTATAAGATCGTAAACACTATTTGTTTTTAATTTATAGATGACGCAATTACAAGTATCAGGCCCTTCAGTACACCCATCATCAGACCATGGACAATCTCCAAAATGCTCTCCATGTGCTGAAAAAACAATCTCTTTATTCTCATATGAATCGAGATAAGCAGCATTCTGTAAAAGAAAGTTTAAATCTTCTAGAGACATAAACTCCTTATATTCATTAAGGAATTCTATAATATTTTCTCGCATTGACATCTTAATCGTCTGAGTATTTCTTTATTTCTGAATCCATTAGTTTTAAATACAGCAACAATAAATTGTTGTTTTCATAATACTGTGAAATAGAGAGTCAGCACTCAATCTGTCCATATAAGTTATTTGCATCTAAATAAGTGCTTTTTTCGTATTGGTCCGTTGGATTTATTCTACTCTCTGGGGTGGGGAATTCTAAAAAAGTTAATTTAAAATTTAATTCATCTTAAGGTTTCATTCTAAAAACAAAAGTCGTCGAAGAAGAAACCACCACCATGAGCGCTGTATCAAAATCATTGTTAAACAAATTTGATGACCTCAACAACAAGCCTATTCTCCATACAAAAGATATGGAGGATCTTAAATTATATAATATTTTGAAAGCTATTAAAATGCAAACAAAATATGGAGAAAGTATCCAGATTGAGGTGGAAAACTATGTCATCTTTCTGCCAAAAAGATTTAATGCTATAACAGAGGAAGAGGTAAAGGAGTTTTCATCGGGCAAATACTGCATCAAAAAAGTACCTGCAGTAGGTGACCAACCCTTCCGATTAGTGTTGGAGGTTTTTGATCTTAATGAATTTATTATTCCCAAAATTGGGGAATATCCACAATGGAATTGAAATTGTTAAAATGTATAAACTATTGCATTAAATAAATCGAAAAAATAAATAAAATATATTAAAATATAAATAATAATTGTTTTTATTTATCATTAATTTCATACAAAAATTTTAGGCATAAGTGACCACAATTAAATGAATTATATTTTTGATGTTGTCTATAATTGTACTCTATATTAGAGCCTAAATATATAACTAATTCGAGAGGTGGCTGCAAATTTCCAAAACTATCGAATTATTCCTTATGATCTTTATTTTTGTAGTATGCTACCCAATGCGTGCCGTCTCCTATTGAAGAGTCTAGGTTGATAATGCCACATTCTATTCGTCGAGGGTGTTTGGGGAGTGAATCTCTCATAAAAATCCCTCTAAAGTTGGGAATATATGCGCTGAACTTAACTAAATCGATGTCAGTAAGTGGTCTCTTGGGGAGCATCTTTAATAGTTTTTTGACATTTTATCGAATACAAGACCATACCCCTTCTTATATGGTTTAAGGTAAAGACCTTTTCCCATTGCTATTGCCTCCATACTCTTATTGTGTCTAGAAGCCTCTTCGAGTTGTTTCTTAGCATCTTTTGCAGCATTAATAGATTTAACAATAGCTGCTCCACCAGATGATAGACCACCTAAGGCTCCTAGAGCAGTTAGTATTGGTACTAGCGGTAAGAAACCTCCTATTTTGGGTACACTGATAATGCGAGGTATAACAACTTTTGATTTTTTTCCTTTCAGCGATTTATTTAAAATTTTACGAGCAATTTTGATTGCATCATTTATATCTGCAGGTTTATCCTTCTTTAAAGTTGTCGTAGCCATTCGTATTGCGGTGCTAAAGATCTTCTTTCCAAATTTATTTTTTTCCTTTTGGCCCATGCCTAATTTCACTTTAGCCTTCATTGTGTTAGTTATAAAATATGCGTTCGTTTTTTCTCCGATACTGCTGTCTTTGGATAAAACTCGCTCCCAAGCTCGATTTTCGAGTATTTTATCCGCTTGATGTCGCTTATTGATTTTCTTATTTTGAGAATAAGCTATATCGTGCTCTCTACAAGCAGCATCCAACGGATTTATCCCCTTATCACCTCTTTTCAAACGTTTTTGCAGCTTAGTGCCTGGTCCACAAAATTCATAGCCGGGTAAATGAAGTTCAAATGGTAGAGAATTTATAACTCTATCTACTAATCCACCTCCAGTGACAGAACTCATATGATTAATAGGTCTGTGATATTGAAACATCTATTTATATAATCTGAACGCTAATAAAATGGAAATATTATAATATTAGCTTTAGTAGTTAAAATGCGGTTGATCAAACAACGTAACAATATATTTGTGAGGGATGTGGATTCCACAACAAACACAGATAAGAGGAGAAGAAGGCACAATCCTCTATTACCGAATTCTATAAGAGCACTTATAGTAGGACCTTCCAACTGTGGAAAGACTAACGTAATGATTAGCTTGATTGAAAGTCCGAATGGACTAAAATTTGAAAATATTTATTTATATTCGAAATCATTATTTCAACCTAAATATGAGTACTTAAAGAAGCTCATATCACCGATTAATGGAATGGGGTATTTTACATTTTCTGACAATGACAGCGTTATCCCACCACACGAAGCTAAAAATAACTCTATAATTATATTTGATGACGTTGCATGTGAAAATCAAAATACTATACGTGCATACTTTTGTATGGGTCGTCATAAAAATGTGGATTCATTTTATTTATGTCAAACTTATACCCGAATTCCTAAACATTTGATACGAGATAATGCCAATATGATTATAATGTTTAAGCAGGATGAAATGAATATGAAGCATGTATATAGTGATCATGTTGGAACGGATATGACCTATGAGCAATTTTCTAAAATATGTCGAGAATGTTGGAAAGAAAAATATGGATTTTTAAAAATAAGTAAAGATGATGAATTAAATGCTGGCCGCTATAGAAAGTCATTTAATATTTTTATTGAAATATAAGTTAGCTGCAATAATAAGATGACATTAGTAACGCTTCAAATCTTGAATCGGATGGATTATCAAGTCAAAAAGTTAAAAATTTATTATATCCTTTTATAAATTAAACTGATACTGAATAAACTTAATCTGTTTCTGATCTATTCCTGGTCTGTTTCTGATATATTTCTGGTCTGTTTCTGATATATTCTTGGTCTGCTCCTGATCTGTTTCTGATTAATATGACTGAAGTGTTGGAAGAACTGGTAAAGGCAAGAAACGTTTTAAAGAAGAAATTCCGAAGCATAAAAACGGGTGAAGTCAACTCACATGAAATACTCGAAGATACTTTTAAGCCCGTAACTAATCCGTTGAAAGAATTAATCAAAATTTCTAGTAAAAGAAAGAGAATTTCTAAAGGCGAAAAAGAAGAAATTAAAAATGAAATCAAAAATGAAATGGAAAATGAGAGTAGTTTATCGCTTAGGAAATTACCAATGAAACTGGAGACAAGTACCCCAAAGAAAGATTATACGAGAAATGAATACAAAACAATTGATGATGAGGATGAGGATGATTTTTACTATCAAACTGAACCCCCAGTTAATGTTACTAACAATAATACAACAACAAGCTCAATCGATTTATTACTTTTAGGTCAAAAAAATGAACTAGATACGCTTTATGGTCCTCACAAAGACTCGAATGGTGAGTGGAAATTTGGCAACAGCTACATTAAGTTGAATGAGGATAAAATTATGATAGGAAATCAAAATTGGTTACTAACGCCTGGTCTGCTTCAGCTAATGTTTCATAGAATACCAAAAAACTATGATAAAACAGAATTAGATATTTACAAAAAGATTTTAATGGATACAAATGCTCACAAAAGAGATTATAATTCTGATGGCCAAATAAAGGGTACAAGGGCCTACAAGTATCAAAATATTATCAGCAAATTATTTAAAATTGATAAAACAGGGAGCGGTCTTATGAAATTGAATTCTAGTAAACCTAATTATATTTATTGGGATGATCCGAATGAGTTAGTTGATCGCCTCAGACTATTAATCGCCTCTCAAGCTGCTGGTCATAATAATCATAATAATGAAATAGTTTCGATTATCGAAGAATTGCAGGAAGCTGGTATAATAGTATAAAATATCAAATTTTATGAGTTCAGTTAATATACTGAGAATGTCTGTCGACAAGTTCGGACACTATTACAATTCTAAGCTAAACTATGATAATAATATAATAAGGAAGAATGAGTCGAAAATGTTTAATCTCGTTTTGGATAGTGATAAAAACCTTAATCTACAAAACAAAAGGATTAAAAATGTTGCGAGCCCTATGGAAGAAAACGACGCCGTCACAAAAGATTTTTTTCTCTCACAAATCAACCAATTTTAAACAGACGTACTTTTGAATATATATAACAAAGATGATGATAGGTATGAGAAAATTTCCAATATGAATCAAAGACTAAAATCGTACATGGACGAAAAACTTGAGCTGTTGCGTCAACAAATTAACTATTTGAAAACTTTAGTACTAAAATTCGTGTCAGAGGAAGAGGGGTTTGTTGCGGTGTCTAAATAAAATAAAATATTTAAGCAATGGTATAAAGACGAATGATACAATAATAAACTGTTTAATATATAATATCGATAATGAATAAGAAGAGAATTTTGGTGAAAGAGTTGCATAAACAAGCTCGAAAAAATTTTAAACGTCGAAGAGTTATAATGAAAGGTATAGATGACTTATGGCAAGCTGATCTGGTTGAAATGGGAAATTATTCATCGGATAACAAGGAATATCGCACCTCTTAAATCTAAAAGTGCATCTGATGTTTGCAAATCAATGGAAAATATTTTCGGCCTAGGTCGTATACCGAAAAACTTACATACTGATGACGGCAAGGAATTCTTTAATAAAATCTTTGCTAAATTGATGAAAAAGCATAATATTAATCACTACTCAACGTATAGTGTAATGAAGGCATCTATTGTTGAACGCTTCAATAGAACTCTTAAAGGTATGATGTGGAAGGAATTTAGCTACAACGGATCGTATCACTGGATTGATTTATATAAAAATTTAATTGATGATTACAATCGAAAAGTTCATCGTACGATTAAAATGGCGCCCATAAACGTTAATTCTGCAAATGAGAAAATATTGCTAAATACAGTATATAATCATCTGAAAATATACAAAATCTCAAAATTTCATGTTGGACATTACGTACGCATCAGTAAATATAAACATATTTTTGAAAAGGGGTACACGCCGAACTGGACAACAGAAATTTTTAAAATCAAATTTATAAACAATACATACCCCGCAACATATATTTTGGAGGATTACCAGGGAAAGAAAATTGAAGGTGGATTCTATGATGAGGAACTCTCAAAGACTCGATTTCCCGATACATATCTTGTTGAAAAAGTGCTTAAAACTAAGGATAATAAAGTATTCGTGAAATGGTTGGGTTTCTCAAATCATCACAATTCTTGGATTAATAAAAACGGAATATTATAATATGTATGATTACTTTTAAGACTATAGAGTTAAGTATAAAAGGACTAAATGTTTTGTCAACTATATTAATTGAATGAAAACCTTCCACTTGATAACACATTAAAAATTTTCATATATTAGCAGAGGGGTAGAAAAATGGATAAAATTTTTAAGAGTTCTGAGATTAGATATGAAAAACTAAAGTATTGTAATTATTGTGGTAGTAATGATCACAATGAAAATAATTGTAATCAGAAGAAAGATGATAATAAAATTAAGAATTGGGAATCTTCCAAAAAGAAGTGAAAGTTAAAATTTATCAATAAGAAATATATATATATATATGCATATCCGTGTAGTATATTTAATAACAAAAAAGTAAAAATAAAAAAATATACATCCTTTTAAAACCCAACGTTTTTGTTTTGTTTACTACATTAATCAATCGGAAAGCAAAATGTCAATAACACTAACATTGAGCGGAAATTCCTCAAATTTATCAGCAAACTATTTTCCTCCAATAAATTTAAATGATGATTATGAGTGTGCTCTCATAGATTTCCACTCCTACAACAGCATACCAAATGTGGACACAAACAATAATTTATTTCACATCGGTAATAAAATTATTACAATACCTATTGGATCGTATGAGCTGAACGATATTGTCGATTTTATAAAGGAGGAATATGAGAGAGATGAATTGGGGGAGAAGAAAATTTTTATAGAAGCTAATAATAATACAATGCAAGTCAAAGTATATAGTACGGAAGATTCGATATACTTTAACAAGAACAATTCGATAGGGCAATTGTTTGGCTTCAATAAAAAAGTCCTCTCTCCCTCTGTAAATAATTTTTCAGATCTACCAGTAAATATTTTTAAGGTCAATCTCTTGCGAATAGAATGTAATATTGTAGTAAATACTTATATAAACAATTCTCATGCACATACCTTACATGAGTTTGCAATAAATGTCCCACCTGGCTATAAAATGGATGAAATACCTAGAAATCTCATTTATTTGCCAGTGAACTCTAAAGAAGTAAGTTCACTAACACTACGGATAGTTGATCAACACGGCGATTTTATTAATTTTCGAGGAGAAGTAATAACTATTCGATTACATTTAAGGCCCAGAAAATAATGATAATTTACAGCAAAGAAATTGTAACAAATAACATTCCATATACCACATCATTACCACCAAAATACATATTGCCACCAGTTACACCGAAGCCAACACCATCGTCATTGTTATCGTCACATTTAGCCAGCAAATTGACTGAATCAAATATAAATTTTCTCAAATCATTGAATTTCCAATTAAAAAAACAACAACAACGTCATCAACAATGAGTTCCTTAATTAATGTTTTGGGTGTACCCTTATCGGATGATAATATTATAAAAAAAGATTATCACACATACACTCCGTACTTGCAATCATTTAACAATAACGATGAAATAAGAATCTCAATACAAAATCAGGATTTATATGTTTTGCCAAGTGAAAGTTTTATTTACATTGAAGGTTCCGTTGAAGATAGCGATAGTAAAAAATTAGTACCATCTTCTACTAATTTCAGATTGAAAAACAATTTTGTTGCTCATCTATTTGACGAAATTCGTTATGAGCTCAATGGTGTTGAAATTGACCGTACTAGACACCTAGGTGTTTCAAGCACTATCAAAAATTATGTTTCATTGATGGCAATGGACGGTGCTGTCATGGAAAATGCTGGTTGGAATAAAGTAGATGATCTAAATGTGCTAAATGGACACTTTAACTTTTACGTACCATTAAAAGTATTATTGGGATTTGCTGAAGACTTTAATAAAATTATTTTAAATTGTAAACATGAATTGATTCTACTACGAAGCAAAAGTGATGATCAGCTGGTATACTCAACTGCATCTACTGAAAAACCAAAAATTACTATTAAGAATATTTCATGGAGGATACAACATGTACATCTTTCCGACTCGAGTAAAATAAATATGATTAAAATCATACAAAAGGGAGTAAATTTACCAATAGCATTCCGCAGTTGGGACTGCCATTATAATCCACAGTTAACAAGAGGAACTAATCACATTTGGAATGTTAAATTGTCTTCAAATAGAGAACGACCCCGTTTTGTCTTGATAGCCTTTCTGCATGACAATAAATTCGTTAATTGTGATTTAACCAACCTCAAAGTCCACTTAAACTCGGATTCATATCCTTATGATGATCTTAATATTAAATTCGATCAAGAACGCTTTGCCATCCTATATGATATGTATGTCAGATTTCAGCAAAGCTACTATATGAGAGAACCTCAACCTCTACTCACTTGCCAAGAATTCAAAAATAAAGCTCCTATTACCGTTATCGATGTAAGCCACCAAAACGAGTCGGTCGCAGGGGGTCCGATAGATATAAAAATTGAGTTTGAGACAGGCACTAATATTCCACCAAACTCATCAGCTTACTGCATCCTTATTCATGATCGTTTAATTGAATATACTCCTCTGACAGGGCAGGTTCATAAAATTGTTTAAGCAATAGAAATGTCAAAAATGGTTTTTATTGATCTTCAAGGCTTTAGAGGAGATTCAAATAGTTTTATTGTAAAGGAAATTGCATTGGTGTTCGACGCTAAGGAGTATATAAATTTCATCGTAAAACCACCCTTCGATTACATTCATTTGTCAGCAGCGAACCAAAGACAAGTCAATTGGTTAACAAAAAACCATCATCATCTACAGTGGGAAGATGGATCTGTATCATTCAAGTCTGTTTTGTAAATTTCTCAAAGTAAATACAATTAATTCGTGCATTTTTGTAAAGGGTTTGGAAAAGAAAAAATGGCTGGAGGATATGTTGCAGAAAAATGTATTCAATATAGAAAATATCAATTGCTGTAATTTGAAACAACTCGATGAAAAATATCCCGATTGCATCCGTTGTAGTTCTCACAATCATGGAACTTGTGCTCTGAAAAATGCTCTTTTACTTCAAAAATTTTTTAAACTTCAAAAGAAGTGAACCCCAATTTGCCATTTGAATAAAAAAAGAAATTTTTATTGTTTTCAAAAATCTTTATTTATATTTAATACATATTATTATCGAAAATTAACTAAATATAAAAAATAAATTAAATAAAATCGTAATTATTAATATTAAATATATTAAGAAAAAGTGTTTTATTTCCTAATAATCGATACTATCAAATATTAGATCGTTAGAATCATTCTGGAATTGTAGTAAATCAATATTTACTTGCATAATAGTATTATCACCATCCTCATCAAAACTAAAATTATGATTTAGACATTTTAGACAGTTATTATCGGGGGTTTTATTATCCTCATCATATTCACAATGACCCCTAGCAACTGTGTTAACCTGATTGCTCATAATTATTCGTTTTTCGTCTTGATAACTTAAAACAATTTTATAGACATTTATTGTGAAAACTTTATGTAATTTTGATAAAAACAAACACATATTATCGGAAAAAATTTTACGTTCAAATAAAGCAGTTTTATAATCAAACATGCAATATTTGTTTAAAACTGACTTTTTAACCCCCTTTGATTTTTTAATTTCTTTATTGTCAATAGTTTTAATGGAATACATTTTCGATCTGAGACCGACAAATTCAGTCATAATTATACCATTATTCTCATCCTTCATTTTACCCAAAACTTTTTTATTCAATAATGGTATACCATAAGGATTATCAACGCGATAATCTGAGGTATCAAATTCAGACAAAAAATCATTAAGTATATCATTGTAAAAATCTTCCGTTTTGATTGAATAAATAAATGAATCTGTGTCCATATAATTGAGGATAATATTTTCCCCATATTTTGCCTTCATTATCCTATAATGGAAATCATACATTTTCCATTTAGATAGTTCAAGCACGGCAAAACCTATGTATATGGGTTTGTCATATAATACATTAACTCTCCCCATCTGAACTGCAAACAAGTCATCGCAAAACTTGGCAATGCTTTTGAAATTTGGGCGAGAAACAAAATATCTTACCCCTCGACGATTTCTATTTTCACTCTCCCAGTTTTTTGCGATTTTAACATCTACCCTCTTCTCAACATTTTCCATGGTTTTCCCATAGACAGCGTTATTCAGAAGTTTGAAAAAATCCTTTTCAAATGTATTTCGTGCTTTTGCTCTATGGTCTGTATTTAAGTTTATATATTTCTGAAGCCATGGAGACTGATTAAATTTTACCCCCCTATGGTATTTTGTACAAATTAAACCATTTGCAAGACATTGCTTAAGGTTTCGATAATGAATCTGATAATTACTTTTATTAGTCAAGTCTGCAATAAGTTTTTTATATTTGGACTCTCCAACTACTTTGCTTTCCGGAGCAAAAGGCAGATCATTATGAAGTTTATGAAGAGAGTGAGGATATGTTAAATCAACCTCTAAAATGTAGCCGATAGGAGAAGTATCGGATATTTTATTTGGATCAAATTCGTTTAAGGAGTTCTCGTCAAGCCACTCAAATTCTCCAGTTGGAAGATACTGAGACATTGCCCATCCATATAAGTTATTTGCATCTAAATAAGCTAAATATTCAGAGGGTTTACTACTATCATAATCATCTATATACTTATTATTGACTTTGGTATGTCTCTGGGAACATTGTACGAGACCCCCCCTTATTCCTTTTTGTATAAAATGATACATATCTTTATCTGTGAATAATTCTAATTCTTTCTTTGTCGTTTTAAGCATGGCGTCCCATGAAAGACCAGGGGCTGTATAATAATGAGCTGGATCTAATTTATATATAGATTTACAAATTTTCCTAAAGTTTTCAAATATGTCTGCCAACAACAGCACATCTGTTTTCAAATATAATTTTAGATAATCCGACAGGTTCTCACATCAGCGAAATTTTTGCGGACAATATATAAATCCTCAACATGTAAATTTTTTGCTAGGGAATCCAAACTGGAAGCCATAAATCTGAATGAATCAAGAAATCTTATTTCGAATTTTTCTTTAGTAGAATTTTCAAGAAATGGTAGATGCACAGACAAAGCTATATATAATTCCTTGTTGAGAGGAAGAACATTTATATCACTATTTGGAATATTATTAAGATATTTAAAGAACATATGACAATCATATGATGAAAAATTGTGGAAAAATACTGGAATAAACTTGGGTTTCCTATATTTTAAATTACAATCATTGTGTGCAGCTCCTCTATATTTGCCAGTGAAATGACAGTGGTCTTTCACTTTTGAGAAATAAATCTCCTCTTCACAAATATGACACATATTAGAAGAATTATGAAAATTGATATTTTCTGCCGTCATATTAATTTCAACTTCTTTATAAATATAATTCTTATAAATGTTTTTTAAATCTTCAACTAAATCTTTGACAAAAACTGTGGGTGCATCTTCACCAACATAAATTTTAAACTTATCTAAATTTTCGTTAAAGCTACATTTTATAAAATAACTAAATGCACATGGAATGTGCTGTTGTATTTTCCTAGTTTTAACACTAACCTCTTCATTTATACTACTTAATACCGATTCAAAATCAGCATACACCGTGAATGGCAAATCCAGTTCCTTATGAACATTCGAATACTTTATGGTAGCATCACTTTCATCTGGCATTCTTGTGCAAATTTTATTGCAATTTTGTTTATGTTCTAATATGCATGCCTCACTTTCTTTGTAAGTGAGGCATGCATTACATATAAATATTTTTCCGTGATGTCCTGTCAAACTGCTACGAATAAATCTGTAAATAAATAAAAAGAGTAAATAACAAACATTAAAAAAAAAATCGAGATACATTTTAATCAATATTAAAAAAATAAATTTTTAAATTTTTGCTACTAACCTTGAAATATCTTTTATTAACACATAATGTGATCTATCTTCCTCTATGAGAAGAAGAAGATTTACGTGATATCGCTTCTCCTCCTTTGTGAGATAATAGGGTCCGACTATCCTTTTCTCTTCGTATCCAAAGACGTTGACACTGATATCTTCATTTTGTCTTTCAAAATCTCTCAAGTTCTTTAGAGGTAGTGGAAACGTGAGGTTGAGAAAATTTAATTCGATGTTGTTCACTATTATTTTGTGTTCGGCTATACTACAGTTTATGTTGTATGATGAACATTGTGTTTCTTCATCATGAGACAATCCTCTTGCACAATACAATGCAGCAATAAGACTCCATTTGAAACAATAAACATCTTCATTATGGATATTCGTAAATGCTTTTTTCATTCTTAATTCCTTTGGAAGTGTAATATATTGTGATCCTCTTATAATGTTTGCTTCATTCACATTAATATTTAAACATTTTATATTTATAAGAGACCACCCACTATCTCTTTCTTGGAACTCAGACATTTTGTTCCGGATTTCATTAGTTTGCATATTATAGGTGTCTTTCAAGTCATCGCTTAGAGTGACCATTATCATTTTTGTTATGTGAGCTATTGTAGCTCCCAACACTTCATGCTCAGTTATTTTCACATAATCACATACAAGCTCCATATTAAACTTGTATGTTATGTGTTTGACTTGGCAATCCTTAAGCAATTCAATCAAAATTACTTCCTCTTTTTTAAAAAATTCCTCCGGCATAATAATTTCTTCCTTCTCATTTTCTAACACATAAACTGCTAACCTTTCATTATAATCACTGCTTCTTACAGTGAGTCTAGGGTTAATTGTCCTTATCCCACAAGTATTGCGATGTTGAAGTGTACGTATGTGTTGTGCATAGTTTATGCTGGCAACCGCTACATTGCAAGGAACACAAAATTTCATTGAAGAGGTTGCATGAGTCGTTTCATGCTCCTTCATCGAGGAACGGTTAAGGAAAAACTTTCCACATTCAACACAATGTTTCTTCTTATGTTGAAGCATATTACGTTTGCTGTTGAAAGCAGTTTGGCATATTAAACAGGAGAACATTTTGACTTATTTATTTTTAGAATTTAAATAAAATTTTTTATTAATTAAATACTTTTATATTTCTTTTTTTAATTTTATTTAATCTTTTTGTAATAAATTAAAAATTTATTGAGAGTCTTTTTTACAGTTGATTTTTTTAATAAATTTTAATTTTATTTAGAAGCTTTTTCACAGTTGAATTTTTTAAATTTTTTATATTTTTTTAGAATTGAGTTTTATAAGAAATTTAAAATATTTAAGTATTTAAATTATTTTTCACAACGACTTGCTAAAAATTTTAGTAGTACTCTATACGATGTAGTATAAGATACTGAACTTAATTTTCTAAATGAAACCAAAAGTATGATCAGTTAATCAAAAAGTTTCGTTAGAAAATCTGCAGCGATTCAAGTTCGGTTGTCAAAAGGTCAATCCAAAACAAAATAAATATAGAAAAATTACAAGAGGCAAAACTAAACAAAACACTTGCATGATCTATATCTACATTTTTAAAAAATATAACATTTGTAGTATTTAAAACGATCCTCTGAACAACACATATGCCACACACATAGTATTATTTATGACCCTTAAATAAAAAAAAAAAAAACTTAAAAATCCCTTAAATCAAAACACATAACGGACAATTATTTCTTAAGTGGCTCAAATCATTTCACACTATGACCCACACAATTGATTTTTGACCATACAATACAAAACAAAATAATATAGAATAATTACAAGAGGCAAAACTAAACTTCAAAACGATTCTCTGAACAACACATCTGCCACACATATAGTATTATTTATGACCCTTAAATAAAAAAAAAAAAAACTTAAAAATCCCTTAAATCAAAACACATAACGGACAATTCTTTCTTAAGTGGCTCACATCATTTCACACTATGCCCCACACCATTGACTTTTATATTTAGGCTCTAATATAGAGTACAATTATAGACAACATCAAAAATATAATTCATTTAATTGTGGTCACTTATGCCTAAAATTTTTGTATGAAATTAATGATAAATAAAAACAATTATTATTTATATTTTAATATATTTTATTTATTTTTTCGATTTATTTAATTCAATAGTTTATACATTTTAACAATTTCAATTCAAAACTTGAGCTGTTGCGTCAACAAATTAACTATTTGAAAACTTTAGTACTAAAATTCGTGTCAGAGGAAGAGGGGTTTGTTGCGGTGTCTAAATAAAATAAAATATTTAAGCAATGGTATAAAGACGAATGATACAATAATAAACTGTTTAATATATAATATCGATAATGAATAAGAAGAGAATTTTGGTGAAAGAGTTGCATAAACAAGCTCGAAAAAATTTTAAACGTCGAAGAGTTATAATGAAAGGTATAGATGACTTATGGCAAGCTGATCTGGTTGAAATGGGAAATTATTCATCGGATAACAAGGAATATCGCACCTCTTAAATCTAAAAGTGCATCTGATGTTTGCAAATCAATGGAAAATATTTTCGGCCTAGGTCGTATACCGAAAAACTTACATACTGATGACGGCAAGGAATTCTTTAATAAAATCTTTGCTAAATTGATGAAAAAGCATAATATTAATCACTACTCAACGTATAGTGTAATGAAGGCATCTATTGTTGAACGCTTCAATAGAACTCTTAAAGGTATGATGTGGAAGGAATTTAGCTACAACGGATCGTATCACTGGATTGATTTATATAAAAATTTAATTGATGATTACAATCGAAAAGTTCATCGTACGATTAAAATGGCGCCCATAAACGTTAATTCTGCAAATGAGAAAATATTGCTAAATACAGTATATAATCATCTGAAAATATACAAAATCTCAAAATTTCATGTTGGACATTACGTACGCATCAGTAAATATAAACATATTTTTGAAAAGGGGTACACGCCGAACTGGACAACAGAAATTTTTAAAATCAAATTTATAAACAATACATACCCCGCAACATATATTTTGGAGGATTACCAGGGAAAGAAAATTGAAGGTGGATTCTATGATGAGGAACTCTCAAAGACTCGATTTCCCGATACATATCTTGTTGAAAAAGTGCTTAAAACTAAGGATAATAAAGTATTCGTGAAATGGTTGGGTTTCTCAAATCATCACAATTCTTGGATTAATAAAAACGGAATATTATAATATGTATGATTACTTTTAAGACTATAGAGTTAAGTATAAAAGGACTAAATGTTTTGTCAACTATATTAATTGAATGAAAACCTTCCACTTGATAACACATTAAAAATTTTCATATATTAGCAGAGGGGTAGAAAAATGGATAAAATTTTTAAGAGTTCTGAGATTAGATATGAAAAACTAAAGTATTGTAATTATTGTGGTAGTAATGATCACAATGAAAATAATTGTAATCAGAAGAAAGATGATAATAAAATTAAGAATTGGGAATCTTCCAAAAAGAAGTGAAAGTTAAAATTTATCAATAAGAAATATATATATATATATGCATATCCGTGTAGTATATTTAATAACAAAAAAGTAAAAATAAAAAAATATACATCCTTTTAAAACCCAACGTTTTTGTTTTGTTTACTACATTAATCAATCGGAAAGCAAAATGTCAATAACACTAACATTGAGCGGAAATTCCTCAAATTTATCAGCAAACTATTTTCCTCCAATAAATTTAAATGATGATTATGAGTGTGCTCTCATAGATTTCCACTCCTACAACAGCATACCAAATGTGGACACAAACAATAATTTATTTCACATCGGTAATAAAATTATTACAATACCTATTGGATCGTATGAGCTGAACGATATTGTCGATTTTATAAAGGAGGAATATGAGAGAGATGAATTGGGGGAGAAGAAAATTTTTATAGAAGCTAATAATAATACAATGCAAGTCAAAGTATATAGTACGGAAGATTCGATATACTTTAACAAGAACAATTCGATAGGGCAATTGTTTGGCTTCAATAAAAAAGTCCTCTCTCCCTCTGTAAATAATTTTTCAGATCTACCAGTAAATATTTTTAAGGTCAATCTCTTGCGAATAGAATGTAATATTGTAGTAAATACTTATATAAACAATTCTCATGCACATACCTTACATGAGTTTGCAATAAATGTCCCACCTGGCTATAAAATGGATGAAATACCTAGAAATCTCATTTATTTGCCAGTGAACTCTAAAGAAGTAAGTTCACTAACACTACGGATAGTTGATCAACACGGCGATTTTATTAATTTTCGAGGAGAAGTAATAACTATTCGATTACATTTAAGGCCCAGAAAATAATGATAATTTACAGCAAAGAAATTGTAACAAATAACATTCCATATACCACATCATTACCACCAAAATACATATTGCCACCAGTTACACCGAAGCCAACACCATCGTCATTGTTATCGTCACATTTAGCCAGCAAATTGACTGAATCAAATATAAATTTTCTCAAATCATTGAATTTCCAATTAAAAAAACAACAACAACGTCATCAACAATGAGTTCCTTAATTAATGTTTTGGGTGTACCCTTATCGGATGATAATATTATAAAAAAAGATTATCACACATACACTCCGTACTTGCAATCATTTAACAATAACGATGAAATAAGAATCTCAATACAAAATCAGGATTTATATGTTTTGCCAAGTGAAAGTTTTATTTACATTGAAGGTTCCGTTGAAGATAGCGATAGTAAAAAATTAGTACCATCTTCTACTAATTTCAGATTGAAAAACAATTTTGTTGCTCATCTATTTGACGAAATTCGTTATGAGCTCAATGGTGTTGAAATTGACCGTACTAGACACCTAGGTGTTTCAAGCACTATCAAAAATTATGTTTCATTGATGGCAATGGACGGTGCTGTCATGGAAAATGCTGGTTGGAATAAAGTAGATGATCTAAATGTGCTAAATGGACACTTTAACTTTTACGTACCATTAAAAGTATTATTGGGATTTGCTGAAGACTTTAATAAAATTATTTTAAATTGTAAACATGAATTGATTCTACTACGAAGCAAAAGTGATGATCAGCTGGTATACTCAACTGCATCTACTGAAAAACCAAAAATTACTATTAAGAATATTTCATGGAGGATACAACATGTACATCTTTCCGACTCGAGTAAAATAAATATGATTAAAATCATACAAAAGGGAGTAAATTTACCAATAGCATTCCGCAGTTGGGACTGCCATTATAATCCACAGTTAACAAGAGGAACTAATCACATTTGGAATGTTAAATTGTCTTCAAATAGAGAACGACCCCGTTTTGTCTTGATAGCCTTTCTGCATGACAATAAATTCGTTAATTGTGATTTAACCAACCTCAAAGTCCACTTAAACTCGGATTCATATCCTTATGATGATCTTAATATTAAATTCGATCAAGAACGCTTTGCCATCCTATATGATATGTATGTCAGATTTCAGCAAAGCTACTATATGAGAGAACCTCAACCTCTACTCACTTGCCAAGAATTCAAAAATAAAGCTCCTATTACCGTTATCGATGTAAGCCACCAAAACGAGTCGGTCGCAGGGGGTCCGATAGATATAAAAATTGAGTTTGAGACAGGCACTAATATTCCACCAAACTCATCAGCTTACTGCATCCTTATTCATGATCGTTTAATTGAATATACTCCTCTGACAGGGCAGGTTCATAAAATTGTTTAAGCAATAGAAATGTCAAAAATGGTTTTTATTGATCTTCAAGGCTTTAGAGGAGATTCAAATAGTTTTATTGTAAAGGAAATTGCATTGGTGTTCGACGCTAAGGAGTATATAAATTTCATCGTAAAACCACCCTTCGATTACATTCATTTGTCAGCAGCGAACCAAAGACAAGTCAATTGGTTAACAAAAAACCATCATCATCTACAGTGGGAAGATGGATCTGTATCATTCAAGTCTGTTTTGTAAATTTCTCAAAGTAAATACAATTAATTCGTGCATTTTTGTAAAGGGTTTGGAAAAGAAAAAATGGCTGGAGGATATGTTGCAGAAAAATGTATTCAATATAGAAAATATCAATTGCTGTAATTTGAAACAACTCGATGAAAAATATCCCGATTGCATCCGTTGTAGTTCTCACAATCATGGAACTTGTGCTCTGAAAAATGCTCTTTTACTTCAAAAATTTTTTAAACTTCAAAAGAAGTGAACCCCAATTTGCCATTTGAATAAAAAAAGAAATTTTTATTGTTTTCAAAAATCTTTATTTATATTTAATACATATTATTATCGAAAATTAACTAAATATAAAAAATAAATTAAATAAAATCGTAATTATTAAAATTAAATATATTAAGAAAAAGTGTTTTATTTCCTAATAATCGATACTATCAAATATTAGATCGTTAGAATCATTCTGGAATTGTAGTAAATCAATATTTACTTGCATAATAGTATTATCACCATCCTCATCAAAACTAAAATTATGATTTAGACATTTTAGACAGTTATTATCGGGGGTTTTATTATCCTCATCATATTCACAATGACCCCTAGCAACTGTGTTAACCTGATTGCTCATAATTATTCGTTTTTCGTCTTGATAACTTAAAACAATTTTATAGACATTTATTGTGAAAACTTTATGTAATTTTGATAAAAACAAACACATATTATCGGAAAAAATTTTACGTTCAAATAAAGCAGTTTTATAATCAAACATGCAATATTTGTTTAAAACTGACTTTTTAACCCCCTTTGATTTTTTAATTTCTTTATTGTCAATAGTTTTAATGGAATACATTTTCGATCTGAGACCGACAAATTCAGTCATAATTATACCATTATTCTCATCCTTCATTTTACCCAAAACTTTTTTATTCAATAATGGTATACCATAAGGATTATCAACGCGATAATCTGAGGTATCAAATTCAGACAAAAAATCATTAAGTATATCATTGTAAAAATCTTCCGTTTTGATTGAATAAATAAATGAATCTGTGTCCATATAATTGAGGATAATATTTTCCCCATATTTTGCCTTCATTATCCTATAATGGAAATCATACATTTTCCATTTAGATAGTTCAAGCACGGCAAAACCTATGTATATGGGTTTGTCATATAATACATTAACTCTCCCCATCTGAACTGCAAACAAGTCATCGCAAAACTTGGCAATGCTTTTGAAATTTGGGCGAGAAACAAAATATCTTACCCCTCGACGATTTCTATTTTCACTCTCCCAGTTTTTTGCGATTTTAACATCTACCCTCTTCTCAACATTTTCCATGGTTTTCCCATAGACAGCGTTATTCAGAAGTTTGAAAAAATCCTTTTCAAATGTATTTCGTGCTTTTGCTCTATGGTCTGTATTTAAGTTTATATATTTCTGAAGCCATGGAGACTGATTAAATTTTACCCCCCTATGGTATTTTGTACAAATTAAACCATTTGCAAGACATTGCTTAAGGTTTCGATAATGAATCTGATAATTACTTTTATTAGTCAAGTCTGCAATAAGTTTTTTATATTTGGACTCTCCAACTACTTTGCTTTCCGGAGCAAAAGGCAGATCATTATGAAGTTTATGAAGAGAGTGAGGATATGTTAAATCAACCTCTAAAATGTAGCCGATAGGAGAAGTATCGGATATTTTATTTGGATCAAATTCGTTTAAGGAGTTCTCGTCAAGCCACTCAAATTCTCCAGTTGGAAGATACTGAGACATTGCCCATCCATATAAGTTATTTGCATCTAAATAAGCTAAATATTCAGAGGGTTTACTACTATCATAATCATCTATATACTTATTATTGACTTTGGTATGTCTCTGGGAACATTGTACGAGACCCCCCCTTATTCCTTTTTGTATAAAATGATACATATCTTTATCTGTGAATAATTCTAATTCTTTCTTTGTCGTTTTAAGCATGGCGTCCCATGAAAGACCAGGGGCTGTATAATAATGAGCTGGATCTAATTTATATATAGATTTACAAATTTTCCTAAAGTTTTCAAATATGTCTGCCAACAACAGCACATCTGTTTTCAAATATAATTTTAGATAATCCGACAGGTTCTCACATCAGCGAAATTTTTGCGGACAATATATAAATCCTCAACATGTAAATTTTTTGCTAGGGAATCCAAACTGGAAGCCATAAATCTGAATGAATCAAGAAATCTTATTTCGAATTTTTCTTTAGTAGAATTTTCAAGAAATGGTAGATGCACAGACAAAGCTATATATAATTCCTTGTTGAGAGGAAGAACATTTATATCACTATTTGGAATATTATTAAGATATTTAAAGAACATATGACAATCATATGATGAAAAATTGTGGAAAAATACTGGAATAAACTTGGGTTTCCTATATTTTAAATTACAATCATTGTGTGCAGCTCCTCTATATTTGCCAGTGAAATGACAGTGGTCTTTCACTTTTGAGAAATAAATCTCCTCTTCACAAATATGACACATATTAGAAGAATTATGAAAATTGATATTTTCTGCCGTCATATTAATTTCAACTTCTTTATAAATATAATTCTTATAAATGTTTTTTAAATCTTCAACTAAATCTTTGACAAAAACTGTGGGTGCATCTTCACCAACATAAATTTTAAACTTATCTAAATTTTCGTTAAAGCTACATTTTATAAAATAACTAAATGCACATGGAATGTGCTGTTGTATTTTCCTAGTTTTAACACTAACCTCTTCATTTATACTACTTAATACCGATTCAAAATCAGCATACACCGTGAATGGCAAATCCAGTTCCTTATGAACATTCGAATACTTTATGGTAGCATCACTTTCATCTGGCATTCTTGTGCAAATTTTATTGCAATTTTGTTTATGTTCTAATATGCATGCCTCACTTTCTTTGTAAGTGAGGCATGCATTACATATAAATATTTTTCCGTGATGTCCTGTCAAACTGCTACGAATAAATCTGTAAATAAATAAAAAGAGTAAATAACAAACATTAAAAAAAAAATCGAGATACATTTTAATCAATATTAAAAAAATAAATTTTTAAATTTTTGCTACTAACCTTGAAATATCTTTTATTAACACATAATGTGATCTATCTTCCTCTATGAGAAGAAGAAGATTTACGTGATATCGCTTCTCCTCCTTTGTGAGATAATAGGGTCCGACTATCCTTTTCTCTTCGTATCCAAAGACGTTGACACTGATATCTTCATTTTGTCTTTCAAAATCTCTCAAGTTCTTTAGAGGTAGTGGAAACGTGAGGTTGAGAAAATTTAATTCGATGTTGTTCACTATTATTTTGTGTTCGGCTATACTACAGTTTATGTTGTATGATGAACATTGTGTTTCTTCATCATGAGACAATCCTCTTGCACAATACAATGCAGCAATAAGACTCCATTTGAAACAATAAACATCTTCATTATGGATATTCGTAAATGCTTTTTTCATTCTTAATTCCTTTGGAAGTGTAATATATTGTGATCCTCTTATAATGTTTGCTTCATTCACATTAATATTTAAACATTTTATATTTATAAGAGACCACCCACTATCTCTTTCTTGGAACTCAGACATTTTGTTCCGGATTTCATTAGTTTGCATATTATAGGTGTCTTTCAAGTCATCGCTTAGAGTGACCATTATCATTTTTGTTATGTGAGCTATTGTAGCTCCCAACACTTCATGCTCAGTTATTTTCACATAATCACATACAAGCTCCATATTAAACTTGTATGTTATGTGTTTGACTTGGCAATCCTTAAGCAATTCAATCAAAATTACTTCCTCTTTTTTAAAAAATTCCTCCGGCATAATAATTTCTTCCTTCTCATTTTCTAACACATAAACTGCTAACCTTTCATTATAATCACTGCTTCTTACAGTGAGTCTAGGGTTAATTGTCCTTATCCCACAAGTATTGCGATGTTGAAGTGTACGTATGTGTTGTGCATAGTTTATGCTGGCAACCGCTACATTGCAAGGAACACAAAATTTCATTGAAGAGGTTGCATGAGTCGTTTCATGCTCCTTCATCGAGGAACGGTTAAGGAAAAACTTTCCACATTCAACACAATGTTTCTTCTTATGTTGAAGCATATTACGTTTGCTGTTGAAAGCAGTTTGGCATATTAAACAGGAGAACATTTTGACTTATTTATTTTTAGAATTTAAATAAAATTTTTTATTAATTAAATACTTTTATATTTCTTTTTTTAATTTTATTTAATCTTTTTGTAATAAATTAAAAATTTATTGAGAGTCTTTTTTACAGTTGATTTTTTTAATAAATTTTAATTTTATTTAGAAGCTTTTTCACAGTTGAATTTTTTAAATTTTTTATATTTTTTTAGAATTGAGTTTTATAAGAAATTTAAAATATTTAAGTATTTAAATTATTTTTCACAACGACTTGCTAAAAATTTTAGTAGTACTCTATACGATGTAGTATAAGATACTGAACTTAATTTTCTAAATGAAACCAAAAGTATGATCAGTTAATCAAAAAGTTTCGTTAGAAAATCTGCAGCGATTCAAGTTCGGTTGTCAAAAGGTCAATCCAAAACAAAATAAATATAGAAAAATTACAAGAGGCAAAACTAAACAAAACACTTGCATGATCTATATCTACATTTTTAAAAAATATAACATTTGTAGTATTTAAAACGATCCTCTGAACAACACATATGCCACACACATAGTATTATTTATGACCCTTAAATAAAAAAAAAAAAAACTTAAAAATCCCTTAAATCAAAACACATAACGGACAATTATTTCTTAAGTGGCTCAAATCATTTCACACTATGACCCACACAATTGATTTTTGACCATACAATACAAAACAAAATAATATAGAATAATTACAAGAGGCAAAACTAAACTTCAAAACGATTCTCTGAACAACACATCTGCCACACATATAGTATTATTTATGACCCTTAAATAAAAAAAAAAAAAACTTAAAAATCCCTTAAATCAAAACACATAACGGACAATTCTTTCTTAAGTGGCTCACATCATTTCACACTATGCCCCACACCATTGACTTTTATATTTAGGCTCTAATATAGAGTACAATTATAGACAACATCAAAAATATAATTCATTTAATTGTGGTCACTTATGCCTAAAATTTTTGTATGAAATTAATGATAAATAAAAACAATTATTATTTATATTTTAATATATTTTATTTATTTTTTCGATTTATTTAATTCAATAGTTTATACATTTTAACAATTTCAATTCCATTGTGGATATTCCCCAATTTTGGGAATAATAAATTCATTAAGATCAAAAACCTCCAACACTAATCGGAAGGGTTGGTCACCTACTGCAGGTACTTTTTTGATGCAGTATTTGCCCGATGAAAACTCCTTTACCTCTTCCTCTGTTATAGCATTAAATCTTTTTGGCAGAAAGATGACATAGTTTTCCACCTCAATCTGGATACTTTCTCCATATTTTGTTTGCATTTTAATAGCTTTCAAAATATTATATAATTTAAGATCCTCCATATCTTTTGTATGGAGAATAGGCTTGTTGTTGAGGTCATCAAATTTGTTTAACAATGATTTTGATACAGCGCTCATGGTGGTGGTTTCTTCTTCGACGACTTTTGTTTTTAGAATGAAACCTTAAGATGAATTAAATTTTAAATTAACTTTTTTAGAATTCCCCACCCCAGAGAGTAGAATAAATTCAACGGACCAATACGAAAAAAGCACTTATTTAGATGCAAATAACTTATATGGACAGATTGAGTGCTGACTCCCTATTTCACAGTATTATGAAAACAACAATTTATTGTTGCTGTATTTAAAACTAATGGATTCAGAAATAAAGAAATACTCAGACGATTAAGATGTCAATGCGAGAAAATATTATAGAATTCCTTAATGAATATAAGGAGTTTATGTCTCTAGAAGATTTAAACTTTCTTTTACAGAATGCTGCTTATCTCGATTCATATGAGAATAAAGAGATTGTTTTTTCAGCACATGGAGAGCATTTTGAAGGTTGTCCATGGTCTGATGATGGGTGTACTGAAGGGCCTGATACTTGTAATTGCGTCATCTATAAATTTAAAAAAAATAGTGTTTACGATCTTATAAATATGTACTATAAACATGTAAATTTTTAGTAATTTTAATTTATGAACAAAGATTTAATGATGTTTTTATTTATGAATTATTATATAAATTAAAATTCTAATAAAATCAAATATATGAAATTTATTTTTAGTATACATTTTTTTATTTTTTCCTTAAATCAAAACACATAACGGACAAGTAAGAGGCAGAATTAAACAAAACACTTGCCTGACCTATATCTGCATTTTTAATATTACATTTTTTTATTTTTTCCTTAAATCAAAACACACAACGGACAATTGTTTCTTAAGTGGCTCACATCATTTCACAATACGAGATTTTACAACCCCAAAAATCCAAAACAAAATAATATAGAATATTTAGAAGAGGCAGAAACAAACAAAACAAACTGTAGAATTCAAAACGATCCTCCACCACCACCACACAATTGATTTTTCATTTTAATATTACATTTTTTATTTTTTTCCTTAAATCAAAACACACAACGGACAATTTTTTCTTAAGTGGCTCACAATATTTCACACTACTACATTTACAACCCACAAAACAAACTGTAGAATTCAAAACGATCCTCCACCACCACACAATTGATTTTTCACCAATCATTTCACACTACTGGAACACATAATCGATTTTTTAATTACCACCTATTTACACTATGGGAAGACATAACCGATTTTTAGCCACCAACCATTTTACACTATGGGCACACAATATGTAATAAGCAATTAACAGAATTTAAATCCCATAGTGGAAAATGATTAAAAAAGCAATTAACACAATTGTGTTCCCATCGAAAAGCAATAAAACCACATTTACTTCCCATCGAAAAGCAATTAAACACAATTGACTTCCCAATCTCCCACTACTAATATATAACCTAGGGATTAAATTTTTGTACCATAAAGTCTTTTTTCAAATTCCGCTATTATTTTACAATTCTTTACGTGCGTTTTTTTTTAATTTATAATCTAGGGGCTATAATACACATTTCAGACAACAAAGTTGGTGGCTAGTTGCAAAAAAAATCGCGAAAAATAAAATTTCCAAAAAGGAAAACTTTTGCATCAATATATTTGTTTGTAGAATCTAAATCGCTGATTACGTTTCCAAATTAATTTGTTGTACCACAAAGTCTTTTTTCGCGTTTCGCTTTTATTTTGCAATTTTTTAAGTACGTTTCTTTTTAATTTATAATCTAGGGACTATAATACACATTTCATACAACAAAGTTTGGTGGCTAGTTGCAAAAAATATCGCGAAAAATAAAATTTGCAAAAAGGATAAATTTTGTCATCAATATATTTGTTTGCAGAATGTAAATCGCTGATTAAGTTTTTTAATTAATTTTTCGTACCATAAAGCCTTTTTTCGCTTTCCGCGATTATTTTACAATTTTTTAAGTGTGATTTTTTAAAATTTATAATCTAGGGTCTATAGCACCAATTTTATATACAAAAGTTTGGTGCTTAGTTTGCAAAAAAAAAAAAAATAAATGGCGAAAAAAATATTTGCAAAAAGGAAAATTTTTGCGTCATTGTATTCATTTACAGACTCGCTGATTGAGTTTTTTAATTATTTTTTTCTACCACAAAGTCTTTTTTCGCATTCCTCTATTATTTTGCAATTTTTTAAGTGCGGTTTTTTAAATTTATAATCTACGGAGTATAATGCCCATTTCATAAAACAAAGTTTGGTGGTTAGTTGCAAAAGAAGAAAATTTTGGCATCGTTTGCAGAATGTAAATCTGTTAATTAATTTTGTGAACCCCAAAGCCTTTTTTCATAATAAAATTCATAATCTAGGGCTATAATACTGTTGGAATAGTATAATTCCATAGTATAGTTCCATTCTTGGTTTTTATAACTAAATTATTATTTTCCATTCCTGGTTACAATCGATGTTTTGAGTCATACAAAGAGCGCACATAATGACCCTGCAAACATTTAAAAGATACCTTCCAAGAAGATACTTCATTTGAATGAAAATAATCAAGTAGTATTTACTTTGAAATTGTCTTCCTTTTGTCACTTGGAAGATAATTCGACGATATTTCGAAAAAAGTAATTCAAAAATTTTATCTTTTGTCATAACTTTTTATGACAATATTTCGGCAATATCATCTTTGTATCATTTGGAAGATAAAGCAAATTTGTTTGAAATCTTTTATCAATTTGGAAAAAATTAAAACTAAATTTGTACAAAAACAATCAAAAGATATATAGGAAATAAACTCGTGAAAAGTTAAGATTAATTGCGTGGGAAAAATCGGCTAAGATGAAATCAAATAATTTATAAGTTGGTCAATGGATTATGTATGCAGAATTGTTTTTCAGGCTTAAATTTAATAATGAAAAAATTAAATTGTTTTTTTTATTGTACTGGGAGTTTATTTAGCGATATCTCTTTTATCTTCCACATGAGTTATTGCTTTCATATTGCCTGGAAGTATTGTTTTAGTGTAACAATTGTTTCCGACGGAGGAAACTTCCGGAATACGAAATTGATATTGCCGGCAATAAATGTTTTCTTCCTGGCGATATGTTCGGAGAATATTCTTCGTGTTGCCATGTTTGCTGGGTGATATTGGTTTGAGTATGTTCCTGTTCCAAGGCACATAATAGAACAAATGCTTTCTCAGTGATAGAGAGTCCCCCAATCTCTTTATTATGTATACTCTTTGCTGGAAGTATTGTTTTAGTGTAACAATTGTTTCCGACGGAGGAAACTTCCGGAATACGAAATTGATATTGCCGGCAATAAATGTTTTCTTCCTGGCGATATGTTCGGAGAATCTTCTTCGTATTGCCATGTTTGGTGGTTGATATTGGTTTGAGTATGTTCCTGTTCCAAGGCACATAATAGAACAAATGCTTTCTCAGTGATAGAGAGTCCCCCAATCTCTTTATTATGTATACTCTTTGCTATCACACATCTATAACAAGTCTCGTTAGATTAGAGTGTAGAGGTCTTGGCTGACAATCTGGTGGACTGGGTTAAATTTCATGTTTTTAAAAGCAAATATTAAAAAAAGTTTTCTCAATTTTTTCAAAAATGTTTTTTGAAATCTATTTTTTTTGCCAAGATAGTTAATGCAACGTTCTGCCAATGCATAACCGACCATCGCCAACGGTTTGCCAGCATTGTGCCGATTATATTTTTCTGTCTGGGATGTTAAACTTAAACCTATTGTATATTAACATTAATTAACACTATATTTTTATTTTTAGGAAATACATTTTTATTTTATTATAAGTTAACATTAAATTACATTTTAGATAATGGCACCAATTTGTAGTTGTAATTATTATATATAAAATCGTATATTCATAAACATTCTATACAGTTAGACGAGGTTTATGGAACTATTTAACTTTGTAAAGTGTTTATAAATTATAACTTAAATGTACATACATATATATATGTTAAATGTACGTGAACAAATTGTTGATATGGACCCACAAATTGTATCTCAACTGATATTGGAATTATTGTACCATTACCATACATCAATATATATTGAATGATATACATATATTACAATATATGAGTATTATAAATACCCGAGTAAAAAAAATTATATATAATCATATGTGGCATATATTACAATATATAATTAGACATGTGGTTATGTATATCCATATATAATTATATATGACGTTTTTTCCGAAAAATTTTCCTTATATTATGCCATATATAATTTCATCTAATTAGATATCGGCCTTCATAATATTAGATATGGCATATATAACTATATATTACATAACATGGTTGATCTTATTGCATATATAGTTATATATAGAACTATATCTTAATATATATGGTGGCATTTTAGCAATATATAATTATATATGGTATCATTTAAACAATATATAATTATATATGGTGACAGTTAAACTAGATATTATCATATATGGTGCCATTTAAACAATATATGGTCATATATGGTACCTCATAAACAAAATCTTTAATTCAGTTCCAGATATGATAATATATGGTACTATATATAGTGCGATATATATTTATATATGGTGTTATTTAAGCTATATATTATCATATATGGTGCCATTCAAACCATATATTATCATATATGGTGCCATTCAAACCATATATTATCATATATGGTACCATTTAAACCATATATTATCATATATGGTGCAATTTCAACAATATATACCCATATATGGTACCTCATGAACAATATTTTTAATACAGTTCCACATATGATAATATATGCTACCATATATAGTCCCATATATATTTATATATGGTGTTATTTAAGCAATATATTACCATATATGGTGGCATTTAAACCATATATTATCTTATATGGTGCCATTTCAACAATATATGCTCATATATGGGACCGCATGAATAACATTTTCAATACAGTTCCAGATATGATAATATATGCTACTATATGTAGTACCATATACTTTGATATATCGTATCATTTAAACAACCCGAGGAAAAATAGTTACATAAGTTATATCTGTATAAATATACAGTTTCATCCGAAGAATGGCCCGATATATTTTTATAAATTGTTTATCAATTTTTATCTAAATGTATCAGTTTAGATCTGACCTGATTAAAATATGTGTTAATCAGATGAAATTGTATCAGATTTTTGACCTGATACAATTTTATCGGTTTGATCGTAATTGGTTAAATTTTATATAAATAAAATATAATTGTATCAGACATTTACCTTATACAATTGTATCAAAGTTTTAAACTGATATCAGGTCAAAATTGGGATATAACTATATAATTGTGTATACAAATATATCTATTTGGACCTAAACTGATACCATGTAATATAAACCAATAAAATTGTATCAGGTCAAAAATCTGATACAATTTCATCTGATTAACACATAATTTAATCAGGTCAGATCTAAACTGATGTAATTAGATAACAACTGATACAAATAAGAACTGATACAATTTTATCGGGCCATTTTTCGGATCAAATGGTATATGAATGAATCTAAGTTATATATTACCATATAAAGCTCCATATTGGTGCTATTTAAACAATATATTGTCATATATGGTGCCATCATATATGGTAACTCATCAGCAACTACAATATTAACTGTATTTCAGATGCTATTAATTGTATTTCAGAAATTTTAAATGTATTTTAGAAATTATGGAATGTATTTCAGAAATTTATTAATTGTATTTCAGAAATAATCAAATCTATTTCAGAACTTGTTGATGGTTTATCATAGTTAATAGAGAAAAATTTCTAAATTACATTTCATAATTTCTGAAATACAATTGATAATTTCTGAAATACAGTTTGATAATTTCTGAAATACAGTTGTGAATTTCAGAAATACAATTAATTTCTGAAATACAATTGATAAAACTGAAATTCAATTGACTAGTTCTGAAATACAATTCATAAATCTGAAAAATAATTGATAAGTTCTGAAATACAATTGATAAAACTGAAATTCAATTGATTATTTCTGAAATACAATTGATAAATCTTAAAAACAATTGACACAATTGGAAATGGTGTAGAGCGTTAAAAATATGTAAATAAAATTATTTTTAAAAAATATTCAATTTAATAAAAAAAAAATATAATTTTATAAAAACATTTATAGAAAATAAAATTATAATTTTATAAAAAGAAATTCTTTTGAATGGGGGAAATGTTTTTAGTTGATCTGTTATTTTTAAGTAAATGAATGTTATTTTAGTTTGACTCAAGATCATAAATTAATATCACTTTCTGTTTAAATTATTTTCAAATCAAAGAAAGATGATACAATTTTTACAAGTAAATTACAAAGAATAAAAATTATTGAAAAAATTTCGATCAGACCAGCAAGGAGAATGCGCATTTTTATAAAAAAAAATGCATAGACGTGAAAGGTATCGAACTCGAGACCTTCTGAGTTTAAACCTTATTTTAACAAAATATTGTAATTTTTATAAAATCAGTGCTCTTCCAGTGTATTATTTTTTGAACTATTGTCTATATCTGTCTGGGATCTTATTTAATCCCAAATAAATGGAGATCTTACGTAGTACCCAAATATAATGCGGGATCTAATTTTAGCTGTCATTTTTCTGGATAGTTTCAGATGTCAATCTCCAAATATATTGCTGTTTCTAATTCGATCTGCAATTTATGGGATAAATTAAGATCCTACCAAATCCCCAAATATATCACTGGATTTAATTCGATCTGCAATTTATCGGAAAAGTTAAGATCTTACGCAATCCCGAAGTTATTACTGGATCTAATTTTATCTTTAATTTTTTGGATAAATTTAGATCTTATTTAATCCCCAAATATATTTCTGGATCTAATTCGATCTTCCATTTTTTGGATCAAATTAGATCTAAGTTTATACACAAATATATAGCTGGATCTAATTCGATCTGCCATTTTTCGGATAAATTTAGATCTTACTTAATCCCCAAATATATTTCTGGATCTAATTCGATCTTCCATTTTTCGGATCAAATTAGATATAAGTTTATCCACAAATATATTGCCACTTTTTCGGATCAAATTAGATCTAAGTTTATCCACAAATATATTGCTAGATCTAATTAGATCTGCCAAAATTGAGATCAAATTAGATCTATGTTTATCCCTAAATATATTGCTGGATCTAATTTGATCTGCCATTTTTCAGATCAATGTATATCTAAGTTTATCCACAAATATATTGCTGGATCTAATTAGGTGTGCCATTTTTTGGATCAAATTAGATCTAAGTTTATCACCAAATATATAGCTACATCTAATTCGATCTGCCACTTTTTCGGATCAAATTAGATATACGTTTATCCACAAATATATTGCGGGATCTAATTTGATCTGCCAAAATTGAGATCAAATTAGATCTAAGTTTATCCCCAAATATATAGCTGGATCTAATTGGATCCGCCATTTTTCGGATCAAACTAGATCTAAAAATATCCGCAAATATATAGCTGGATCCGCCAATTTTCGGATCAACATAGATCTAGGTTTATCCCCAAAGATATCACTGGACCTCCCAATTTTGAGATATAACTTGATCTTAGTTTATCCCCATATATACAATGGGATCTAATACGATATGATTGGATACACCCAATTTTGAGATCTAATTGGATCAGCTAGATATTACAGCAGATCTTAAACAATATCAAATTGGATATAATTAGATATTGCGCGAGATCAGTTTTTTTTACTCGGGTATTGTTAATGAAGTAACATATCTGATAATATTTTTTATAGCGCCATACAGTTTTAGATTATTCAAATTAAACCATATATGGAATTGTATTCAAAATGTTGATGTGGTACCAAATTTGACCATCTGAGTAAAAAAAATTATATATAATCATATGTGGCATATATTACAATATATAATTAGACATGTGGTTATGTATATCCATATATAATTATATATGACGTTTTTTCCGAAAAATTTTCCTTATATTATGCCATATATAATTTCATCTAATTAGATATCGGCCTTCATAATATTAGATATGGCATATATAACTATATATTACATAACATGGTTGATCTTATTGCATATATAGTTATATATAGAACTATATCTTAATATATGTGGTGGCATTTTAGCAATATATAATTATATATGGTATCATTTAAACAATATATAATTATAAATGGTGACAGTTAAACTAGATATTATCATATATGGTGCCATTTAAACAATATATGGTCATATATGGTACCTCATAAACAAAATCTTTAATTCATTTCCAGATATGATAATATATGGTACTATATATAGTGCGATATATATTTATATATGGTGTTATTTAAGCTATATATTATCATATATGGTGCCATTCAAACCATATATTAGCATATATGGTGCCATTCAAACCATATATTATCATATATGGTACCATTTAAACCATATATTATCATATATGGTGCAATTTCAACAATATATACCCATATATGGTACCTCATAAACAATATTTTTAATACAGTTCCACATATGATAATATATGCTACAATATATAGTCCCATATATATTTATATATGGTGTTATTTAAGCAATATATTACCATATATGGTGCCATTTAAACCATATATTATCTTATATGGTGCCATTTCAACAATATATGCTCATATATGGTACCTCATGAACAACATTTTTAATACAGTTCCAGATATGATAATATAAGAAAATATGTATAGTGCCATATATATTTATGTATGGTGTTATTTAAGCAATATATTACCATATATGGTGCCATTTAAACCATATATTATTATATATGGTGCCATTTAAACAATATATGCTCATATATGGGACCGCATGAATAACATTTTCAATACAGTTCCAGATATGATAATATATGCTACTATATGTAGTATCATATACTTTGATATATCGTATCATTTAAACAACCCGAGGAAAAATAGTTACATAAGTTATATCTGTATAAATATACAGTTTCATCCGAAGAATGGCCCGATATATTTTTATAAATTGTTTATCAATTTTTATCTAAATGTATCAGTTTAGATCTGACCTGATTAAAATATGTGTTAATCAGATGAAATTGTATCAGATTTTTGACCTGATACAATTTTATCGGTTTGATCGTAATTGGTTAAATTTTATATAAATAAAATATAATTGTATCCGATATTTACCTTATACAATTGTATCAAAGTTTTAAACTGATATCACCCGAGTAAAAATAGTTATATATTGTCACATATAATGTGATTGGGCTATATCTGACAATGAATGGAGTAACATTAAGACACATATCAATTTATACAACTACATCTGATATTATTTTTTCAACGAATTTTTTGTATGGTAATTGATATTATTACATATCCCCAAATCTGACTCCATATATAACTACATAAGCCTTATAAAACTAATGAAATTATATGTAGTGATCGATATGATTATATATGATTTGATACTAAGTTTTATAACACTGTATGTGTCGTTGTACAAAAAATATATTTTAATTTTATATAACTTTCTATATAATCCCATACAAATTAATATATAGTTCAACATCAAATTTAGTTATCTGCAAATTCAGAGTTAATTACTCCATAGCCAAATAATTTTCACGTTATGTGTTTGCATGTAAAATCATTTTAAAAAATGATGCGTACGATTTAGAAGACAAAAGTATTCAAAGAAATTTTTATTTTATGTTTTAAAATTTTATGTTAAAACCATAGACATTTCAATTTAATAGCTGGTATGCATAAAAAGTATGCCTACTATCAGACAAAATTTTATAAAATCAGATATTTTTATATCGAATTAGATATAATTTGATGTCCTGGATATGGACAAATCTCGGATCAAACTTTATGAAATTATATCTAATTTGATATAATTAGACACATCTAGATGACCCATTTTTCGGATCAAGTTGTATGTCGTTGTATATGGGGATTTATCAAAAAAGATATAATTACCCGAGCAAAAATACTTATATATTGTTATATATAATGTGATTGGGTTATATCTGACAGTGAATGGAGTCACATTAATACACATATCATTATATATAACTACATCTGATAGTATTTTTTCAATGAATTTTTTGTACGGTAATTGATGTTATTACATATCCCCACATCTGACTCCATATATAACTACATAAGCCATATAAAAATAATCAAAATATATGTAGTGACCGATATGATTATATATGGTTCGATACTAAGTTATATAACACTGTATGTATCGTCATACTAAAAATATATTCTTGTAATTTTATATAACTTTCTATATGATCTCATACAAATTAATATAAATTAAGAGTTAATTTCTCCACAGCTAAATAATTTTCACGTGATTTTTTTGCATATAAAATTTATATTAAAAAATGATGGGTACCCCGACTAAAAAAGATGTTATATAATCATATATCACCATATATAAACCCATATATATGTTCATATCTAATTTGATCCGAATATTGGAATATATAATTATATCAAGCGAGATAAGTTTGTTATCTAACCTGATACAATTTGATCCGAAAAATGGGTCTATCTAATTGCATCAAATTATATATAAAAACATATAATTTTATGAAAATTTTAGTAAATATTGTTGAGATCACTTATTTTCATTCATATTAAATACTAATTCCCGACAGAACAGTTTGGCTAAAAAAGTGGGTATTGGACGATCTTTCGTATGTTGACGCAATACAGAAAAAGAAAGATGTATTCAATGAGGATTGAATGCGATTTATGCCGTTTTTAGGACGCAGATTTTCCTTAAACTTAGAATAACGCAGCTTGTAACAGAAATCTTTTAAAATATGGTTAATTTTATTTTATTTCAATAAAGACCAAAATTCAAAACGACAAAAAGTTGTTTAGACAAATTTTTTCCTAATAAATTTTGAAATAGCTGACAAAATAAATTTTCAGATTAACTCCACATTACAAAAATTTGGTCTCTCTTATAAAATGTGTGTCGTTCTTTATAAAATATAAAAATTAACTTTCACAATTATTTTTTTTTTTGACGGAAAAAATAACAGAACTTAAACCAACGACTAAATAATTAAAAAACTACCCAACTCTCCCTACCTCTGTTAAATCACTCTCTTCTTAATTTGTATCGAAAAATTCAGCCATAAGAATTACACACGGCTGCAAAGGCTAACATTTTTCGATACAAACTGTTAATGTTCGAAAGAGGCGATGAAAACCGCCTGCTTAAACCGTATTTATTTCAACATAAGTTTGTCTAATTCTTCTTTTTAAATTTAAAAATAAAAATAGTTCTTTCGACCTTTAATTCCACAACGAAAAAATTTTTTTTTCCTTATTTATTTCTTTAAAATAATTTTTTAATAAATAGTATTTTGTCAAATATTTGAATAATAGATGTTAATTTCAATTATGTATGTATACGTCAAAGTGCAAAATTCAAAACCAGATCCACAATTTCTAAGTTTTTTTCTTAATTTTTATAGTACAATTAAACTTTGGATAATTAGATATCATTTCATATATAATTATATATAAAATTAATACAATTTTCTATTTACTTTGTTATATATTTTCATACAAGGTTGTTTATAGAAGCTTATACGCCATTATATATAATTATATATAAACTGTATCGCAGATCTCTTAATATATGGCTGGAGACCAAATCCCATATGATTATATATAACGTCATATCAAACATATTTATAAAACCAAAGTGCTAATATAAATGTATATGGTTATATAAAGCCACGCATATAAACATTTATAATTATATCAAATCATATAAGATTATATGAAAACTTTTTTAGTCGGGACGATTTAGAAGACAAAAGCATTAAAATTTTTATTTTATGTTATAAAATTTGGGACTTTAAAATTGTTCAAGCTATAGAAATTTCAATATCAATTTAATAGCCTGTATGCATAAAAAGTATACTTACTATTAGACAATGTTATATAAAATCAGATATTTTTATATCGAATTAGATGTAATTTGATGTGCTGCATATGGACAAATCTCGGATCAAACTTTATCAAATTATATCTTATTTGATATAATTAGACCCAAGTAGATGACCCATTTTTCGGATCAAGTTGTATGTCGTTGTATATGGGGACTTATCAAATAAGATATAATTATATATGACATCATATTAAGATTTTTACCCGGGTATGTATGACACCATATTAAGATTTTTACCCGGGCAGGTCAAAATTGGGATATAACTATATAATTGTGTATACAAATATATCTATTTGGACCTAAACTGATACCATGTAATATAAACCAATAAAATTGTATCAGGTCAAAAATCTGATACAATTTCATCTGATTAACACATAATTTAATCAGGTCAGATCTAAACTGATGTAATTAGATAACAACTGATACAAATAAGAACTGATACAATTTTATCGGGCCATTTTTCGGATCAAATGGTATATGGATGAATCTAAGTTATATATTACCATATAAAGCTAAAATATTGGTGCTATTTAAACAATATATTGTCATATATGGTGCCATCATATATGGTAACTCATCAGCAACTACAATATTAACTGTATTTCAGATGCTATTAATTGTATTTCAGAAATTTTAAATGTATTTTAGAAATTATGGAATGTATTTCAGAAATTTATTAATTGTATTTCAGAAATAATCAAATCTATTTCAGAACTTGTTGATGGTTTATCATAGTTAATAGAGAAAAATTTCTAAATTACATTTCATAATTTCTGAAATACAATTGATAATTTCTGAAATACAGTTTGATAATTTCTGAAATACAGTTGTGAATTTCAGAAATACAATTAATTTCTGAAATACAATTGATAAAACTGAAATTCAATTGACTAGTTCTGAAATACAATTCATAAATCTGAAAAATAATTGATAAGTTCTGAAATACAATTGATAAAACTGAAATTCAATTGATTATTTCTGAAATACAATTGATAAATCTTAAAAACAATTGACACAATTGGAAATGGTGTAGAGCGTTAAAAATATGTAAATAAAATTATTTTTAAAAAATATTCAATTTAATAAAAAAAAAATATAATTTTATAAAAACATTTATAGAAAATAAAATTATAATTTTATAAAAAGAAATTCTTTTGAATGGGGGAAATGTTTTTAGTTGATCTGTTATTTTTAAGTAAATGAATGTTATTTTAGTTTGACTCAAGATAATAAATTAACATCACTTTCTGTTTAAATTATTTTCAAATCAAAGAAAGATGATACAATTTTTACAAGTAAATTACAAAGAATAAAAATTATTGAAAAAATTTCGATCAGACCAGCAAGGAGAATGCGCATTTTTATAAAAAAAAATGCATAGCCGTGAAAGGTATCGAACTCGAGACCTTCTGAGTTTAAACCTTATTTTAACAAAATATTGTAATTTTTATAAAATCAGTGCTCTTCCAGTGCATTATTTTTTGAACTATTGTCAATATCTGTCTGGGATCTTATTTAATCCCAAATAAATGGAGATCTTACGTAGTACCCAAATATAATGCGGGATCTAATTTTAGCTGTCATTTTTCTGGATAGTTTCAGATGTCAATCTCCAAATATATTGCTGTTTCTAATTCGATCTGCAATTTATGGGATAAATTAAGATCCTACCAAATCCCCAAATATATCACTGGATTTAATTCGATCTGCAATTTATCGGAAAAGTTAAGATCTTACGCAATCCCGAAGTTATTACTGGATCTAATTTTATCTGTAATTTTTTGGATAAATTTAGATCTTACTTAATCCCCAAATATATATCTGGATCTAATTCGATCTTCCATTTTTCGGATCAAATTAGATCTAAGTTTATCCACAAATATATAGCTGGATCTAATTCGATCTGCCATTTTTCGGATAAATTTAGATCTTACTTAATCCCCAAATATATTTCTGGATCTAATTCGATCTTCCATTTTTCGGATCAAATTAGATATAAGTTTATCCACAAATATATTGCCACTTTTTCGGATCAAATTAGATCTAAGTTTATCCACAAATATATTGCTAGATCTAATTAGATCTGCCAAAATTGAGATCAAATTAGATCTATGTTTATCCCTAAATATATTGCTGGATCTAATTCGATCTGCCATTTTTTGGATAAATTTAGATCTAAGTTAATCCACAAATATATTGCTGGATCTAATTTGATCTGCCAATTTTCTATTCAGTTTATATCCAAGTTTATCCACAAATATATTGCTGGATCTAATTCGATCTGCCATTTTTTGGATAAATTTAGATCTAAGTTAATCCACAAATATATTACTGGATCTAATTTGATCTGCCATTTTTCAGATCAATGTATATCTAAGTTTATCCACAAATATATTGCTGGATCTAATTAGATGTGCCATTTTTTGGATCAAATTAGATCTAAGTTTGTCACCAAATATATAGCTACATCTAATTCGATCTGCCACTTTTTCGGATCAAATTAGATATACGTTTATCCACAAATATATTGCGGGATCTAATTTGATCTGCCAAAATTGAGATCAAATTAGATCTAAGTTTATCCCCAAATATATAGCTGGATCTAATTGGATCCGCCATTTTTCGGATCAAATTAGATCTAAAAATATCCGCAAATATATAGCTGGATCCGCCAATTTTCGGATCAAAATAGATCTAGGTTTATCCCCAAAGATATCACTGGACCTCCCAATTTTGAGATATAACTTGATGTTGGTTTATCCCCATATATACAATGGGATCTAATACGATATGATTGGATACACCCAATTTTGAGATCTAATTGGATCAGCTAGATATTACAGCAGATCTTAAACAATATCAAATTGGATATAATTAGATATTGCGCGAGATCAATTTTTTTTACTCGGGCATATATTGTTTAAATTGTGCCATATATGACAATATATTGTTTAAATGATACCATATATGTCTATATATTAATATTGTTTAAATGACACCATATATCAATATATATGGGACTAGATATGGTAGCATATATTATCATATCTGCATCTGTATTAAAAATGTCGTTCATCAGGTACCATATATGAGCATATATTGTTGAAATGGCACCATAAATGACAATATATGGTTTAAATGGCACCATATATGGTAATATATTGTTTAAATGATACCATATATCAATATATATTGCAACACATATAGTAGCATATATTATTATATATATGCAATAAGATCAGCCATTTTATGTAATATATAATCATATATAACATATCTACTATTATATAGGCTGATATCTATTTAGATGAAATTATATATAGCATAATATAGGGAAAATTTTGGAAAAGGACGTCATATATAACTATATATGGATATACATAACGACTTGTCTAATTATATATTGTAATTATGCTACATATGATTATATATAATTTTTTTTACTCGGGTAGTTAAAATTTCTTTGATGTTAGTCTATTTGAGTTGTTTCAATATGCTTATTTGTTTCAATTCAATATAAATAGATCATCATCAATTAGTAACCCATAAAGGCATAGAATATTGAGGATGGGTTTTCCAGCAAAAAAATTGCAAGTAATGCTTTACAAACTACTTCTTTCAATACTTCACAAGTATCCGTTAGTGTATTTTTACTGCTGTTTTAGAAGTTATTCTGAACAACTTCAAAAAATCACTTCTTTCATTGCTTCCAAAGTATCCGTTAGTATATTTTTACAGCTTTTTTAGAATTACTTCTGAACAACTTCCAAAAAACCACTTAAGTATTGCTTCCATTGGCGTACCTAGACCATTTTTTCTGAAGAAAACCTCGTACAAGGATTGTATTCCAAGCTATATTCTCAGATTATTATGAAATTTAGATATTTAATAGAGAAAAGAAATCTAAGATCAACTTGTCTAATTCGTCCACCTTGGACGAACCCTATCTACCCCATATTTTGACCACTTAAATTACCGAGGTGGACAAAAATAGTGAGATTTTCATCTTACAATTTTTGTTTCTACAAAATATTGAAATTTCATTGAAATAACATGGTAGTGTTTAGTTTGAAGTAACTTCCTTGTTAGATAGAAACTAATTATTCGTTTAGAAAACTATGAAATCTAAGATATTCTGTGTAATTTTTCTATTATTGAACAACTTTGCGGTTCTAATAATTATTTTTAAAGAAAAACTCTTATAGTCAATTTTATAATCAGAACTAAGATATATTTGTTTCTTAAATATTTCTTATTTAGGAAATATTTAAAACAAAAATCGATCTTAGTTGTGACTATAGAACTGACCTTAGATTTCAACAAATTATCTGCCTAGGAAACCAGTAGTTCCCAAACCAAAAACACAGGATTGATATTAAAAAAAAAGTAATATTGTGATACTTTACGCCATCAAAATCATAGATAAAAGAATTCTAGGTAGATTTTTTAAAATTCTGGGGTGGGCAAAAATCAGTCTAGGGTGGGCTTAGCCCATTTGGCATTTCCAAACAGAGGGTTCCGGGTTCGATTCCCGGTAGGACCAATATTTTTATACCATACACCACTATATGGTCAGGGTATTATAAGTTTGTGCTGATGTTTGTAACACCAAAAAATATTGGTCCTAGACCCACCTTACAGTATACGGATCGGCTCAGAATTTTTTTTATTTCGATTTAACGATGTCCGTCTGTCCGTCCGTCCGTCTGTCCATGCATTCTTGTGCGCACTATACAGGTCGCAAATATTAAGATATTTTGATGAAATTTGGTACACCGACCTATGGCAGCCCAAGGACGAAGCCTATTGATTTTGGTTCACACCGGTCCATGTTTAGACCTAGTGCCCATATAAGGGTCCCCCCAAAATTGGCTTGGTTACAAACTGCAGGTCGCAAATATTAAGATATTTTGATGAAATTCGGTATACCGACCTATATCAGCCCAAGGACGAAGCCTATTGATTTTGGTGAACATCGGTCTATGTTTAGACCTAGTGCCCATATAAGGTCCCCCCAAAATTATATTGTTTATACGCTGCAGGACGCAAATATTAAGATATTTTGATGAAATTTGGTACATAGACCTATTTTGGCCCAAGGACGAAGCCTATTGATTTTGGTGAACATCGGTCCATGTTTAGACCTAGTGCCCATATAAGGGTCCCCCAAAATTGGCTTGGTTACAAACTGCAGATCGCAAATATTAAGATATTTTAATGAAATTTGGTGCGCTGACACACATTATAGAAAATTTTGACACAAGCCCCATTTTAACCCATTAGAATTTCGGATCCAAACATTAGTTGGCTTTTACCCAGACTGGTGTAGGGTATTGTATAGTCGGCATGCCCGACTTTAACCTTTTTACTCGTTTTATTTTATTAATTTTTTTTAAATACTTTTAATTAATTTGTTTAAATTCCATATTTTTTTAGTTTTTTAAAAATATGTATACCCGAGTAAAAAAAATTATATATAATCATATGTGGCATATATTACAATATATAATTAGACATGTCATATATGAACATATATGAACATATACATTCATTAAATATATGCGAATACATGCGAACGTTGCTGTCCTTTATTATAAGTTTGTACTATAGATATAAATTTATGTATGACATTCAAATTAGGCGCTACATTAGTTCCTTTTTTTATTCATGGCACTGTTGTTTCTAAAATTAATTTCACATTGAGAAAATTATATAGCTTACCCAGCAAAATAATGGTAATGACACCTCATTACTATCTGCATTACCAAAAGTGATACATCATTACCTTTTGCATTATTTTATAATATAAAATAATGAGTTCTCAATAACGGCCTATTGTGTTCATTGTTTCTAAATATAAAATAATGATTTACTCGCAATAGTTTAAATAAGTACTTTTTACACAGTTAAATTTTATACATTTTTATTTATTATATGTTTTATGTTCAAATTTTTATGACGAGTCCTAAAATTACATACCAGAGAAAACTTCAATTTTTCTGAATGTATCTCCTTAAGCTAAGAGTATTTGCTTAACTCCTTATTTTTAAGAATCAAGTAAGCAATCGGATAACCACTTATAATTCAACTTTTTGTAAGCTTGCGTGTAACCACTTATTATTCAAAATTTCATAACTACTTATTTCTCAATTTTTCGTAAGCGAGCAGGTAAGCGTGACTACTTATAAAAACGACCACGCCAAACAAAAATAATGAGTTTAGACGCCAAAAAATAAGTTGTGCGGAGCTATGAATTTATATTATATAACCACTTATTTGGTAATGAAAGATTTTGCTGGGTAGATATTATGCTACCTTTTAATATTAAGCTAAGGTTGTTCGTGGGCTAGTTATGCCAATAATTTTATACTGCTTAGAAGTTTATTCTGGGGCCTTGGGTTATGTTATGAAGAAGATAAGATTAGCTTTCAATCGAGTTATGAGATATTTATACTCTCTTAGAATACGTCATCACATTTCGTCTTTTGTTTTAAAATTTTTAGGATGTTCGTTTGATAAATTTGTTAATATTAGAAGTATTTTGCATTTCTATAAAGTGTATAAATTTCAAACACCTCAGTTCTTACTTGATATTTTTAAGTTTAGCAGATCTTCTAGAAATAGACAATTAGTTATTCCGAAACTGACTCCGCTTTTGGGGCGATCTTTTCTTGTAAGGGTTGCTCATAAATACAACAAATTGCCGTCTACTTTAAAGACATTTGCTTTTTCTATAAAAACATACAAAGAAAAACTTTTTCAAATATTTTCAAATACAGTCAGAAAAGTTCTGCAGTTACTACATGAAAGTTATTTGTGTAGTAATGCGGTTGTAGTTATTTTAACTATAATTGTAGTTAATTTACTTAGAGCAAAATATTTCAATGTTTTTGACAGTTATTTTTTCAAACTAACTACAAAAACTGCCATATTGTAGTAACATTTATTTTATGCAGTTATTTTGAATTTTTTTACAAATACTTATATTTTCAAGTGTGTGTGCACACACACGAAGCAATCAGGAGCATGTGTATGACGCGCTTGTTTAGAAATTTCTAGTGAAAGAATATGAGTAGAACATGTTTTCTCTAGTCTTAGTCATAAAACAACGCCACAGAGTGAGGACGCGTAATACGGAAAAGTTTATATATTTTTTATTAAGTTATTAAAATAATAAGGTAAGTTTTATAATATAAATTTATTTATGGGATTATTAAAAATTATTGTATTTATTTTCTTTCAGTTCTTTTATATTCTCATCTCTTTCTACCTGGAGAAAAAAAGGAAGCCAAACAACGCCATATTTCATCCCTCACATACGGACATCTACAACAATATCTTACTAGTGAAAAATAAAAGTGACATTAGTGTAAATTTTTAAACAGTTAAAAATAACTTCATATTGCAGTTGATTTAACTGCAAATGTAGTCTACACCTTTTTAAGTGCAAATGCAGTTATTTCAACTGTCATTTGCAGTTGATTTTACCTACATAATTCCCTGAGTGTACTTAATTTATTATTATTTTGGCGATTATTTTCACTTTTTTTTTATTTTTTCTCTAAAATTTTTTCAAAGATCTGGGATTTGAATAGAAATCTGTTATCACTCTTATTTATTATTTATATTGTTTCTTTTTATTGTTAAGATTATTATATTTAAATTAAATTTTATTTAACATTTTATTTTATTATTATTAAATTTTACTGTTTTCTTTGTAAACTTTTAGTAGTATTTGCAACCGATTATGGCCTTTCGGCTAGGTTATTGTAATAAATAAAGAAATTAAATTAAATACAGGGTCCGCCATCTAACGTTTTTTTTCCAACTAGTGCTTATTTCGTAAATGGTAACACTTAGCTCATGTCTGATTTGACAGATAATTAGTTTTATCCTTTCGCTGAACGAGTATGGTTGTGTATACGCTTGAACAACGGTGAGAAATATTGCGACATTACTTTGAAAATCATGGTAATGTTGCAGAATGTGTGCGAAGTCAATGGCGATCGTTATCGGGCCATGTTGAACGAATTTTTGTTCACAAAAATTGAAGAGGAGGATATTGGCAACATTTGGTTTCAACAGGACGGCGCTACGTGCCACACAGCCGAAGCTACACTCGATGTTTTGCGCCCTGTTTTTGAAGATCGCATTATCAGCCGCAGAGCTGATGTCGTTTGGCCACCTCGGAGCTGCGATTTGACACCGTTGGACTATTATTTGTGGGGTGCCGTCAAAGATAAGTGTTACGCCGACAAGTCAAAAACAATTGACCCTTTTAAGGACAATATTCGTGAAGCCTTTGGTGAAATACAGCTGCACACAATCGATAATGTGCTTAAAAATTGGGCCGATCGTGTAGGCTACTACATGGCCAGCCGAGGCAGCCATATGAATGAAATTATTTTCCATTATTAACCGGAAGGATTGTACTTTCAAATAAAAAAAGAAATTTGAGAAAATATTCAGTAGTTTTTTTTTATAGCATTTTCAAAAAAAAAAAGTTATTTGGCGGACCCTGTATTATAAATAATCAAAAGTAATTTTTTTAAATTTGGTTTCCAAAAGTGGTTTTTGGACATCAAAAGTGGTTTTAATTTTTAATGCAATTTTAAAGATCTTATGTTTGGAAAAATCTAAAGATTAAGCTTTGAATTTGTCTGAAAATCATAACAGAAAAATTTAATTTTTTATAGTTACTTACCGTAAAGAGCATTTAATGTGACAGCTATTAATTATAAAATGTTTACGTACACGTACATTGAAATACGATAAGAAATATAACTTTTCACCAGCACTTTTGAGAATCAACTGAATATTTTTACATTGTCTCTTACGTTTTTTTTGGTTCTTGTGTTGTTTTTGTCCCGTTATTTTGCATTTTTTTTTTACATTGTCGCTCATCAAGTCGCCAATATAATACGCGACAAAATAGATGGAATGGTTGTCCTTAATAAAATCTTATTATAGACAAGTTATAGACAATGTCACTCAGTTAGTCGTCAATTTGGTATGAAACACGACAAAATGCATGTAATGGTCGCTCATTTTGTCCTCAATAAAATCTTATTTAAGACAAGTTTGTGAATCTAGTCGTCAATAATGCTGAAAACACGACAAAATATACGATCTTGGCGACGAACTTGTCCTCAACAGTGTAATAACCCGACAAATTTTTAAATGTCTTGAAGACATCCTTGAAGACAATTTCATGTCTGAATATTTGGCCAACGGGGTAGGAGCTACGTAATTATACAACTACATAATGTTCAATAAAATATGCACATTTTATTTTAAAATATGTACACTGAGGAGCATAAGTGTATCAGAAATCAACAACTATCACTTTAACAACCTATAATTTCTATAAATTTTACTCAAATGCAATCAAATTTTTTATATTATGTTTGTACAAGTGTCTTCTCTCTTTCAAACAGGTTTTATGAAGATCTGATCACAACAACAAATACACGAGAACATAATTCAAAAATAAATCAAAATGATACAGTTTTGCACTCACTATTTTTATATTCTTAAAACAATAATATGTATTTAATAACTGGTCCAGTAACCCTTTGCCTTCTTAAGCTCCTGGATGCGATTAGGTAGACTTTGTGTGTACCTCTGCACAAATTCTGGAGGAATTGCCTCCCAGACTTCCTTCGTCCGCTCCCATAACTCGTTCACGCCTTTTGGAGGACTGGCATATTTTGCAAGCTGCGATTTGACGTGACTCGATTGGATTCATATCCGGAGATAGTGGAGGCCACGTCATCACACCAAATTTTTGCTTTTTCAGCCAGTCTTTCACTACATGTGCGGTGTGTTTGGGGTCATTGTCTTGCTGAAAAATGACTTTTTCAGCAGCAAGACCCAATTTTTCCACTACATCAGGAAGATTTTGTTGCAGGATGGACAAATATTGTTCCTTGCGCATTATTCCATCGATGCGCACCAAGGGTCCCACTCCATCTTTGGATATACAACCCCAAACCATGATGGAGCCACCACCGTGTTTGACGGTTTGGCGTACCTGATTTGGTTGGATTGTATCAGGGTCCTTAGCCCAATACCATGCACGCCCATCGGATTGAAAACGATTAATTTTAGTCTCATCAGACCAAACAGTTATAGGAAAAATCTTGGTTTGGCTTCGTATGTTTGTGAAAAATCTAAAACACACGTTTTTATACCCTACACCACTATGTGGTCAGGGTGCTGATGTTTGTAACACCAAAAAATATTGGTCGTAGACCCACCTTATAGTATACCGATCGGTTCAGAATTTTTTTTTATTTCGATTTAACGATGTCCGTCTGTCCGTCCGTCCGTCTGTCTGTCTGTCCATGCAATCTTGTGCGCACTCTACAGGTCGCAAATATTAAGATATTTTGATGAAATTTGTGCCCATATAAGGGTCCTACCAAAATTATATTGTTTATACGCTGCAGGTCGTAAATATTAAGATATTTTGACGAAATTTGGTACACAGACCTATGTTAGCCCAATAACGCAGCCTATTGATTTTGGTGAACATCGGTCCATGTTTAGACCTAGTGCCCCTATAAGGGTCCTACCAAAATTATACTGTTTATACGCTGCAGGTCGTAAATATTAAGATATTTTGATGAAATTTGGTACGCAGACCTATATTGGCCCAATAATTGATTTTGGTGAACATCGGTCCATGTTTAGACCTAGTGCCCATATAAGGGTCCTACCAAAATTATACTGTTTATACGCTGCAGGTCGTAAATATTAAGATATTTTGATGAAATTTGGTACACAGACCTACATTGGCCCAATAACGCAGCCTATTGATTTTGGTGAACATCGGTCCATGTTTAGACCTAGTGCCCATATAAGGGTCCTACCAAAATTATACTGTTTATACGCTGCAGGTCGCAAATATTAAGATATTTTGATGAAATTTGGTACATAGACCTATGTTGGCCCAAGGACGAAGCCTATTGATTTTGGTGAACATCAATCCATGTTTAGAACTAGTGCCCATATAAGGGTCCCCCCAAAATTGGCTTGGTTACAAACTGCAGGTCGCAAATATTAAGATATTTTAATGAAATTTGGTGCGCTGACTCACATTATAGAAAATTTTGACACAAGCCCCATTTTAACCCGTTCGAATTTCGGATCCAAACAATACACCAGACTGGTGTAGGGTATTGTATAGTCGGCATGCCCGACTTTAACCTTTTTACTCGTTTTTTACAAAAACTGTAATATTCAAAAATATTTGTTTAAATATTTAAAGTGGTATTCTCGCAATAAAATTAATTTTTGCTACAATAAATGTATGATTCATAGTTTATAGATTTTTTTCCATGCACGCTAAAATAATCCCAATTTAGTTATTTGGCAAAAAACCATATTTTTCAATAAAAATCACCTTTTTTAAATAAATTTTTTTACATTTCAAGAAATTATATATAAAAAAATCGTTAAAATTGAAGAGGTCATTTAAGGGTTAAATTACTCAGTACAGGTACAAATAAAAATTCATTATGGAACAATGCATTATTTAGAAAAAAAAAACATTTTATTGGAATTAAGAAAATAGAAAAGTTGATCTAATTATATTGTAATTCTTTTTTTTATATTTTCGTGTAAAGAATAATATTTTGGCGATTTTGGTTATCGAAAAGCACCATAAATATTGCCAGTAGTATAAACGTAGCATCATCGAATTACATACATGAAATTTTACCATACAGTTCTATTTTTAGAAAACAACTCCATTATGTGCAAGTTTTATACACAACATTGCATTGCTAGCCGGGTGATGCTATTATCGATATTTCAATGGGGATGTACATTGATATTGAATTGGAAAACAATTAAAATCAATTTTTGGAACATTTGCAAACAAGTGCATTTTAAAAATTAAATTTTATTTAATTTTTTTATTTGAAAAATATTTTTACAGTTTTTTGATGTTTTTTTTAATTTTTACATACATCTTTTTGATTTATTTCATATTTCCTAATTTTTTTTATTATTTCCTAAATTTATAATCTTTTTTTACAATATTAGCTTCTCTTAATTTATTTTATTATTTTTTAAATTTATTCTGTCTTTTATAAAATAAATCTTTATATATTATTTATTTTATAATAAATTATTATTTTCTAATTCTATTTAATTTATTTTTTCTGTTTTTCATTTATTTATTTATTTATTTATTTATTAATAAATTATAAGCTTTTTTAATTTTTCACCACTTTTCAGTTTTTTTCGTTACACCGTGACCCGGGTGCCTACATCCCCAATGTTTTGTTTGATGCTTTAATTGATGTTGTGTTTGAAGCGATTTGTATCTCCTTTAATATAATCTCCTTGGTTGCTTGAAAAGCATAAAACAACGCTTCAAACAATTCGTTTGCAAGGGTGAATTTCGATGGGAATGTACATTGATATTGAATTGGAAAACATTAAAAATAAATTTTTGGATTATTTGCAAACAATTGCATTTTAAAAATTGGATTTTATTTAATTTTTTTTTTTATTTGAAAAATATTTTTACAGTTTTTTGATGTTTTTTTTAATTTTTACATACCTTCATACATCTTTTTCATTTATTTCATATTTCCTAATTTTTTTATTATTATTTCCTAAATTTATAATCTTTTTTTTATAATATTAGCTTCTCTTAATTTATTTTATTATACCCTACACCACTATGTGGTCAGGGTATTATAAGTTTGTGCTGATGTTTGTAACACCAAAAAATATTGGTCATAGACCCACCTTATAGTATACCGATCGGCTCAGAATTTTTTTATTTCGATTTAACGATGTCCGTCCGTCCGTCTGTCTGTCCCTGCAATCTTGTGCGCACTCTACAGGTCGCAAATATTAAGATATTTTGATGAAATTTGGTACGCAGACCTATGTTGGCCCAAGGACGAACAAGTTTGATTTTGGTGAACATCGGTCCATGTTTAGACCTAGTGCCCATATAAGGGTCCTACCAAAATTATATTGTTTATACGCTGCAGGTCGTAAATATTAAGATATTTTGACGAAATTTGGTACACAGACCTATGTTAGCCCAATAACGCAGCCTATTGATTTTGGTGAACATCGGTCCATGTTTAGACCTAGTGCCCATATAAGGGTCCTACCAAAATTATACTGTTTATACGCTGCAGGTCGTAAATATTAAGATATTTTGATGAAATTTGGTACACAGACCTATATTGGCCCAATAACGCAGCCTATTGATTTTGATGAACATCGGTCCATGTTTAGACCTAGTGCCCATATAAGGGTCCTACCAAAATTATACTGTTTATACGCTGCAGGTCGCAAATATTAAGATATTTTGATGAAATTTGGTACACAGACCTATATTGGCCCAATAACGCTGCCTATTGATTTTGGTGAACATCGGTCTATGTTTAGACCTAGTGACCATATAAGGGTCCTACCAAAATTATACTGTTTATACGCTGCAGGTCGTAAATATTAAGATATTTTGATGAAATTTGGTACACAGACCTATATTGGCCCAATAACGCAGCCTATTGATTTTGATGAACATCGGTCCATGTTTAGACCTAGTGCCCATATAAGGGTCCCACCAAAATTATATTGTTTATACGCTGCAGGTCGCAAATATTAAGATATTTTGATGAAATTTGGTACACAGACCTATATTGGCCCAATAACGCAGCCTATTGATTTTGATGAACATCGGTCCATGTTTAGACCTAGTGCCCATATAAGGGTCCTACCAAAATTATACTGTTTATACGCTGCAGGTCGCAAATATTAAGATATTTTGATGAAATTTGGTACACAGACCTATATTGGCCCAATAACGCTGCCTATTGATTTTGGTGAACATCGGTCTATGTTTAGACCTAGTGACCATATAAGGGTCCTACCAAAATTATACTGTTTATACGCTGCAGGTCGTAAATATTAAGATATTTTGATGAAATTTGGTACACAGACCTATATTGGCCCAATAACGCAGCCTATTGATTTTGATGAACATCGGTCCATGTTTAGACCTAGTGCCCATATAAGGGTCCCACCAAAATTATATTGTTTATACGCTGCAGGTCGCAAATATTAAGATATTTTGATGAAATATGGTACATAGACCTATGTTGGCCCAAGTACGAAGCCTATTGATTTTGGTGAACATCGGTCCATATTTAGAACTAGTGCCCATATAAGGGTCCCCCCAAAATTGGCTTGGTTACAAACTGCAGGTCGCAAATATTAAGATATTTTGATGAAATTTGGTACACAGACCTATATTGGCCCAATAACGCAGCCTATTGATTTTGGTGAACATCGGTCCATGTTTAGACCTAGTGCCCATATAAGGGTCCTACCAAAATTATACTGTTTATACGCTGCAGGTCGCAAATATTAAGATATTTTGATGAAATTTGGTATAGACCTATGTTGGCCCAAGGACGAAGCCTATTGATTTTGGTGAACATCGGTCCATGTTTAGAACTAGTGCCCATATAAGGGTCCCCCCAAAATTGGCTTGGTTACAAACTGCAGGTCGCAAATATTAAGATATTTTAATGAAATTTGGTGCGCTGACTCACATTATAGAAAATTTTGACACAAGCCTCGTTTTAACCCATTCGAATTTCGGATCCAAACATTAGTTGGCTTTTAACCAGACTGGTGTAGGGTATTGTATAGTCGGCATGCCCGACTTTAACCTTCTTACTCGTTATTTTTTAAACTTATTCTGTCTTTTATAAAATAAATCTTTATATATTATTTATTTTATAATAAATTATTATTTTCTAATTCTATTTCATTTAATTTTTCTGTTTTTCATTTATTTATTTATAAATTATAAGCTTTTTTAATTTTTCACCACTTTTTCTTCTCCACTTTTCAGTTTTTTTCGTTACACCGTGACCCGGGTGCCTACATTCCCAATGTTTTGTTTGATGCTTTGATTGATGTTGTGTTTGAAGCCGTTTGTATCTTGATTGAGCAGTGCGTTGCACACTGCTCGCAGAAGTAGTTGTTTCGCCTGCTTCACGGCTGCTTCCCACAGTCCTCCGAAGTGAGGAGGCCTGGGAGGTATGAAGCTGAACTCTACCTTGCACAACGCTGCTAACGATACGACGTCCTCCTTGCTGTGCTCGAACGCTTCGTACACCTCTTTGAGGGTTCGGCTGGCTCCCACGAAGTTGGTGGCGCTGTTGCAATAAATTTTGCTGCGAAGACCTCTCCTGGCAGTGAACCTTTTAAAACAGAGAATAAATGCATCAGTAGACAAATCAGATACTAATTCTAAGTGAACAGCCTTGGAATTGAAACAAACGAAAACCGCTTTATACATTTTCACAGGTTTCGCGAATTCGCAATGAAATGTTCACGGGACCACAAAAGTCTACGCCAACTATCAAAAATGGGCGTAGATTTCTCACCCTATCGGTGGGTAAATTTCCCATTATTTGGGTCATTAATTTAGGTTTATAGCGGTAACAGTGAACGCATTTACGAACTATTCTACTACACTCCTTTCTGGCATTTATGAGCCAAATATTCTCCCGTGAAAGGGCTATCAATGCTTTCGTTCCAGCATGACAATTATCGAGGTGCAGATTGCGTAAATATAGAGTCTTTGTAGATTCGCCGTTAATGCCAGAGATTTCCGTAATTTTTTAATCTCCTCAGAGAACGATTCTCTCTGGATCATCTCCACAAGCCTATAAAAGGCCCAATTCATTTCCCTTGCAGTGGGATATTTTGACTTTGAAATTTTACATGTCCTACCAAAGTCAATGAATCGAAGCACAAAGCACATGATCCTCAAAATTTTCTTATATGAAGAATGGTCCTCAACCAACTTAATGAAAATGTTCCCCATAATCGGAGATTGCCCTAATCCCTAATCTCCACTGCAAGAAATACATTAGATTTCCTTATTTCCAAAGATTCCTGGTCCTCTGTTAACTCGAAATGATGGTTAACAGGCCACTTTGAAATATCGTGGAGAAGAAACGAAGGACCTTCAAACCAAATTGAATCTTTTAAGCTATCAACATCACATCCTCTAGAAACAATGTCAGCTGGATTCTGCCCTGTAGGCACATGACGCCAGAAAGCGCGATCTGACCATTCCTGAATTTCAGAAACTCTGTTAGAAACAAAAGTTGCGAGGGTGGATGGATGTGTTTTAATCCAAGGTAAAGTTATTTCTGAATCTGTCCAGAAATTAACACTCTCGGTTGCAAAGCTCATCATATTTTTAATTCGAACCCACAATTTTGCCAACAGGTGTACCTCACACAACTTAAGTCTCGGAAGAGATTTTGTCTTGAGTGGAGCGACTATAGATTTGGCAGTAAGTAGCCGGCAAAAGACCCCATTTGAGTCACTACTTCTTATATAAATGCAGCACCCATAAGTCCGAATAGAGGCATCAGCAAATCCACGAATTTGGACCTTTGCCGAAGAAGTTGTGTGGACGAATCTTGGGATTTGAATTGAATCAATTTTCAGTAAATTATCCTTCAGATTATCGCATGCAGTATCTAGTCGCACAGGTATTGATTCATCCCAGTCAAGTTTTTGAATACAAAGTTCTTGAAGCAACATTTTGGATTTAGTTACAATTGGGCATACAAGTCCGAGAAGATTAAACAACCGAGAAGAAACCGACAAAATTTTTCTTTTTGTTGCCTTAAGATCATGAAAGTTATCTTCCAAATGAAACTAAAACGAATCAATCTTCGGAACCCAATGTATGCCTACAGCTTTAGCCGAATCGGAATCATTATCTAGTAACTTTTCCTTGCATTCAGAAAAATTTAAATCGGGGTGATTTGAAAACCACTTAGTTAAATTACCACGTTGACTGCCAACTACGAGATAACTCGTAGATTACGTTTCCTTCTAGGGTGCCAACTACGAGTTATCTCGTACTCACTAAACCTGCCATTTTTGTGTAGCTACGAATAAAACCGTGTTATATCAGTGCTAGTATCGATAAATGGCTTCTGGGAAAAGAACAAAAAGTCAATGTTGGCTTGCGTGAACTGAACATTTATTAAAACCAAAAAAAAAAATATATAATGGAAAAGTTCATTCAATATAATGGCAAAATTAACTCAAATACAAGAAATAAAATAATAAGTTATTGTTTGTGGAAGTTCTGAAAACAATTTTCCACACAAAGGGCTGGCTTCTCTTCACAGGCTGGACAGAAGTATCGCGTTTCTCAGCGTTTTTTTGCTTGGGTACATATACGACATGGCTTTGTCGGACGCTGTTTTTTTTCGGTTGGTAGTAAACACTCTAAATAATGGAGCTCTTGCAATCTATTTTTTTTTTCAAAACTAGTTGAATCTCTTCTCCAATCAACGCGATGACGAATTCTTCTCTGAACTTTATCAGTTTTATTTTAGATGAAGTTACTTTTTGAAAAATTCTGTGAGCATTTTGTATAATATGTAGTGAAACCTTTTTGGGCCATCTAATATTCTTTCTTAGAGATGTGTAGTACGAAATCATTTGATCTGATCGGTCAATGCCAGACATTCCATTATTGTAATCTCGAATTATATTCGATTTCTGAGAAATTTGTCCATTGCGATTGGGCACATCTACCATTTCAACAGCATGCATGTTTGAAATGGTAAGGACATCTCGTTTGTCTTTCCATTTGCATACAGTACCAGGACCATTTTGCTGCCAAAAACACTCCCCTTTTTCAGTTTACGATTTACCACATCTCTGAGGTTTCCTTTTCTGTTATTATAGGGTTCCACACACATAAGTTTTTCGTGTATGTAAGACTAACTGAATTGTAAAAATTATCCATGTAGAGCGTGTAGCCTTTATCGAGATAGTCCTCAAGTAAATGTAAAACAACGTCAGCAGTGTGACCTACATATTGGTAGTTTCCTCAGATTTTCCGCTGTAAATTTTTATTTTCATTACAAGACCGTCGGACTCACATAGTTTATATAGTTTGATACCATATTTGTGTTTTATATTTTTTATGTATTGGCGGAAAAGCAATCTTCCCCGCCATAGCTCATGGATTCGTCAATACAAATATTTTTACTTCCCATGTGAAAATTGAAAATGTATATGTATCATACATGATCTCATATATTTCCATATATCTTTGGATCCGAAATTTGAGGGTATATGACAATACATGTTCATATATGACCATATATGATCACATATGAGTCATAGATACCCGAGTAAAAAAAATTGATCTCGCGCAATATCTAATCATATCCAATTTGATATTGTTTAAGATCTGCTGTAAAATCTAGCTGATCCAATTAGATCTCAAAATTGGGTGTATCCAATCATATCGTATTAGATCCCATTGTATATATGGGGATAAACTAAGATCAAGTTATATCTCAAAATTGGGAGGTCCAGTGATATCTTTGGGGATAAACCTAGATCTATTTTGATCCGAAAATTGGCGGATCCAGCTATATATTTGCGGATATTTTTAGATCTAATTTGATCCGAAAAATGGCGGATCCAATTAGATCCAGCTATATATTTGGGGATAAACTTAGATCTAATTTGATCTCAATTTTGGCAGATCAAATTAGATCCCGCAATATATTTGTGGATAAACGTATATCTAATTTGATCCGAAAAAGTGGCAGATCGAATTAGATGTAGCTATATATTTGGGGATAAACTTAGATCTAATTTGATCCGAAAAAGTGGCAGATCGAATTAGATCCAGCAATATATTTAGGGATAAATATAGATCTAATTTGATCTCAATTTTGGCAGATCTAATTAGATCTAGCAATATATTTGTGGATAAACTTAGATCTAATTTGATCCGAAAAATGGAAGATCGAATTAGATCCAGCAATATATTTGGGGATTAAGTAAGATCTAAATTTATCCAAAAAATTACAGATAAAATTAGATCCAGTAATATACTTCGGGATTGCGTAAGATCTTAACTTTTCCGATAAATTGCAGATCGAATTAAATCCAGTGATATATTTGGGGATTTGGTAGGATCTTAATTTATCCCATAAATTGCAGATCGAATTAGAAACAGCAATATATTTGGAGATTGACATCTAGAACTATCCAGAAAAATGACAGCTAAAATTAGATCCCGCATTATATTTGGGTACTACGTAAGATCTCCATTTATTTGGGATTAAATAAGATCCCAGACAGATATTGACAATAGTTCAAAAAATAATACAGTGGAAGATCACTGATTTTATAAAAATTTAAATATTTTGTTAAAATAAGGTTTAAAATCAGAAGATCTCGAGTTCGATACCTTTCACGGCTATGCATTTTTTTTTATAAAAATGCGCATTCTCCTTGCTGGTCTTATCGAAATTTTTTCAATCATTTTTATTCTTTGTAATTTACTTGTAAAAATTGTATCATCTTTCTGTGATTTGAAAATAATTTAAACAGAAAGTGATATTAATTTATGATCTTGAGTCAAACTAAAATAACATTCATTTACTTAAAAATAACAGATCAACTAAAAACATTTCCCCCATTCAAAAGAATTTCTTTTTATAAAATTATAATTTTATTTTCTGTAAATGTTTTTATAAAATTATATTTTTTTTATTAAATGGAATTTTTTTTAAAAAATAATTTTATTTACATATTTTTAACGCTCTACACCATTTCCAATTGTATTAATTGTTTTAAAATTTATCAATTGTATTTCAGAAATAATCAATTGAATTTCAGTTTTATCAATTGTATTTCAGAACTTAGCAATTATTTTTCAGATTTATGAATTGTATTTCAGAACTAGTCAATTGAATTTCAGTTTTATCAATTGTATTTCAGAAATTATTAATTGTATTTCCGAAATTCACAACTGTATTTCAGAAATTATCAAACTGTATTTCAGAAATTATCAATTGTATTTCAGAAATTATGAAATGTAATTTAGAAATTTTTCTCTATTAACTATGATAAACCATCAACAAGTTCTGAAATAGATTTGATTATTTCTGAAATACAATTATTAAATTTCTGAAATACATTCCATAATTTCTAAAATACATTTAAAATTTCTGAAATACATTTAATAGCTTCTGAAATACAGTTAATATTGTAGTTGCTGATGAGTTACCATATATGATGGCACCATATATGACAATATATTGTTTAAATGGCACCAATATGGAGCTTTATATGGTAATACATAACTTAGATTCATCCATATACCATTTGATCCGAAAAATGGCCCGATAAAATTGTATCAGTTCTTATTTGTATCAGTTGTTATCTAATTGCATCAGTTTAGATCTGACCTGATTAAATTATGTGTTAATCAGATGAAATTGTATCAAATTTTTGACCTGATACAATTTTATTGGTTTATATTACATGGTATCAGTTTAGGTCCAAATAGATATATTTGTATACAAAATTATATAGTTATATCCCAATTTTGACCTGATATCAGTTTAAAACTTTGATACAATTGTATAAGGTAAATGTCGGATACAATTATATTTTATTTATGTAAAATTGAACCAATTACGATCAAACCGATAGAATTGTATCAGGTCAAAAATCTGATACAATTTCATCTGATTAACACATAATTTAATCAGGTCAGATCTAAACTGTTACATTTAGATAAAAATTGATAAACAACCCGAGTAAAAAAAATTATATATAATCATATGTGGCATATATTACAATATGTAATTAGACATGTGGTTATGTATATCCATATATAATTATATATGACGTTTTTTCCGAAAAATTTTCCTTATATTATGCCATATATAATTTCATCTAATTATATATCGGCCTTCATAATATTAGATATGGCATATATAAATATATATTACATAACATGGTTGATCTTATTGCATATATAGTTATGTATAGAACTATATCTTAATATATATGGTGTCATTTTAGCAATATATAATTATATATGGTATCATTTAAACAATATATAATTATATATGGTGACAGTTAAACTAGATATTATCATATATGGTGCCATTTCAACAATATATGCTCATATATGGGGCCTCATGAACAACATTTTTAATACAGTTCCAGATATGATAATATATGCTACCATATATAGTACCATATACTTTGATATATCGTATCATTTAAACATCCTGAGGAAAAATAGTTACATATAGTCATATATGTGATTAAGTTATATCTGTATAAATATACAGTTTCATCCGAAGAATGGCCCGATATATTTTTATCAATTGTTTATCAATTTTTATCTAAATGTATCAGTTTAGATCTGACCTAATTCAATTATGTGTTAATCAGATGAAATTGTATCAGATTTTTGATCTGATACAATTTTATCGGTTTGATCGTAATTGGTTCAATTTTATATAAATAAAATATAATTGTATCCGACATTTACCTTATACAATTGTATCAAAGTTTTAAACTGATATCAGGTCAAAATTGGGATATATCTATATAATTTTGTATACAAATATATCTATTTGGACCTAAACTGATACCAAGTAATATAAACCAATAAAATTGTATCAGGTCAAAAATCTGATACAATTTCATCTGATTAACACATAATTTAATCAGGTCAGATCTAAACTGATGCAATTAGATAACAACTGATACAAATAAGAACTGATACAATTTTATCGGGCCATTTTTCGGATCAAATGGTATATGGATGAATCTAAGTTATATATTACCATATAAAGCTCCATATTGGTGCCATTTAAACAATATATTGTCATATATGGTGCCATCATATATGGTAACTCATCAGCAACTACAATATTAACTGTATTTCAGAAGCTATTAATTGTATTTCAGAAATTTTAAATGTATTTTAGAAATTATGGAATGTATTTCAGAAATTTATTAATTGTATTTCAGAAATAATCAAATCTATTTCAGAACTTGTTGATGGTTTATCATAGTTAATAGAGAAAAATTTCTAAATTACATTTCATAATTTCTGAAATACAATTGATAATTTCTGAAATACAGTTTGATAATTTCTGAAATACAGTTGTGAATTTCGGAAATACAATTAATAATTTCTGAAATACAATTGATAAAACTGAAATTCAATGGACTAGTTCTGAAATACAATTCATAAATCTGAAAAATAATTGATAAGTTCTGAAATACAATTGATAAAACTGAAATTCAATTGATTATTTCTGAAATACAATTGATAAATCTTAAAAACAATTGATATAATTGGAAATGGTGTAGAGCGTTAAAAATATGTAAATAAAATTATTTTTTAAAAAAAATTCAATTTAATAAAAAAAATATAATTTTATAAAAACATTTATAGAAAATAAAATTATAATTTTATAAAAAGAAATTCTTTTGAATGGGGGAAATGTTTTTAGTTGATCTGTTATTTTAGTTTGACTCAAGATCATAAATTAATATCACTTTCTGTTTAAATTATTTTCAAATCAAGGAAAGATGATACAATTTTTACAAGTAAATTACAAAGAATAAAAATTATTGAAAAAATTTCGATAAGACCAGCAAGGAGAATGCCCATTTTTATAAAAAAAAAATGCATAGCCGTGAAAGGTATCGAACTCGAGACCTTCTGAGTTTAAACCTTATTTTAACAAAATATTGTAATTTTTATAAAATCAGTGCTCTTCCAGTGTATTATTTTTGAACTATTGTCAATATCTGTCTGGGATCTTATTTAATCCCAAATAAATGGAGATCTTACGTAGTACCCAAATATAATGCGGGATCTAATTTTAGCTGTCATTTTTCTGGATAGTTTTAGATGTCAATCTCCAAATATATTGCTGTTTCTAATTCGATCTGCAATTTATGGTATAAATTAAGATCCTACCAAAACCCCAAATATATCACTGGATTTAATTCGATCTGCAATTTATCGGAAAAGTTAAGATCTTACGCAATCCCGAAGTATATTAATGGATCTAATTTTATCTGTAATTTTTTGGATAAATTTAGATCTTACTTAATCCCCAAATATATTGCTGGATCTAATTTGATCTGCCAATTTTCTATTCAATTTATATCCAAGTTTATCCACAAATATATTGCTGGATCTAATTCGATCTGCCATTTTTCAGATAAATTTAGATCTAAGTTAATCCACAAATATATTGCTGGATCTAATTTGATCTGCCATTTTGCAGATCAATTTATATCTAAGTTTATCCACAAATATATTGCTGGATCTAATTCGATGTGCCATTTTTTGGATCAAATTAGATCTAAGTTTATCCCCAAATATATAGCTACATCTAATTCGATCTGCCACTTTTTCGGATCAAATTAGATATACGTTTATCCACAAATATATTGCGGGATCTAATTTGATCTGCCAAAATTGAGATCAAATTAGATCTAAGTTTATCCCCAAATATATAGCTGGATCTAATTGGATCCGCCATTTTTCGGATAAAATTAGATCTAAAAATATCCGCAAATATATAGCTGGATCCGCCAATTTTCGGATCAAAATAGATCTAGGTTTATCCCCAAAGATATCACTGGACCTCCCAATTTTGAGATATAACTTGATCTTAGTTTATCCCCATATATACAATGGGATCTAATACGATATGATTGGATACACCCAATTTTGAGATCTAATTGGATCAGCTAGATATTACAGCAGATCTTAAACAATATCAAATTGGATATAATTAGATATTGCGCGAGATCAATTTTTTTTACTCGGGAATTGATAAAAATATATCGGGCCATTCTTCGGATGAAACTATATATTTATACAGATATAACTTAATCACATATATGACTATATGTAACTATTTTTCCTCGGGTTGTTTAAATGATACGATATATCAAAGTATATGGTACTATATATGGTAGCATATATTATCATATCTGCATCTGTATTAAAAATGTCGTTCATCAGGTACCATATATGAGCATATATTGTTGAAATGGCACCATATATGACAATATATGGTTTAAATGGCACCAAATATGATAATATATGGTTTGAATGGCACCATATATGATAATATATGGTTTTAATGGCACCATATATGATAATATATAGCTTAAATAACACCATATATAAATATATATCGCACTATATATAGTACCATATATTATCATATCTGGAACTGAATTAAAGATTTTGTTTATGAGGTACCATATATGACCATATATTGTTTAAATGCCACCATATATGATAATATCTAGTTTAACTGTCACCATATATAATTATATATTGTTTAAATGATACCATATATAATTATATATTGCTAAAATGCCACCATATATATTAAGATATAGTTCTATATATAACTATATATGCAATAAGATCAACCATGTTATGTAATATATAATTATATATGCCATATCTAATATTATGAAGGCCGATATCTAATTAGATGAAATTATATATAGCATAATATAAGGAAAAATTTTCGGAAAAAACGTCATATATAATTATATATGGATATACATAACCACATGTCTAATTATATATTGTAATATATGCCACATATGAGTATATATAATTTTTTTTACTCGGGTACTCATAAATGATCATATATGGCCATATACATCCATATTCCCTCAAATTTCGGATCCAAAGATATATGGAAATATATGAGATCATGTATGGTGATACATTGAACTATGCATAGTCATATATGATCACGTATGCCCATGCATGATCATATACAAGTCAATGTATGATCATGTATGTTCATATATATTTCGATTTTCACATGGTTTGGTACATAGTTTTCACGCATAACATTGTTGAAATGATTTAGGATTGGTCTCATCTTGTATAATCTGTCGGCAGATGGTATTGAGTTATCAACCAAATGAAAATAACGAAGTAGCAACTGGAATCGATTTCGTCTCATATGTGAGCGCCAAAAGTTTACATTATATAGCTTCCCAGCAAAACTTTGGTAATGGGTTTGACGCATTGCCTGGCAATGGGTACCCCTTTACCCTTGGTTTTACTTAGAAACATAAAGTAATACGTTACTAATATTGTGATACATCAATACTTAAGTGGGAGGTATGAAATAATGAGTTACCGATATGGAGATATATCACTACTTATTTGGAGGCTTTAAAATAATATATTACCGATATTGTGTTTTATAATAACTTATTATTAAGGGTAAAAATAATAAGTTATTGGTATTGCATAATGTAACTACTTATTATACGAAAGTATGATTTAATAAAAATTTAGAATCTAATTACATTGCTCGGATCGGTGTACTTTTAAACAAAGTCATTACTGGTAACGTCTTATTTTATTTCCTATATGTAAACAATGAAATATGTACTAATGTGTAATGACTTACTTCACTCTATAAAAGTATGTAGTTATTTTAGCTAACTAGTGAATTTAATATTACAAGTAACAACTTATTTCAGTACTTCCTTCGTAATCACTTATTTTATGCTATACCGGTACGACTTAGGCAACCATTTACCCCCAATGACACCCCCATGTTAAAATAATGTGTTATGTGACCAAAGTGTAAGTAGTTACAATTTTTGGTTTCTTATTACATTTCCCTTTACCTGGTAATAGAAGGTTTTGCTGGGTTGTTTGTGCTCCAGTAATGTTATATTGATGGAACAGTACAAGGTCCCATTTGCAATAAAAGTGCAATAAAAACTTTCATCTCTGCAGCACTTACGTCTTGCCAATTTGATAACCTTTTAGATTTTTTTATAGCATTTCCATTCCCATTTTCCCATTTTGCAATTTCTTGCACAGTATATAAATTAGTTTGTTCTACCAGTAATGCAAGAAACTCATCCGAAAAAAATAAATCCACCAGCGTTTGTACTGTAAAATTTGATGTATCTAATTTCACACCAACATTTTCTTGAAAAAGAAATAATTCAGGATTGTGTTGAACTTCTATCCACAAATCATCATTCGCATTTGACGTTGTTGCTTGGAAATCATCGTCATTATCATCAGGTTCGGATACGTCTTCAGGTTCGGAGATGACTTCATCTTCACTATCACTTGTATGCTCAGAAGGTTCATAAAAGTCGTTACTATCATCGCTAAAAATCGCGTCACATTCTGAATCACTTAGATTTGTGTGGTACTGAATTTCATTTTGAGTCTGTGACCTTTTCTTATCCATATTGGGTTCTTAATAATTATAACAATAATTAGAGAATGTTTATAAAACTAAAAAGAAAGAAAATAATAATAAAATTATGATAATTATAATAAATAATAATAACTATAAAACAAAATATTAAAGAAAGACGTACGAATTAACTCGTAGATGGCTTCTGCGTAGCGATTTCTGTTACAGAAGCCAACTACGAGATAATTCGTAGGTCCTTTTTCCCCTAAAAAACATAATTTTTGCTTTTTGATGCTACCTATGATCTAGAAATAGAGTTTTTAGTAATATAATGTGAAAAAATCAAATTGTCATTTTTGGCCAGTTTTCTGAAAATTGCCGTGGCAGTCAACGTGTTAAATCCAGCTGAACTCAATATCTGAGTCACCTGATCTCGAATAGTTACAAGTTCTTGTAAAGGATGCCTGTTAGCAAATCATAAACATAGAAATCACTGCGAATAACATTTGCCCAGATAGGCAAAGTCTCTTTGTACAAATCGCTCAAATAAACAAGACATCTGATTGCCAAAAATGGTGCAAAAGATGTGCCATAAGTCACAGTGTTCAAACGAAAAACCTGTAGCGGATCAGATGGATTTTGTCTCCAAAGGATTAATTGAAAATTTCTTTCATTCTCACCAACCAAAACTTGGCGATACATTTTTTCAATATCAGCAGTGATTACATATTTATGGAATCAAAAACGGATCAGAGTCGAATATAATTCTTCTTGCACAGTAGGCCCAACCATTAACAAATCGTTAAGTGAAATTCGTGAAGAAGTTCGGCTGGAAGCATCGAAAACTACACGAAGTTTCATAGTTGTGCTCTGAGAATGTAAAACGCACTGATGCGGAATAAAATAATGAGGGATATTCGATATTTGAATGTCCTTAATAGACACATGACCTAAGTCGACATACTCCTTCATAAAATCATGATACATTTTTCTCATATTTTGATCATTTGAGAGTCTGCGCTCAAGCGCAAGAAATCGCCGTTTGGCAGTATCAAAAGAAGATCCTAAAATATTAGGATCTGATTTAAAAGGAAGTGAGACCATAAAACTTCCTGACGGTAAACGCCGTACCGAATCATTAAACATATCCTCACATTTTCGTTGCTCCTCACTATAAATAACGGTTGATTCGTCCGAATATTTTTCCAATTCCCAGAATTTTCGAACAATTGAGTCAACAGTTTCCTCGTTTGCAATTGTATTACAAAGATGGTACATATTTGAAACCGAGCCCTTTGACTGATTGTAAACAAGACCTTATCGTTTTTATTCTTAGAAGATTTAAGTCTCGAACTTGACGATTCATCAGCAGCAATATGCTGATAGCGTTTTTTCAAGACGGCTTTACAATCAGACCACAATGGGAGCTTTTCGAAGTCAAGCTATTCATCCCATTTGTATGTAGTGATTGGATCAACTTTCGACATCACTTAGTGAATTATAATGACATTAGAAATCCTCTTATCATCTCCAATAGAAAGCACTGACTCATAAATAGCCGTGGCAGTATCAATCATGCTTCGCAAAGCAGTAGCCGAAGGTTTAGTGATCTCAGGATGATAAAAAAGTCTCTAAATGTTATCGGAAAATATCATCACTAGCGGGCAAGCCCGCTAGATTTAGCGGCGTGCCTTAGGCCTAGTTTTTGGGATGTCAGTTAAACCGAAAATGAATTATCCATAGGTCACATAGGGTTAAGGGGGAAAAAGGATGTCTAAGTTCTTATGTACAACTCCTATATGGCGGGAAATTGTACATATCCAAAATAAAAAGAAATGGCGATTTTTTTGTAACTATATAAAAATGTTGGTTTTTATTTAAATTTAGGTTTGCCGAGTTTAAGTTAAGTTAAATTTAAACACTAAGTTTTTTCGCAATTCAGTTTTAGGGTAAGTAGTTAGAAAATGCAAGTAAAGTTAATTTCATTTACAATTTTTATTTTCTTAAGAGAATTTTCTTTAAATTTTAGCAATGTTCACAATTTCACAAATTTAGGTTTAAATTTTACTGTAGATTTAAGTTTTAACATTAGCTTTAAGTTTTAACGTTAGATTTAAGTTTTAATTTGGGTTTAACAATTTAAGCATAAATTAATTTCTTTTATATATATCACTTTATGACTCAGTTTAGGATAAAAAATTACGTTCGGGTTTTAAGATCAACAGGCGATGCTTCTCGGATGACGAATTGAATATTTTTGCTTTAAATTGGCTGCATGTTTTCTGACATGCAAATGTCATTAAGTGGGAAGGGTTGATGTTGGCCTCATTGGTACCATGGTATAGTACCTTTTGTTCGCCAAGTGAACAGGCAAGCCCGCTACGTTGTTAGCGTACCTTAAAGTTTAAAATGTATTTTGTTTTGTATAGGAATTAAATATTTTTATGAAAATAAAATGCAATCACCTTTACGATAAAAAAGAAAAAGTCGATTTTAAATCTCAAAAGTCGACTTTTATTTTAAGTTTCTTACCATACAAAATATTTAAAATGTACCTTAAAAATCTGTTTTGAATATGAAGTTTTCATTTGTTTTTATTTTATATTTATTTTGTTTTCAAATTTTGTTTACATTTATTTACAAATTTCCTTTTTATTTTTGAATATTTTGTTTTGATTTTCAATAAAAATAAACAAACTTTTTGAATGTATATGTTGGGCATTATTTTAAAAGTTCTATTTTAAATATTTTGTATAGTACGGTAAAAACAAAACCTTTGCTTTAAAATAAAGTCGACTTTAACAAAAATATACCTTTGAAAAATATTGATAGTAAGGCTGAATGTTTTTTATTAATGTAAAAATCTTCAAAATAAAAGCCCTTTCGATGAGAATGCTTATAGGAGCTTATATAAAAAATAAATAATTTCAAAAATTATTTTTCAGAGGATGCTTAAGTTAAAACAAATTTTCTACTTTTTAAGTAAAAATAAAATCAAATAGACACACTTAATAATTAACAATAATAACGATAACGATGTGAGAGCTGTGGTGTAATGGTTAGCGCATTGAACTGGTTGCGGGTACGATCCCCAGCGACCGCAACATCAATTTGGAAAAATAATATGTATGATTTTTTTATTCCTAATACACTTAACCCCACCGAAGTAAAATAATATAACAGGGCTATGAAATAAACAGCCTCAACAAAAGTTCGCCAACTAATATTCTGAAACTAACACTATTTTCAAAAATCTGAAAAATATATTTAAGTTACTTTTAAACCATTGAAAATACACACAAAGTAAGACTACAGCTTTAGCTTTTAAAAAAGTCATTACTTTGGTCCAAGCACATACAGGATTCTATCAGGATACGTTTCTGGGACATCGTCTTAACTTGAAAACGAATTATTATTATTTATTAAAATTAAGGCCCGTTTCCGCTCAATTTCGTAGTTTCCGAAAAACGAAACTCGTTACGTCTTCTTAATCAAAGGCACAAAAAATTTCATTTTTGGATTTTATTTATACTTTGGTGAAAAAGCATAGGCCGGTTAGAGGGTAAAATATGTTAGTCAGTCACTCTTATATGTACACTATGACTCTTTTTCCGATTTGTTTATTGTCATTGCGAATCCATTCGTTCCCGGTTCTGTGTCATTTCGTTTAGCATTCCATTTTTTTGAGTTTCAATTCCACTTGTTCCCCGTTTAATTTCCCCGTTCTTTCCCGAAAGTGTGATAAAAAAGTGTTTAAAAAAACAAAACAAAAATGGTCGTAAACAAACTCTATATTACTTTCCTTAATAAAAATGTGTGTTTAAAAACAAAAAAAAAAAAAAATGTGTTTAAAAAAAAGTGCGCGTAGACAAAAGAGTGTTTAAAAAAGTGGCCGTGGACAAATTTTTTTTCCCAAAAGTGAGTTAAAAAAAATGTTTCCACAAAAAAAAAGTGTTGCCACAAAAAAGTTTTCCACAAAAAAAAAAGTTTACACAAAAAAAATGTTTCCACAAAAAAGTGTTTGCAAAAAAAAATGTTTGCACAAAAAAATAAAAAAGTTTCCACAAAAACAAAAAAAAATTTCCACAAAAAAAAAGTGTTTGCCAAAAAAAAATTTCCACAAAAAAAAAGTTTCCACAAAAAAAAAAGTTACCACAAAAAAAAATAAAAATGTTTGCAAAAAAAAAAAGGTTTTTCCACAAAAAAAAATTTACAAAAAAAAAAGTGTTTCAACAAAAAAAAAAAGTTTCCCCAAAAAAAAAGTTTCCTCCAAAAAAAAAAAAAATCCACAAAAACAAAAAAAAGTTTCCACAAAAAAAAAGTTTCCAAAAAAAAAAACGTTTCCACAAAAAAAAACAATTTCCACAAAAAAAAGTGTTTCCAAAAAAAAAAAAAACTATTTCCACAAAAAAAAAAAAATATTTCACAAAAAAAGTTTCAACAAAAAAAAAGTGTTTCCACAAAAAAAAATTGAGATCAGACAAATGAGATAGGATGAGCTGAGATTAGATTAATGCTATAAGTGCTGCCTGGTCGTCATAGTAACGCCAAGGCCTGGTTGTCATAGCAACATGAAAATTTTATATGTAGGGACGCCATATCTCTGGAACCACGGGCCAATTTCGTGCAAACTTCACATAAACCATCTACAGACCATCCTCAACGTACCCTGAAAAATCGGTTGACAGAAATACGTTGAAAAATAAAAATTTGTATATCAATTACACATTTTATATGGGAAGAACACACCATCACAAAAGTGTGCGTATAACGCATATGCGTAGACATTTTTCGTCATTTTTTTTTAAGAACCATCAGTAAAAGTAGGACTTTCCAACGCATGTATTGGTTTGTAAATCGGTTGAGTGGTTCTCGAGTTATAAAATGACAAACATATACCAACTTATTTTTATATATATAGATTATCATAAACCCTTTGGGGTAATTCTCCTCGCAAACGTGATAAGCTTGGCCCGTACCCAAAGCTTCATTGGATAACCATGATATCAAATGATTGAACTTTTGAATATCCGTTAGCATCGGATCATTGTAGACCAAATATTCAAAAAGGCTTATAAAATTTTTTAATTCACAATATTTACCGCTGAACTTAGGGAGTTTAATATTCGGAAGCCCAGAACGATGACATCATAACAGAAGTTTCAGTTAAACTGGTTCTTCTATTCTTGGCCTGAAGACTCAATAATAGAGACTTCGTGTTCACGCAAAGATCTTCAAGTTGATTTCTGTCGCTATTCTGAGAATCCAAATCATCCAATTGCGACTGATACTCTATTGCCTGAGTGATATGGTCTTTCAATATTTCCAAACGACGGTCTATCTCAAAGGGATTGAATGATATCGTTTTCTCTACTATAGAAGTACGAATTCTTGAAATACTTTCAATCACTTTAGCCTAAATTTTCCGATACAGGAGTATCTTGGTGTTTTTTTACCACCAGCCCTATTGAAAAAATACAAAAGATTTCAATAAAAATAAAATATATCAATCAAAAGAAAACTGAAAAATTTCCGAAATTTTGCGAAACCAAATTTCCCAGGAAATTCGCAACAAATATAAGTTTTAACCTTGAAATAAGTGTATACAATTCAATAAAAATTGTCAAAATACACAGCGCTCGAAAATAAAATTGTATTTGTGAAATGTCCAAATGGAACAAATGAAGATAAGATAATTAACAATCGAAATTCAACACATCATCCAACACTACGTGTAACAACATCAACGCAAATAATAACAATATTGTAAGACACAACAACACAACTATCAACAACAACACAATACTAAACAACAACACTTCTTTGACAAATCAGTCAAACAACAATGCAAATAACAATATCGCAACTAGGCTGCAGATACTAAACATCAACAGTATTTACTGCATAACGCTGATAAATGAATTCTACAACGACTCACGATTTTTAAAACCAATAGACCATATATACAACACCAGGCGTCGAGCCGAAGGACGATATAAGGTCGAACGTCATCGAAACAACTACGGCAAAAACACATTGGCCGTTGCTTTAGCAAATATACTTAATAAATTGCCATTAAACTTATTTAAAATTAATAATACATATAAAAGAAAAACATTATTAAAAAAATACTACATAGATTCGCAATGAATAATAACTAAGTAATGAATTGTTTTTTACATCCTACAGATAAGCCTAAGGCTTCGTGGGATCGGATTTAAATCAAAATGAAAAATAAAATAATGGAATTAAATAAAATAAAGAATGAATTGAAAAAAAAAAACAAAATTATTTTCGCAATTGGTATTTCAAATAATTTCTTTCCAATAATTTAGGAAAACAAATAAACCAATACGCAATTTATTAAGACCTATGTATATGGGAAAAAATATTAAAAATTAGGTTTCGGTAATTGTTTATCAAACACACAATTTAATTTTAAGAATATTATAATAAATTCGATAACTCACGACACCGTAAATTAATGTTTAATGTCCGATCCACAAGAATCAACACCACGCTCGATTTGACCACAATAAATTTCACAAAATTTATCTCACCGGCAATTATTTCCACTAACAATATTCAATTTATAAATGAATTTGAACAAAACAAAAAAAATAATTCTGCACTAAATTCTCTTTTAGTTTGCAACTGTTCCTAAATTTCACCAAAATTATGTTAATGTTATCACTTTGTTAATTAGAAATTTATTAATATTAATTAATTAATTCGTTATCACTTTGTTTCAGTTATTAATAAAATATCCACAATAAAAATCAATAAACCTCGTTTAAATCAGATAAACCACTTAACCACCCTTTGGTAACGTTTTAGTAAACAAATATTTTCCCAAGTTTCTTGTGAAAATTGTTGTAAAAATTGTACATGTAAATAATTGTAGTAATTATTTAAATTTCCACTCACAATTAGTTGATTCCTTACAATTCCCAAATTTATTATTTATTTTACGACACGCACTATGGTGTAAGGAACCCCTATGTGGTTAGTCAGGTAGCACTAAATGGTTTGTTTATAGTGCCCACACAAAACGATCGTTTTGAGTATGGCAGCACCATAGATGGGCACTTTGGAGTACCAGTAAAATTTCAGTAAAAATAAATTTTTACTGTTATTGCAATTTAATTTTCATTACCAGTATATTTTTACTGATTAATAAAAAAAATTTAAGTAAATTTTTACTGGTAATTAAATTTAATTTGCATTACCAGTAAATTTTTACTGATTACTGAAAAAAATTTAAGTAATCAGTAAATGTTTACTGGTAATGAAATTTAATTGGCATTACCAGTTAATTTTTACTGATTACTGAAAAAATACAGTAATCAGTAATACTGAAATTTAATTTGCATTACCAGTAAAATCTTACTGATTACTGCAAATTAAAACACTCTCATCACAGGAATTAAATAAATTTAGGCACTTAATAAAACCAACAGCTTCTTAATATATATCAAATTTAATTTGTTATTTACTAAATTATAATGTGCTAATTCATAAACAAAATTTATTTGGTATTTGAAGCTTGCTATAGTTAAAGTACATATTTCGCTTAATAAGGAGTTATTAGAAATCTTGATTCATAATCGTATTTTAACTATAAATTAATTTTTCGATTTGATACTGGCAACACTATTGTTTATTTTCTCTCTTCTCCCAAATAAGTCGTAAGTGATTTACAAATTCAGTAAACGATTGACTCGGTAATCGGAAGTGAAAACTTTATTTCCTTAAATTAGAGAACTAATGATGTGCTAAGATAAATTTAGAAGCCATTAAAAATATTTTTTTTTATTTATAAAGCAAATCAATGGAAATGTGTGTAAAAAAGTAATTTTTTAGAACATATTATTCAAAGCATAAAAAAGTAATCGAATTTCGAATAATGTTTTGACAGTCTACACATCACTATTGTTTTGTTTGTCTTTTTAATTTTATTTTTACATTTTTTTGGAAATTTTTTCGAAAAAGGTCATTGGCTACGCAATTGTTGTAGTTTTTTTCAGTTTGATGGATGCAAGTTGTTGGAAGCCACACATTATAGGGATGGGATGGCTTTAATAAATCATTTCATGCCTGAAAATGAAATAATTAGCAATTAAATGGTGGCTTCCTCACTCCAAACTTTATAAAAGGTTTAAAGTTAGTGAGTACCAACTATAAACCTTTATTATTTTCTTCATTATTAAGTAAATATGAATACTGTTTTTCACAAATTAGCTTAAAATCCTGCAATAAGACTGTTGTAAAAGTTTATGAATTAGACCATAAATTTATTACTAAATTATACATTCTTTATTGAAATAATTGGCTAAAAAATGGAAAAAGTAAAATTAAGCATTGTGCAAAATTTAGAGCCAATTTGAATAAACTGGCTGCAGATTTGAAATCAGCACCCCTCAATTATCCTAAATCCACTGCAAAGTTGAGCGACTTATAAATATTGTTTTTTTTGTAGAGCTAAATCAAAATTTTAGTGAATAATAATAAATTTTTACTAATAATGATATTTAGTTTGCATTACCAGTAAAAAATTCCAGTAATCAGTAAATTTTTACTGGTAATGAAATTTATTTACTGATTACTGCATTTTTTTTCAGTAATCAGTAAAACTTTACTGGTAATGCAAACTAAATTTCATTATCAGTAAGAATTTACTGATTACTGGAATTGATAATGCACTTGATATGTAAAGCAGAGTGCCCTTGTATGGGCAGCACGGATCGAAACAACAGATGTTCGATAACAAAAAAAAATTTTAATGCAAAAAAAAGAAAGTAAACAACAAAAGAAATAAAGAAAATTTTATAATTAATTTTTAATTTTTTGCAAAAATTAACACTCGCGAATTTAGTGCCAAAATCAAAAACGAAATTAATTAAGATGCCGACGGTTTGTGTGTATAAAATAAGAGCGCGTAATTAATTCGGTGTGAAAATATTAACAACCCATGTGAAAATCGAAATATATATGAACATACATGATCATACATTGACTTGTATATGATCATACATGGACATACGTGATCATATATGACTATGCATAGTTCAATGTGTGACCCTATATGATCTCATATATTTCCACATATCTTTGGATCCGAAATTTGAGGGTATATGGATGTATATGGTCATATATGAGTATATATGACTCATATGTGATCATATATGGTCATATATGAACATGCATTGTCATATACCCTCAAATTTCGGATCCAAAGATATATGGAAATATATGAGATCATGTATGGTCATACATTGAACTATGCATAATCATATATGATCATGTATGTCCATGCATGATCATATACAAGTCAATGTATGATCATGTATGTTCATATATATTTCGATTTTCACATGGGAAATTAAATAAAATTGTGTTTCGTGTGTGTATGTGGTTTTACATATTAGCTAACACCCCTGCACTTTTCACTTCACTAACAAAGCGTTTATGTTCACAAATAAAATAAAAAATATTTTCTAATTTCAAAATGGAAGCGTATTTAAAATTTTGTGTTTGTGCTTTGTACAATTGACGGAAAAATAAAAATGTCTGAATAATTTACAGAAATCACTAAAATCCAAGGTTGGCAACCGATACCGTTATAATACCGTTATCCGTTTCAAAACCCTTTCAAATTGACAACCGATACCGATACCAATACCGAAATTCTTGATTTCAAAAAATACCGGTATTCAAAAACCTTTTCCCTTAATATTGGTGTCGTACCGGTATGGAATCGGTTTTAAAAAATTGTTTTTTTTCACGTTTTTAGCAAAAATACAAATTTTTTTTATATAAAATTTCCAAAATTGTTAAACAATTAAACTTTATTATTCATTGTTAATAGAAAATCGTATTATAAATTCAAAGTGCGGTTATCAGCCTTTAGTTTGCATTGGCAACATTGTTTTTAAATTATTTAACTTCATAAATATTCTCTAACTTGTGACAAATTTAGTAAGTATAATTTAATATATAAACTGGTTTCTTAAACCTTTAATTGAATTTACAGTTTCTTTTAGAGAATCCTTTTATTAATTTTATAAACTTATTTTTTTTTTATTTTATTATATGATCTCAAAACAATTATAAAATATTTGTAGTGAATCAACTTGTGTTCCTAATAGATTTAAAAAAATTTTTGTGTTTAAAAAATAAAACACTTACATTAGAAATTTTTAATAACTTATTGTTTTTTTTTTCATATTATAAAAACATTTCCATAAACTATACTTATCCTTTATAAAAATTTAATAAAATTGAGTTTTTTTATAATTAAGAATGTTTTTTTTATATTTTTGTAAATTTTTTCAACAATACCGGTATATACCGGTATTAATGTTTCGGTATCGGTTATACCGATACCGAAATGATTAAAAAACCGTTACCGATACCGAAACAAATAAAAAATCGATACCAATACCGATACCTATACCGTTATTCGTTTCGGTTGCCAACCTTGCTAAAATCTGATTCATTTACAGATTTTGGGTTAAACAAACACAAATATTTTTTACGCTTTTACCTCAGTTTCTCATAATCCAGAATCACTACTTCCCTGGTTATGATGAGGGCGGCAATTACGACAACAGCAACGGCGAGGCATGTAGCAGCAAAAGGAGTGTTCCACAAAAGTAAGTCACTAACCGACAACTATATTTTTAGTTATGTTTAATACAAAATAAATGCAAAATTTCATACTCGTCTAGGGTTTCCCAGGCAACGGGAATGAAAATCTAAAAGTATCAGTTTTTTGGTAATATTTTTATACCCTACACCACTATGTGGTCAGGGTATTATAAGTTTGTGCTGATGTTTGTAACACCAAAAAATATTGGTCGTAGACCCACCTTATAGTATACCGATCGGTTCAGAATTTTTTTTTATTTCGATTTAACGATGTCCGTCTGTCCGTCCGTCCGTCTGTCTGTCTATGCAATCTTGTGCGCACTCTACAGGTCGCAACTATTAAGATATTTTGATGAAATTTGGTACGCAGACCTATGTTGGCCCAAGGACGAACAAGTTTGATTTTTTGAACATCGGTCCATGTTTAGACCTAGTGCCCATATAAGGGTCCTACCAAAATTATATTGTTTATACGCTGCAGGTCGTAAATATTAAGATATTTTGACGAAATTTGGTACACAGACCTATGTTAGCCCAATAACGCAGCCTATTGATTTTGGTGAACATCGGTCCATGTTTAGACCTAGTGCCCATATAAGGGTCCTACCAAAATTATACTGTTTATACGATGCAGGTCGTAAATATTAAGATATTTTGATGAAATTTGGTACACAGCCCTACATTAGCCCAATAACGCAGCCTATTGATTTTGGTGAACATCGGTCCATGTTTAGACCTAGTGCCCATATAAGGGTCCTACCAAAATTATACTGTTTATACGCTGCAGGTCGTAAATATTAAGATATATTGGCCCACTAACGCAGCCTATTGATTTTGGTGAACATCGGTCCATGTTTAGACCTAGTGCCCATATAAGGGTCCTACCAAAATTATACTGTTTATACGCTGCAGGTCGTAAATATTAAGATATTTTGATGAAATTTGGTACACAGGCCTACATTGGCCCAATAACGCAGCCTATTGATTTTGGTGAACATCGGTCTATGTTTAGACCTAGTGCCCATATAAGGGTCCTACCAAAATTATACTGTTTATACGCTGCAGGTATTAATATTAAGATATTTTGATGAAATTTGGTACATAGACCTATGTTGGCCCAAGGACGAAGCCTATTGATTTTGGCGAACATCGGTCCATGTTTAGAACTAGTGGCCATATAAGGGTCCCCCCAAAATTATATTGTTTATACGCTGCAGGTCGCAAATATTAAGATATTTTGATGAAATTTGGTACATAGACCTATGTTGGCCCAAGGACGAAGCCTATTGATTTTGGTGAACATCGGTCCATCTTTAGAACTAGTGCCCATATAAGGGTCCCCCCAAAATTGGCTTGGTTACAAACTGCAGGTCGCAAATATTAAGATATTTTAATGAAATTTGGTGCGCTGACTCACATTATAGAAAATTTTGACATAAGCCCCATTTTAACCCATTCGAATTTCGGATCCAAACAATACACCAAACTGGTGTAGGGTATTGTATAGTCGGCATGCCCGACTTTAACCTTTTTACTCGTTTTTATTTTGGTTTGTTTTATTAATATAAAAACCGTTTAAGTCGTATTTTATTAAGAACGTCAATTTTAAGGATGAAGGAATGGAAATATTTTAATTAATGAATTTTGGTTTGAATGTCTACTTTTTTAAGACATTTAGTTCTGTTATCAAGTCATAAAAATCTATGGTATACCTCCTGACAGCTTACTTTAGGTCTTGTCAACCCGAGTAAAAAAAATTGATCTCGCGCAATATCTAATCATATCCAATTTGATATTGTTTGAGATCTGCTGTAATATCTAGCTGATTCAATTAGATCTCAAAATTGGGTGTATCCAATCATATCATATTAGATCCCATTGTATATATAACTAAGATCAAGTTATTTCTCAAAATTGGGAGGTCCAATGATATCTTTGGGGATAAACCTAGATCTAATTTGATCCGAAAAATGGCGGATCGAATTAGATCCAGCTATATATTTGTGGATAAAATTAGATCTAATTTGATCTCAATTTTGGCAAATCGAATTAGATCCAGCAATATATTTGTGGATAAACTTAGATCTAATTTGATCCGAAAAAGTGGCAGATCGAATTAGATCCAGCAATATATTTGGGGATAAACTTAGATCTAATTTGATCCGAAAAATGGTAGATCAAATTAGATCCAGCAATATATTTGGGGATAAACTTAGATCTAATTTGATTCGAAAAATGGCAGATCGAAAAAATGGGTTAATCTAATTATATAAAATTAGATTTAATACAAAAAGTTACATTTTAATTGATACCATTAGACAAAAATAACCCAATAAACCATAAAACGATACAGTATCGTTAACGAATTCATGTTATCATATTTGCTATCGTTTATGATACAAAAATATGAACTCGTAATGATATCATAATTTTTCAAAATAACGATAAATTTTATGAAAAAATCATATTTGCTTGTTCTAATTTAATCGTTAAAGATATCATATTTACTTCTTTATTTCGATATCGTCAATAATATCATATTTTCATCAAATAGTGATAAAATAACGCCAAAAATTTTGCAATATGACGAAAATATTATCGCACCGCCTGATATTTTCGATATCACAACGATATCGTTATTTCATGAAAAAACGATATCATTAACGAATGTGCACTTTTCTTCACAGTATCTATTACTTATGAATCGTTAATGATATCATTCTCGGACAAACGTATCATCGAAATGATATCGTTACGAATTCGAAACGATATCGTTTGGTTTGTTGGGAAATCATTCAGATATCGCTCAGATTACATTAAACGGTCCATTCTATTGAAATTATTTCTTGATTATCATTATGTCACATCCAATTTTATATAATTAGATAAACTTGTTTTTCGGATCGTATTTCATCATATTAGATCCAAGGTGGATCTAAATTACTGCAGTACGATCCACCATTTTTCGAATAAAATTTTATTTTGGCCGGTATCAAAAAAAGATATGATTGTATGTTGTACTTCATTAATTTTTTTAAAAGGGTATCCACTAGGGTTTGGGATTTCCCGGACTTTTTTATTTCCCGGGAAACGGGAATGAAAAAATTAGATTCCCGGGATTCCCGGGAATTGAACAAAATTGTTAATGAAAACCACCTATATAAGTAATTTTTGTTAAAAAAAAACACTATTTCAGTACAAATGCAGTCTGTGTAGTGAGAATTCAAAGTAAAAAATATCAGAATGTTGAACATTTGATTTCAAATAAATTACTCCCAGCACTGCCAAATGAATTGCATGATTCCATCAGAAAGCACCTACTACTGGACTGTCGGAAACAAATCGTTTCATCACACTTGGCTCATTAGATATGGTGGCCACAATGTTATTTTCCAAAGACAAATAAAACTCTTCTAATCTTATTTCTACAATTCTTCTTATTTCATCAGCATTACATCTTCCTGATATATAAACCAACCCCAGGTTATAAAATGAATTATTTCCGTTTATACATATGTTCAAATATCTCTTTTGTGATATTCTTGTACATTCATCTAAGATTATAGTAAATCTCCTATTGTTAGAAATATTGCTCGATATTTCTTTTATCGTGATATCTTTTACATGATTGTAGAAATTTAATATAATGTTTTTTACATCGGTTTCATTTTTTTGCAATGCCAGGTTTTTGTTATAAAAACTTTCTCGAATAAACGAAGATCTAGTTATGGTGCGGATTGACTGCGGCTAATTTGGATACCATTTCAGGAAATGTTTGCCCTACCATAAAACCTTTAATGCCTATTAGCTGAAAGGCTATTCTTGTTGTTGTTTTCTTCAAGAGTAGTTGCATGACCATCATTTTTTTTTTTTTTTTTTTTTTGTGAACCAAATTTAGATGTCGGATAACCAAATTTAGATACCACCGTTAACTATTAGTCTTTTCTTTTCACATTTATTAATGAAAACGTTACTTATAAAATTATTGACCCTTAATATAAAGGAGTATTTTAAATTTAAAGTCGACTTTATTTTTAATCAAACAGTTTTGTTCATTTTGTGTATGAAAACCTTACAAAAATATTTATATTTTCAAATATTTTGATTGGTTGAAAATAAATTAACCAATCAGAATGCTCCAAAAATAAACCAAGTCAAGGTATACTGCCACCCAATATTTTAACTAAAGTCCACTTTACCTAAATTATACATTTGAAAAATTAAGATAGTAAGGGCGATTATTTGTAAGAAACAAAGCTTTTGTTCATATTTCTTTTAAACATTTTACCAAGTTTTTAGGTTTTACTACTTAAATTTTGAATAAGTTATGCGAAAAATCTTTATTAGTTGAAATGCTCCTAATTACTTGGCAAAGATTTTATTTATGTGTCAAATAAATGTATTCCCTTTTTAAAATATTTTAACAATGACATTTTTGTTTTGGTATTTAAAATGTTTTTTATGACTAAAATTAAAACATATTTTTAAAATTTCCCGTTTTCCCGGGAAAAATATATTATTTTCCCGGCAAACTTTTCCCGGGATTTCCCGCCCGGGAATTCCCGAACCCCAAACCCTAGTATCCACAGAAATGACAGATAAAAATAGATCCCGCATTATATTTGGGTACTATGTAAGATCTTCATTTATTTGGGATTAAATAAGATCCCAGCCAGATATTGCCAACTGTTCAAAAAATAATACACTGGCAGAGCACCGATTTTATAAAAATTACAATATTTTGTTAAAATAAGCTTTAAACTCAGAAGGTCTCGAGTTGGATACCGTTCACGGCTATGCATTTTTTTTTTATAAAATGAATTTCTTTTTATAAAATTATAATTTTTTTTTCTATAAATTTTTTTATAAAATTATATTTTTTTTATTAAATTGAATTTATTTAATAAAATATTTTTTTTTTTTTTTTAAAGAGAAGCAACACAGGAAATTCTTCCTATTAATTAATGTGTTGCTTCCTTTGGAAAGGGGATAGTGAAGAAGTGAAAGGTGGTGAAAGATGAAGGGCTTCAAATATGGCAACATTGTAATTGCGCGAGATGTTGAACTTTAGAACAGTTGTTGCGCGCCATCTGATGGTGAGTTGGCGAACTTTGTTGAAGCTTTTTAGTTCATAGCCCTGTTATATTATTTTACTTCGGTAGGGTTAAGTGCTATGGGAACACCGAAGGAGGACACTGCGATGTGTATGAGGGATAGAAAAGCTCATACATATTACTATTTTTCATAAATTGATGTTGCCTTGGTTGGGGCTCGAACCCGCAACCTCACGTGTAACAGTCCAACGCGCTAACCATTACCCCACAGAGCCCATTATCATGTATCAAATATTTTTAAGATTTATCAATTGTGTTTCAGAAATAAGTAATTGTATTTTAGAACTTATGAATTATTTTTCAGATTTATGAATTGTTTTTCAGAACTAGTCAATTGAATTTCAGTTTTATCAATTGTATTTCAGAAATTAACAAACTGTATTTCAGAAATTTCAATTGTATTTCAGAAATTATGAAATGTATTTAATAAATTTTTCTCTATTAACTATGAAATACAATCAACAAATTCTGAAATAGATTTGATTATTTCTGAAATACAATTAATAATTTCTGAAATACATTCGATAATTTCTGAAATACAATTATAATTTCTGAAATACAATTAATAGATTCTGAAATACAGTTAATATTGTAGTTTCTGATGAGTTACCATATATGACAATATATTGTTTAAATGGTACCATATGGTATGCTGTTTAAATGATATGATATATCAAAGTATATGGTATTATACAATATATAGTAGCATATATTATCATATCTGTAACTGTATAAAAAATGTTGTTCATGAGGTATCATATATGAGCATATATTGTTGAAATGGCACCATATATGATAATATATGGTTTAAATGTTACCATATATGGTAATATATTGCTTAAATAACACCATATGTAAATACCCGAGTAGAAAAAATTATATATAATCATATGTGGCATATATTACAATATATAATTAGACATGTGGTTATGTATATCCATATATAATTATATATGACGTTTTTTCCGAAAAATTTTCCTTATATTATGCCATATATAATTTCATCTAATTAGATATCGGCCTTCATAATATTAGATATGGCATATATAATTATATATTACATAACATGGTTGATCTTATTGCATATATAGTTATATATAGAACTATATCTTAATATATATGGTGGCATTTTAGCAATATATAATTATACATGGTATCATTTAAACAATATATAATTATATGTGGTGACAGTTAAACTAGATATTATCATATATGGTGCCATTTAAACAATATATGGTCATATATGGTACCTCATAAACCAAATCTTTAATTCAGTTCCAGATATGATAATATATGGTACTATATATAGTGCGATATATATTTATATATGGTGTTATTTAAGCTACATATTATCATATATGGTGCCATTCAAACCATATATTATCATATATGGTGCCATTCAAACCATATATTATCATATATGGTACCATTTAAACCATATATTATCATATATGGTGCAATTTCAACAATATATGCCCATATATGGTACCTCATGAACAATATTTTTAATACAGTTCCACATATGATAATATATGCTACCATATATAGTGCCATATATATTTATATATGGTGTTATTTAAGCAATATATTACCATATATGGTGCCATTTAAACCATATATTGTCATATATGGTGCCATTTCAACAATATATGCTCATATATGGTACCTGATGAACGACATTTTTAATACAGATGCAGATATGATAATATATGCTACCATATATAGTCCCATATATATTGATATATGGTGTCATTTAAACAATATTAATATATAGACATATATGGTATCATTTAAACAATATATTGTCATATATGGCACAATTTAAACAATATATGGTCAAATTTGGTACCACATCAACATTTTGAATACAATTCCATATATGGTTTAATTTGAAATATGTAAAACTATGTATGGCGCTATAAAAAATATTATCAGATATGTTACTTCATTAACAATATTTATAATACAGTGTCATATATTGTAATATATGTGTATCATTTAATATATATTTATGTATGGTAATGGTACAATAATTCCAATATCAGTTGAGATACAATTTGTGGGTCCATATCAACAATTTGTTCACGTACATTTAACATATATATATGTACATTTAAGTTATAATTTAAAAACACTTTATAAAGTAAAATAGTTCCATAAACCTCGTCTAACTGTATAGAATGTTTATGAATATACTATTTAATATATAATAATTACAACTACAAATTGGTGCCATTATCTAAAATTTAATTTAATGTTAACTTCCCGAGTAAAAACAGTTACATATAGTCGTATAAAATGCGATTAAATTATATCTGTATAAATATACTGTTTCATCCGAAAAATGGCCCGATGTAATTGTATTAGTTGTTTATCAGTTTTTATCTAATTGTATTAGTTTAGATCTCAACTAATAAAATTATACATTATTTAGATGAAATTATATCCAATTTTTGACCTGATACAATTTTAGCGGTTTATATCTAATGGTATCTGGTTAGATCGATGTTGGTACAATTTTATATAAATAAAATATATTTGTATACGACATTTGCCTTATATAATTGTATCAAAGTTTTAAAGCAGATCTAATTGCATCAGGTCAAAATTCAGATATAACTATATAAGTTTGTATAGTAATGTATCAATTTGGATCTAAACTAATACTATGCGACATAAACCCATAAAATTGTATCAGGTCAAAAATCAGATAAAATTGCATATGCTTAATATATAATCTAATCAGTTAAGATCTAAACTGATACAATTAGATAAAAAGTGATAACCAGGGCAAGGACTTTCATGCAAATGCATGTTTGTAGTCAGTGGCCCAAAAATGATTTTGACCAAATACTTTTCCGAATCAAAGAATTTGCAAAAAAATGGCATCGATTTGTTGTTGCATATTTTTGCATATTTTGCTTTTAAGTGCATATTTTATGATTTTTATTGCATATTTTTGCATATTTTGCATATTATTGCATATTTTTTAATATTTTTAAATATGAAATTCGATTTAAGAATTCATACTTTAAAACTAAAAAAAAATTATAAAGAATTAATTATTTGGAAGCTCTGTTGGTAATATAACACTACAGTAGAAACAGAAACACATAGTATACAATATGTTGTCATCCACTAACACATTTTTTATAGATGTAATTTTAAATTAACGTTTTCGGGTGTTATTGCTCACAAACAGAAATTTTAAAAATTTTATAAAAATTATTTTAAGGAAACTTGTCCTCGAGTTTTTTTTCAGGTAAAATGCGACACACAAAAATATATTTAACTATGTGTATTTGAAGACATGTTCAGTGTGTTCGTTTACTCGAATTTCTTACTACTTTTACTACAATTGCAAAGTTTTGTTTACTTTTTGTATTGAATTTTTCCAGCTGTAGTAAATATAGTAATTTCCCAGCAGAAATTCGGAAGCGGTAAAAATGAGTAAAAATGATTAGTGCTTATTTTCTGCTTCGTTTACTGCTTCTGAGGATTTATGGCTTGCAGTAGTGTGTTAAAAAAGGCAATATAGTTTTGTTAACCACACTTTTTCGCTCTAACAAAGCACGAAAGAATGACAATAACAACCGAATTTACTAGCTAAAAGCTGTGATTTCATACCATTGTTTGGAGCTATGATAGTAGCGCATATCGGATATCGAAACAAGTGCTTTCACGCGAGCTATCTCGAACAAAAATCATGCCTTATATCACCAATAATGCAAGCGCTCACTATTTTCTTTCCCTGACGAATCTGCTTCCAAGCAAGCAGTATTTTTTGCTGGGTTGTATTAAGTAAACGAACAAGCTTAACCGATACCTGAATTTTTACGTTTATGTTAGTTTTAAATAAATATAATTAAAAAAAACATTTATTTTTAATTGCATATTTTTTGGTTTTTAGTGCATATTTCGTTATAAATGCATATTTAAGTGAATATTTTCCATTTTATAATGCATATTTTAAGCGCATATTTTCGATTTTTTAGTGCATGAAAGTCCTTGCCCTGGTGATAACCAACTGATACAATTATATCGGGCCATTTTTCGGATGAAATGGTATATGGATCACATTAAGTTATATATTACCATATAAAGCTCCATATTAATTTTTTTTAATAGGGTTATAATAAAATAAAAATGTATTTCCTAAAAATAAAAATATAGTGTTAATTAATGTTAATATACAGTAGGTTTAAGTTTAACATCCCAGACAGAAAAATATAATCGGCACAATGCTGGTAAACCGTTGGCGATGGTCAGAACGTTGCATTATCTTGGCAAAAAAATAGATTTCAAAAAACATTTTTGAAAAAATTGAGAAAACTTTTTTTAATATTTGCTTTTAAAAACATGAAATTTAACCCAGTCCACCAGATTGTCAGCCAAGACCTCTACACTCTAATCTAACGAGACTTGTTATAGATGTGTGATAGCTACAAATTAAATGAATGATAAAAGCATTTCGAGCTAACTTATAAGCATCGAAAAAAGGTATTCCAGAAATTATTAAATGTATTTTAGAAAATTTTAATTGTATATCACAAAATATTATTTGCATTTCAGAAACTACAATATTACGCAAATTTAATTATTTATTTAGTTGTGTCCAGAAATAATGAAATCTATTTCAGAATTTCATAGCTAATAGAGAAAAATTTCTCAAATACATTTCATAATTTCGGAAATACGATTGATAATTTCTGAAATACAGTTTGATAATTTCTGAAATACAGTTGTGAATTTCGGAAATACAATTAATAATTTCTGAAACACAATTGATAAAACTGAACTTCAATTGACTAGTTCTGAAATACAATTCATAAATGTGAAAAATAATTGATGAGTTCTGAAACACAATTGATAAAACTGAAATTCAATTGATTATTTCTGAAATACAATTGATAAATCTTAAAACAATTAATACAATTGGAAATGGTGTAGAGCGTCAAAAAGATGTAAATAAAATTATTTTATTCAAAGATTTCAATTTAATAAAAAAATATATAATTTATAGAAAAAAAATTTTAATTTTATAAAAAGAAATTCATTTTGTAAAAGAAATGCATATTGAACTCGTTACCTTCTGAGTTTAAACCTTATTTTAAAAAAAATATTGTAATTTTTATACAATCAGTGCTCTGCCAGTCTATTATTTTTTGAACAGTTGGCAATATATGTCTGGTATCTTATTTAATCCCAAATAAATGGAGATCTTACGTAGTACCCAAATATAATGCGGCATCTAATTTTATCTGTCATTTTTATGGATACTTTTAGATGTCAATCCCCAAATATATTGCTGTTTCTAATTCGATCTGCCATTTTAATACCGAAATAAATTGCTGGATCTAATTAGATCTACCATTTTTCTGATAAATTGAGATCCAAGTTTATCCCCAAATATATTGCTGGATCTAATTTGATATGCCATTTTTCGGTTAAATTTAGATCTAAGTTTATCCACATATATATTGCTGGATCTAATTCGATCTGGCATTTTTCGGATAAATTTACATCCAAGTTTATCCCTAAATATATTGCTGGATCTAATTCGATCTGCGACTTTTTCGGATCAAATTAGATCTAAGTTTATCCACAAATATATAGCTGGATCTAATTCGATCTGCCATTTTTCGGATCAAATTAGGTTTTACTAAATCCCAAAATATATTGCTGGATCTAATTTGATCTGCCAATTTTCTATTCAATTTATATCCAAGTTTATCCACAAATATATTGCTGAATATAATTCGATCTGCCATTTTTCGGGTAAATTTAGATCTAAGTTAATCCACAAATATATTGCTGGATCTAATTTGATCTGCCATTTTTCAGATCAATTTATATCTAAGTTTATCCACAAATATATTGCTGGATCTAATTCGATGTGCCATTTTTCGGATCAAATTAGATCTAAGTTTATCCCCAAATATATAGCTAGATCTAATTCGATCTGCCACTTTTTCGGATCAAATTAGATATACGTTTATCCACAAATATATTGCGGGATCTAATTTGATCTGCCAAAATTGAGATCAAATTAGATCTAAGTTTATCCCCAAATATATAGCTGGATCTAATTGGATCCGCCATTTTTCGGATAAAATTAGATCTAAAAATATCCGAAAATATATAGCTGGATCCGCCAATTTTCGGATCAAAATAGATCTACGTTTATCCCCAAAGATATCACTAGACCTCCCAATTTTGAGATATAACTTGATCTTAGTTTATCCCCATATATACAATGGGATCTAATACGATATGATTGGATACACCCAATTTTGAGATCTAATTGGATCAGCTAGATATTACAGCAGATCTTAAACAATATCAAATTGGATATAATTAGATAATGCGCGAGATCAATTTTTTTTACTCGGGTATATTTGGCACTATATATAGTGGGATATATTATCACATCTGGAACTGTATTAAAAATTTTGATCATGAGTTACCATATATGACCAAATATTGTTTAAATGGTATTATATATATTAATATATGGTTTAAATGGCACCATGTATGGTAATATATTGTATAAATGACACCATATATCAATATATATGGCACTATATATAGTAGCATATATTATCATATCTGGAACTGTATTAAATATTTTGTTCATAAGGTACCATATATGACCATATACTGTTTAAATGCCACCATATATGATAATATGTGGTTTAAATGGCACCATATATGATAACATCTAGTTTAACTAGCGCCATATATAGTTATATATTCCCGGTGACAAATGTCCATATATGAACATTTATGGTTCAACCATATATGTATGGATCCGAAAAATGAGGTAACACCTAAGTATATGTTCATATATCGACATATATGAACATATACATTTATTAAATATATGCGAATACATGCGAACGTTGCTGTCCTTTATTATAAGGTTGTACTATAGATATGAATTTATGTATGACATTCGAATTAGGCGCTACATATGTTCCTTTTTTTATTCATGGCATTAAATATAATTCCATATTTATTAGGGCGGGTCGATTTAATAATCGCCCATGGCTCGTATTCTAGGGATCAAAATAAGAAACTTTGCCGAAGGAATCATACCTCTAAAACGAATTCTACTACCCCCCAACTGTTGACTTTTGTCCCGTAGGGTCAAGTTTTGAAAAATCCCACTTTGACCCATTTAGGGTGCCCCAATCGAGTCCAAATGTATGACCGACCCCCACTAACTTTGGAGGGCCGATCCACCCATGCCAGTGGCACACCCCCTGGAACTCCCCTGGGGGGTTCCCCATACAAACATTTTAAAAAATAACCATTTTTGGCACTGAATTTTATTATTTTTTATTTATTCCAGCGCTTGGAGCTCACCAATGCGACTGGTAATCAAACTTGGAAAAGTACGTCTCTGCTTGGATGCTCGAAGGATCAACGAGGTGACACTGAAGGACGCCTACCGCCTGCCCAACATCGAAGGTATTTTCGCACGCTTACCCAAGACAAACATCATCTCAAAAATTGACTTAAAAGACGCATACTGGCAGATTGAATTGGACCAAGAGTCAAAGGAAAAAACCGCCTTCACCGTCTCAGGACGGCCATTATACAAGTTCACGGTGATGCCATTCGGGCTTTGCAACGCCCCACAAACGATGTGCCGGTTAATGGACGAAATAATTCCGGCGAACTTAAAGCATTGCGTATTTGGCTATTTGGATGACGTTTGTGTGGTTTCGGACACTTTTGACACCCACCTGACCATCTTAGTCAGATTAGCGGAACAATTCAAAAAGGCGAATTTGACCCTCAATATCAATAAAAGTAAATTTTGTGTACGGCAAGTGAAGTATTTAGGGTATGTGATTGGTGACGGATCCAGAAAAGGTAGAATCCATTCTCAGCTGGCCTTCTCCGAAGACTCTAAAACAGGTGAGAGGATTTCTTGGTTCTTCCGAAGTTCTGTCAAAAAAGAAGAAATTTGAGTGGACCGCGGAAGCAGAAAAATCATTTAAAAAAATAAAGCAACTTTTAACAACAGCCCCAGTCTTGAAAAACCCCGATTTTACTCAGAAATTTTATGTCCATTGTGTATAATTACGGGTTAAGGGGATTTAAAAATGGCTACGTTCCTATGTACAAGTCCTACTTAGAGGGAACTTGTACATATGTATAAATGAAAAGATGGAGGTTTTTTTTTTCTTTGTAACATTATAAAATTTTTGGGTTTATTTAACTTTGGGTTAACAAATTCAGGTTAAAGTTTAACATTAGGGTTTGTACAATTCATAAATTTATAATTTTATTTGCTTAAGAGAATTTTCTTTAAATTTTAGCAATGTTCACAATTTCACAAATTTAGGTTTAAATTTTTACTTTAGATTTAAGTTTTAACATTAGTTTTACGTTAACCGAGTAAAAAAAATTATATATAATCATATATGGCATATATTACAATATATAATTATACATGTCGTTATGTATATCCATATATAATTATAGATGACGTTTTTTCACAAAATTTTTCCTTATATTATGCCATATATAATTTCATCTAATTAGATATCGGCCTTCATAATATTAGATATGGCATATATAATTATATATTACATGACATGGTTGATCTTATTGCATATATAGTTATATATAGAACTATATCTTAATATATATGGTGGCATTTTAGCAATATATAATTATACATGGTATCATTTAAAAAATATATAATTATATATGGTGACAGTTAAACTAGATATTATCATATATGGTGCCATTTAAACAATATATGGTCATATATGGTACCTCATTAACAAAATCTTTAATTCAGTTCCAGATATGATAATATATGGTACTATATATAGTGCGATATATATTTATATATGGTGCTATTTAAGCAATATATTATCATATACGGTGACATTCAAACCATATATTATCATATATGGTGCCATTCAAACCATATATTATCATATATGGTACCATTTAAACCATATATTATTATATATGGTGCCATTTAAACAATATATGGCCATATATGGTACCTCATGATCAAAATTTTTAATACAGTTCCAGATATGATAATATATGATACTATATATAGTGCCATATATATTTATACATGGTGTTATTTAAGTAATATATTACTATATATGGTGCCATTTAAACCATATATTATCATATATGGTGCCATTTCAACAATATATGCTCATATATGGGACCTCATGAACAACATTTTTAATACAGTTTCAGATATAATAATATATGCTACTATATATGGTGCAATATATATTGATATATGGTATCATTTAAACAATATATTACCATATGTGGTGACATTTAAACCATACATTATTATATATGGTGCCATTTCAACAACATTTTTAATACTGTTCCAGATATGATAATATATGCTACAATATATAGTACCATATACTTTGATATATCGTATCATTTAAACAACCCGAATAAAAATAGTTACATATAGTCATATATGTGATTAAGTTATATCTGTATAAATATACAGTTTCATCCAAAGAATGGCCCGATATATTTTTATCAATTGTTTATAAATTTTTATCTAATTGTATCAGTTTAGATCAGACCTGATTAAATTATGTGTTAGTCAGATGAAATTGTATCCGATTTTTGACTTGATGCAATTTTATCGGTTTATATGTAATGGTGTCAGGTTTGATCGTAATTGGTTCAATTTTATATAAATAAAATATAATTGTATCCAACATTTACCTTATACAATTGTATTAAAGTTTTAAACTGATATCAGGTCAAAATTGGGATATAACTATATAATTTTGTATACAAATATATCTATTTGGACCTAAACTGATACCATATGATATAAACCAATAAAATTGTATCAGGTCAAAAATCAGATACAATTTCATCTGATTAACACATAATTTAATCATGTCAGATCTAAATTGATACAATAAGTTAAAAACTGATAAACAACTGATACAATTTTATCGGGCCATTTTTCGGATCAAATGGTACATGGATGACTCTAAGTTATATATTACCATATAAAGCTCCATATTATTTTTTTTAATAGGGAACATACCATATATGGTGCCATTTAAACAGTATATTGTCATATATGGTGCCATTTAAACAATATATGGTCATATTTGGTAACTCAACTACAATATTAACTGTATTTCAGAAGCTATTAATTGCATTTCACAAATTTTAAATGTATTTCAGAAATTATGGAATGTATTTCAGAAATTATTAATTGTATTTCAGAAATAATCAAATCTACTTCAAAACTTGTTGATTGTTTATCATAGTTAATAGAGAAACTTTCTAAATTACCTTTCATAATTTCTGAAATACAATTGATAATTTCTGAAATACAGTTTGATAATTTCGGAAATACAATTAATAATTTCTGAAACAGAATTAATAAAACTGAACTTCAATTGACTAGTTCTGAAATACAATTCAGAAATCTGAAAAATAATTGATAAGTTCTGAAATACAATTGATAAAACTGAAACTCAATTGATTATTTCTGAAATACAATTATTAAATCTTAAAAACAATTAATACAATTGAAATGGTGTAGAGCGTTAAAAAGATGTAAATAAAATTATTTTATTCAAAGATTTCAATTTAATAAAAAATAAATATATAATTTTATAAAAAAATTTATAGAAAAAAAAATTTTAATTTTATAAAAAGAAATTCATTTTGTAAAAAAAATGCATATCGAACTCGAGACCTTCTGAGTTTAAACCTTATTTTAACAAAATATTGTAATTTTTATAAAATCAGTGCTCTGCCAGTGTATTATTTTTTGAACAGTTGGCAATATATGTCTGGGATCTTGTTTAATCCCAAATAAATGGAGATCTTACGTAGTACCAAATATAATGCGGCATCTAATTTTATCTGTCATTTTTATGGATAGTTTTAGATGTCAATCCCCAAATAAATTGCTGTTTCTAATTCTATCTGCCATTTTAATACCTAAATAAATTGCTGGATCTAATTCGATCTGCAATTTATGGGAAAAATTAAGATTTTACCAAATCACTAAATATATCACTGGATTCAATTCGATCTGCAACTTATTGAAAAAGTTAAGATCTTACGCAATCCCGAAATATATTACTGGATCTAATTTTATCTGTTATTTTTTTCATAAATTTAGATCTTACATAATCCCCAAATATAATCCTCGATCTTATTCGATCTGCCGTTTTCCAGATAAAGTTAGATACAACTTAATCCTAAAATATATATGTGACCTTCTCCGAGAAAAGGGACCTAGTGTGTGAAAATTAAGTTTTGAGAAGAACGCATTTAAAGTTTCATAACGCATTATCACTTTAAACACACCTTCAGTTGGGAGATGCGATTTGGTATGGTTAGGTGCCTCAACTCATTTCATCTTATTCTACACCCTTTTAGGTACCAGAATCCACTCTTAAGTCCAAACCCGTTTTTTGACACACTAGGTCCCTTTTCTCGGAGAAGGTCACATATATCTAGATTGCTGGATCTAATTCGATCTGCCATTTTTCGGTTAAATTTGGATCCAAGTTTATCCCCATATATATTGCTGGATCTAATTCGATCTGCCATTTTTTTGATAAATTTAGATCCAAGTTTATCCCCAAATATATTGCTGGATCTAATTTGATCTGTCATTTTTCGTATCAAATTAGATCTAAGTTCATCCACAAATATATAGCTGGATCTAATTCGATCTGCCATTTTTCGGATCAAATTAGGTCTTACTAAATCCCAAAATATATTGCTGGATCTAATTTGATCTGCCAATTTTCTATTCAATTTATATCCAGGTTTATCCACAAATATATTGCTGGATCTAATTGGATCTGCCATTTTTCGGATAAATTTAGATCTAAGTTAATCCACAAATATATTGCTGGATCTAATTCGATGTGCCATTTTTCGGATCAAATTAGATCTAAGCTTATCCCCAAATATATTGCTAGATCTAATTCGATCTGCCACTTTCTCGGATCAAATTAGATATAAGTTTATCCACAAATATATTGCTGGATCTAATTCGATCTGCCAAAATTGAGATCAAATTAGATATAAGTTTATCCACAAATATATAGCTGGATCTAATTGGATCCGCCATTTTTCGGATCAAATTAGATCTAAAAATATCCCCAAATATGTATATAGCTGGGTCCGCCAATTTTCGGATCAAAATAGATCTAGGTTTATCCCCAAAGATATCATTGGACCTCCCAATTTTGAGATATAACTTGATCCTAGTTTATCCCCATATATACAATGGGATCTAATACGATATGATTGGATACACCCAATTTTGAGATCTAATTGGATCAGCTAGATATTACAGCAGATCTTAAACAATATCAAATTGGATATGATTAGATATTGCGCGAGATCAATTTTTTTTACTCGGGTAGATTTAAGTTTTAATTTGGGTTTAAGTTTTATTTTCCCTTTAGATTTAGGGTTTTAATTTTATATTTAAGGGTTTTTTCTCAAATTTAAGCAATTTGGGTTAAGTATTGGCACTCTCACTACTTTCAAAACTGCGACACGATCAAAGACGACGTTGTTAGTTCGATGGATTGAATATTTTGATTGTATTGGCTGCAGCTTTTTGACATGCAAATGTCATTAGGTGGGAAGGGTTGGTGTTGGCATCCTTGGTACCATGGTATGGTACCTTTTGTTCGCCAAGTGAACACATTGTGATGCAAGCGACTTCGGCATTGGGGCGGTATTGATTCAACTAGACGGGGAAAATAACGAAAACCCAATCGCCTTTATGTCGAGGAAACTGAACTCCGCGCAGCGTAATTATTCAGTAACTGAAAAGGAGTGCTTGGCTGCGATAGAGGCGATTGAGCGTTTTCGTTGTTATATAGAGCTTCAAGAATTAGAACTAATTACGGATCACAGTAGTTTGAAATGGTTAATGAGGCGGCGAATTTAAAAGGCATATTGGCCAGATGGGCCCTAAAATTACAAAGTTACAAATTTAGTATTACCCACCGAAAAGGAAAAGAGAACATAGTCCCCGGCGCGCTTAGCAGGATGCATGAGGCTGAGGTTGCTGGTATAGAAGACATAGGCTCCGAAGTCGACTTAGAGTCCCCACATTTTCTAGATTTCGATTATATTGATTTAGGAACAAAATTTTATGAAAACTCTCAGATTTTTCCGGACATTAAAGTGGTTGATAGATATATTTACATTCGGTTAAAATTCGCGACTGGTATTGAAGAGGATGACCAAAAATCTTGAAAGCTGTGGATTCCTGAAGGACTCAAAGAGGATATTCTAAAACGATCACATGATTCCGTTCTTGCGGCACATGGTGGGATTTCTAAAACCTTACAATTGATAAGAAGAAATTTCTACTGGCCCAGATTGGTATCGGACGTGCGGGAATATATAGGACGATGCGAAATCTGCAAAACAACTAAAGCCACCAACAAAATATTACGACCAGAAATCGGTCAAATGGCTCTATCAGTTAGACCCTTTCAAAGAATGTATGTTGACCTGTTAGGACCATATCCACGCAGCAAGAAAGGGTTTATCGGTCTTTTCATTATCTTGGATCACTTTTCGAAGTACCATTGGTTGTGTCCTTTGCGTAAATTTACTTCAGCTAATATTAACGATTTTCTAGAGCATCAAGTTTTTCACCATTATGGGGTTCCAGAAGTCCTTATAAGCGATAACGGAAGCCAGTTTAAGGCACATGACTTCAACGCTTTCCTAACAAGGTACGGAATAATGCACCCCTATACTGCCCTTTACTCCCCTCAGAGCAACGCCTCGGAGAGGGTTAACCGCTCCATAATAACGGCTATAAGAGCATATTTGAAATCTGACCACAAGGAATGGATGTGAATTAGTTGTGCGCTTAGAAATTCACTTCATAATTCGCTTGGAACTACGCCATATCATGCTTTATATGGGTTGGATATGATCACTCATGGTTCATCGTATAAGCTTTTGAAATCAATGGAATCTCTGGGAGAGCCAGCGATTTCTTTAAATCGCGACGATAAATTAAGCCTCTTGAGGAATCAGATTTCTAAAAACTTACGCAAAGCATACGAAATTTACGTTGGATCCTATTATTGAAGGGCTAGGCCCATAATATATTCTAAAGGTCAAATTGTGTATCGACGTAATTTTGCTCAAAGCGATGCCAATAAAAATTTCAATTCAAAACTAAGTCCAAATTTCATAAAATCTTGTGTAAAAGAAAACCTGGGGAACTGTTATTATGTTTTGGAAAATGTGGATAGTAAAGGCATTGGCACCTATCATGGCAAGGACATTAAAACGTGATTGATTTTTCCGGCTAATCTTTTCGAACAAGTTCATGAGATTATACGGTTTTGTAATGTACAATCACGTGTGGTGATCTCTTTTGTATGTTTTTTTCGTTTTTTTTTTTTGTAATGTCTACTTGGCTTCAGGCACTCAGGGAAACACCAATAAGATGTCCCCATGGGCTATCAGCAAAATAAATCAGCAGGACATTTTTTGTAAATTAGTTTGGTGCTGAAGGAAAATATCCCTGGAACTTTTGCTGTCAGCGCAATTTCAGCGAAAAAAGAAGAAAAAAAAGGAAAATAAAAACTGAGGGCTGATATACTTCAAATATAAATGGTTTTACTAATTTTTCTACTAACTTATTTTTTGAGTGTATTAGGATATGGTTAAACTAAGTCTTAAATTGGGTCGGTGAATTAGCCCTAGGTGTTGCTTTTCTGGAAATGTTAAAATCAAATTTGTATAACGTCTTCAAGGTATGTTTTGAATCACCTAATTATTTGGTTCCTGTATAAATAACACAGTACAACACTAAAAATGCATCGGGCATGCGACATATCAATTCTGAAAGATTTTATGATAAACATCACGATTGTGAACACCAAATTTCAAAATTAGCTCTAGTTTTTAAAATATTTTCAAATTTAACTTTTAGCAAAAAGACAGTTTTTTTGTTAAAATTTCTAATTTATTCATCCACCTGACTGAACCATGAATAATTTTTAATATGGTTTAAAAATATAGACTTTGGGCATTTGGAAACATATCAGTTTATTTTGATTAGATAAAGGATCTAGGATATAACTGCAATTAAAGTGAAAACTTCACTTATTTTCCTATTTTGCAAATCTAGTAAAATTCCTTAATCGGATTTGCAAAATTTTTACATATGACGTAAATTCATATTCCACTAAATTCTTTTTATCAAAAGAATCACAACTTCTGCATCAACATTTGCAGAAAATTCAATTTGAAATACACATTTTATATCTTTTTTATTTCAAATAAATTTTATATGAATTTACTATGGCAAAAGGAAATAAAATACATTTTTGAACATGCATATTTTAAAATCGTTATTTTTTCAAAATTTGCACTTCAATTATCTAAAACTTTGTTGAAATTGATTGGAAAACATACATATGTTTAATATTTCTGAATGGTTTTATCTGGGTTTTATATTTTAAGATTTGTTACAGACTCCTTAATTTTTAGGTATTAAAAAAGTCAGCCTTTTTCAGGTTTAGTCAATATTAACTATAAATTGAAACAGAAAATGCGAAATTTGTTTGATAAATTGGGTTACATGAGATGTTTACTAAAGTTACAAATTCAAATATTAGATATTCCTTTCATGGCGTATTATGTATTAACGAAATCGTGAAAAAAGAGAAATTTCAATTTTAAATGCATATATAGGGAATATTATCGCAGCTGTCAAAACGTACAATATATGAAATTAAAGGGCATATTGCATCATTTTAAAATGTTGCAAAAAAATAGCGTTATTACTTTCTATTTTATATTTTTTTGCAAAAAGTGAGTTTTATAGAATATTATATAAAAAAAAAAAATAATCTCATTAGTCATATAATTTTATATCTGGTTGAGAGGCATGGTGTATAATTGCACAGATTAATTTTGGATGTCATCCTCCAACTCAAATGGTTGCATCTACCACTTAAAGGGTTTTTGGAAACTGGGGCAAGTTCTATGTAACGACTCATATAAATTGAAACGAAGATTTAAAAATCTATCTATTCAAAACACCAGTTTTGGTAGAATATACGTTCCAACATCTGAAGCAGTTGCACTGCAACAGTCAAGAGTCCTAATCTTCTTCATTTCTTGTTTCATCATTGTGTAGCAATCGTAAAAGGTAAAGAAAATGCAAATAAAATCATGCTTAGTTGTCTCATATGTTTTCTAAAATCTAATTTCTTACTTATTAGGATATACTCTGAGGGATAATTCCCATGAAATTTTGTGGTTCGTGGAATATTCCCTATATCATGTAAGAAGGAGAGGGGATTTTAAATTTGCTTAGCTATCATGTTATTTTTATATTGTAACCAGTACTACAGACAAAACTAATCCCGGATTACATAATACCAAAAACAACGATTCGTGTGTTGTAAATCGTGCCACCAGAATAGTGTAATTTAAGGTAGACAGAAAGTGATTTTTTTATTCGAAATTGCGGTAAAAATTTCGTTAAAAGTGAAACGTAAGTTAAAACTTCTTTATCGGTAAATATTCATAATGTAAAATATAAAATTCGGTATGTGTAAAAATAGTTTTCTTACTAACTTGCGAGAAGAAAAATGAGATCGATTCGAAAATGTTGAAAAGTTAAACCATAAGTATTAAATTAAAATGATAACAACGTAAGATTGCACAGTGTCCCGGTTCGTAAGCTTAACAATGAATTGGAAACAACAAAATATAGCCAAAATTGGTAGTATGGCTAAAATGCGTGATTTTTTTTTTTAAATACCATTTTTAAAATCAAACGTAGAATAAAGAGAAATTGCGAAGAAATAATATAGGGACGTAAAAATTCTTAACGGAATATAACAATTACGATTAAAAAAAAAAGAATATAACACGAGTTAGAGAAAGAGATAATAGTTAAATTCAAAGCAATGCTCTTTTAAACAAAAGAAAACAATAAAACTTAGAAAAATACATTACAAAGTAAATTTTGGAAACTGAATTAAAGAGAGTTGTAACAAAATAAACTAACCTAAATCAGTAACAGAGCTATTTCTCGAGAAAAAAAAAGAAAACCAAAAAAGAATTGATCATTTTACTTTAGTGAGAACTAATTGCACATCCCTTTTATACTATTCAGCCTCCTGTACACCCGCACAGTTTAAAGGCCTTCCATCGAGCTGCTGTACATGTAAGTAATAACAATATTGTAATGAATAACCATCCCTGATAAGTATTTTTAGTACATTGTTAGTTCTTCATAGTCTAATAAGCATAGGATAATAAATAAACGGGGAGTCTATATTTGACATTAAAGAAGAGTGGTTTGAATTCGGATCAAATGTGTTACATGGCGACCGTGACATTCATTTTTTTTATTTTTTGTCAACCGGCATATAAGTGGATAGTGCAAAAAGTTTAGTGGAAAAAACAAGATATTGTAAATTATTTGGAAAACTAAAACAAAATATCTTTAACTACGATTAGAAAAACAATAAATAAAAAGTGTACGAGTTAATAAATTAAAGTTAAAAAAAAAACTATTCAAAAACTCGGGAAAAACTATTAATGAAGTATGGAAATGAAAGGAAATTTGTAATAAAAAATTGAGGAAAATATATATGTATTCAAAAGGAAATTTGTTTAAAAAAATGGGAAAAAATTTAAAGATTTTGAGAAACAGGAAAAAAACCAAAAAAAAAAATAGTTAAAAACTAAAACTTACAAACTAAAACGCAACTTGTACATATAATTTTAAAAAAGAAGGAAAAGTTCTAAAGAATTTTTTTTTTCAAGGGCAAAACTTTGCCAAAAGTAAAACAAAAAACAACAGTTAGAACAATAAAACATCTATAACAAAAAAGAACTGGTAAACGACAACACCTGCATCATCAACATGATCAACACAGAAGAGGAAAAAGTGATCGGCAAAAGGGGAGACGAAGAAACAATCAAGTGTTGTGTCAGTGAACAGAAAGAGTTCTGATTAATCTCAAAAGAAGAAAAAAACTGTGCTAATATTTTAAATGCTCTCTATTTCAAAAAAACAACGTTAAAAAAATACAAAGTTTTAAAATTGCAAAACATAATATAAAATTTAAATCCAAAAAGAAAGAGAAAACTTTGCGAGACCTAAGAAAAAGTGACATGGGTAAAAAAAATAGAAAAATAAAAAAATAGGAAAGAAACAAAAAAAGAACACACCAACAAACAATCATCAGTAACAATTACAACTACTAATTAAAACAAAAACAACAAAACCATATTAAAATCTACAAATAATCAAAAGTAAACAATAACAACAACTAACAACTATCTTTAGCAGCAATGAAAACTACAAGTAACAACAAAAACAACAAAATCATCTTTAAAACAACGTCAACGGCATTGTCAACCACATCCACAGCGGCGACGGAGGCGTTAAAGCGTAAATATGAAAAAACGTATATTATGAATATTGTTGGCGTGCGGCGTAAAATAAAACACTTTTTTAACAGCCTTTCTTTTTCGTTTACCGATTTTAAATTTATTTAAAACATTAAGTTTAATTTTAGGTTTTACAATAAATAAAGAGGCTTTAAAATGAAAATGTTAACAACCGCGTTTTACAATGTTAGAAAACCAACTAACTTTATTGTTCTTTTCCCTGTTTAGGCAGACAACTTTTATATACATATGTAAAAAAGTATTTGGTTGGTCTACGTGATCATATAAAACGGACAGTTATATTTATAAATACATGAGAAACTGCAAATAAGGAATAATGCATTTAACAAGATAAAAAAGAGTATTGGAATGAAAGTATATAATACAAAAGAAATGTTATAATTTTACATACATACATATGTGTGTTTGTAAGTTTGCAAATTTAAGAATTTAGTGGGAAGCATCCCAGTATTAATAAATGAATTTAACATTTAAGTGATTTTTTTTAAATAAATTTGTTTAAAGTAAATAATAAATGTTGGGTTTTTAATTTTTATTCAAAAAAATAAAAATTGTTTTTTTCGACCTTTTTATTAATTAATTAGAAATTTATTAATTCAGTTCGAGGCCAATTTCCTTATTATGAATTAACATAATAAGTACTTTTATTCCAAAAACTGCTATTTTTCTTCATCAGGATATTCTCCTAACAAATACTTCACAGAGTTTTTGCTTTCAAAAACCTCTAACACTTTCAGGAATGAAAAGACGATCGTTTCGGGGATTTTCCAAGTCCCCTTCTTCAGTTTTATTTAGAAAGTGGTGGCAATAGTGCAATGCAAATTGAAACATCAAAATTTCATATTAAACGTAGCCCCAGCAAAATATTGGTAATGACGCCTCATTACTATCTGCATTACCAAAAATGATATATCATTACCTTTTGCATTATTTTATAATATAAAATAATGACTTCCTAATAACGGGCTATTGTATTCATTGTTTCTAAATATAAAATAATGACTTACTCGTAATAGTTTAAATAAGTACTGTTTACACAGTTAAATTTTATACATTTTTATTTATTATATGTAAATATGTTTTGTATTTAAATTTTTATGACGAGTCCTAAAATCACGCACTAGAAAAAGTTAAATTTTTGTAAATGTATTTCTTTAAACTAATAGTATTTGTGTAACTCCTTATTTTTAAGAATGAAGTAAGCAATCGGATAACCACTTATAATTCCACTTTTTGTAAGGAGGTGTGTAACCACTTATTATTCAAAATCTCATAACTACTTATTTCTCATTTTTTTGTAAGCGAGCGGGTAAGCGTGACTACTTATAAAAACGACCACTCCAAACAAAAATAATGAGTTTAAACTCCAAAAAATAAGTTGTGCGGAGCTATGAATTTCTATTATATAACCACTTATTTGGTAATGAAAGATTTTGCTGGGAGTCTACTACATCAACGAAATGAGAATGGAGTAAATTAAAAACCCAACATTTTGACAACATTCGCAGTACTTCCTTGTAATTGACAAAGAAGTGGTAAAAATAAAACTTGTATTTTATTTGTACCGATGGTACGAAATACAAAAACAAAATTTTCATAATATTTCTATTGTTGGTTATGTCTTTGCAGAGACTTCGAAAACATATTTTATTGTTTACTCCATTCTCATTTCGTTGATGTAGTAGACTACGTTTAATATGAAATTTTGATGTTTCAATTTGCATTGCACTATTGCCACCACTTTCTAAAGAAAACTGAAGAAGGGGACTTGGAAAATCCCCGAAACGATCGTCTTTTCATTCCTGAAAGTGTTAGAGGTTTTTGAAAGCAAAAACTCCGTGAAGTATTTGTTAGGAGAATATCCTGATGAAGAAAAATAGCAGTTTTTGGAAAAAAAAGTACTTATTATGTTAATTCATAATAAGGAAATTGGCCTCGAACTGAATTAATAAATTTCTAATTAAGTAAATAATAAATGTTAAAATAATAAAATGATTGAAAATAAAATTATTATATGATTTCGGCGGCAACATTCTCCCCCTCGTAAATGAGCCCGTGGGACGATTTTACTCTTCATTATTGCCGACATCTAGTTTTGCTATCTTGACAGTTGGTCGCTGAAAGATACCATTTTTCGTTTGAACCTTCACCTGACGTACTTTACCATCCTTTGCCATGAGGGCTTCAATTATTTTGCCTTTTGGCCAACAATGTCGCGGAAGATTTTCATCAATTATAATGACGATAACACCCACTCGTAGTGGAGTTGTTTTTTCATGCCATTTTCCTCTTCTGATGAGTGTTGGTGCATATTCTTTTACCCAGCGATGCCAAAACTTATCCGCAAACAGCTTAGTTTGGTTCCATCGCTGCCGTAAATCAATTTCGTTGTAGTTTATGGGTTTGATACCACTTGATGAGCCCAATGATAAATGGTTTGGTGTAAGTGCCTCATCGTCACACGATTCCAGTGATACGAAAGTAAGTGGCCGTGAATTAATAATGAACTCCACTTCAGTAAGGGCACATTTTAGGGTTTCATCATTAAAATGCATGTGGGGACATATATGATACAGAGTAGTTTTGACCGAACGTACGAGTCTTTCCCAGGCTCCACCCATGTGGGGCGATGCTGGTGGGTTAAATTTCCACCTGATGCTTTCAAATGTTTTTGAAATCGTTTTATGATCCACTTCAGGACTAAATATTCTAGACGCACCTCTGAAATTTGTGCCGTTATCGGTGAATATTTCTCTTGGGGTTCCTCTTCGTGCCATAAAATTGTTGATACACATAACACAGGAACTGGTGTCGAGGCTGTGAGCGATTTCAAGGTGTACTGCTCGTACGGTGAGGCAAGTAAATAAAGCACCCCATCTTTTCTCCTTTCTTCTGCCCACGGCGACGTAAAGCGGTCCGAAGTAATCTATTCCCACAAATGTAAACGGCCTTTCGAAGCTTGCTAACCTAGCAGGAGCTACTGAAGACATTTGTGGCATAACTGGTACGGCATTTGAGTTTTTGCACATTTGACAGGATTTCCTTACGCTTTTGTAAAGTACTCGTAACTTGGGTATGAAGTATTTACTTTTAATGTTGTTGATGACGGACGTCAATTAACGGACGTTATATACACAGACTTCAGTAAAGCTTTTGATAAGGTCAACCATAGTCTTCTTCTTAGTAAACTTTCACTAATGGGTTTTACTAACAACATTCTTCGCTGGCTCGAGTCATACCTTATCTGTAGGAAACAAAGTGTTCGTTTTAATAATACAACATCCAAGGGCATCATCGTCAATTCTGGAGTACCGCAAGGAAGTCACCTTGGTCCAATCTTATTCTCACTTTTTATAAATGATTTGCCGTGTGCAATACACAATTGTAATGTATTAATGTATGCCGATGATGTAAAAATCTTCTTAAGCTACAAAAAACCTTCGGAAATGCTCAATCTTCAACTTGACTTGGATAACTTTTATAACTGGTGTAATATTAACCTCATGGAACTTAATTTAACAAAATGCAAGCACATGCGTTTTTCCAGAAAATGAAATTCTCTTGGTTTCTATACTTTTGGTGACAGCCAACTTGAATTAGTCAAAGAGATTTAGATCACATTATGTCAATGATAAACAAAGCTCGTGGAGTACTTGCTTTTATAAAGCGTTGGGCAAAGGAGTTCACTGATCCTATAATTACAAAGCAGTTATACACATCTTTGGTAAGACCAATCATCGAATATGGTTCCATTATCTGTGATCCTGATTATGATGTTCACATAAATCGAATAGAATCTGTCCAAAAAGAATTTTTAGTGTTCTGCTTAGGGAACTCAACTTGGAACCCTTCTGAAGCTCTTCCATCCTATTCAGTTAGACTTGAACGAGTTAAATTGCCTACACTAGAAAGCCGAAGAAAAATGCTTAACATTACGTTTTTAGTTAATTTGCTTAATGGTAATGTTTGTTCTGAATTCCTGCTTAATAATGTTAAATTTAACGTTTCGCAACGATCAACTCGCAATTTTACACCATTGTATCTTCAGGCCTTTCAAACAAATTACGCAAATTCTGATCCTTTTCGTAGAATATGCAGAGATTTTAATGAGATGTATAATTTTATTGACTTTTCTTTGAGTGTTAGTGTCATTAGCCTTATAATATTGTTTGTAATTAAATTAAATAATATTGTTTGTAATTAATTTAAATAATATAGTCTGTAAGGATTTAAAATCCATAGACTTAACTAAATAAATAAATAAATAAATAAATAAATGACGGTTTCATGTGACATATGATGAAATGTTTCATGTACGTAGCGAACAAGTAGAAATGTCACATGGTGATTAGTAGGCAGTATTATTACATCCTCATAGTTTAGGAATGGCCTTTGGCTCTTAATACGCCCTCGTCATCTAGAAATACATTTAAAGATATTAGTTTACTGTGTTTTTCAATACTCTTACCCTTTTTTAAATAACATATTTCTTCATGAAATTCGCTTTGCTGTGTTTTTCGGTACAAAGCTGACTTGGCTTGTTGTAGCATTTCGAATGAAATTTCCTCAGGTGGCTTACTTTTTCCGCATTTTGCTTTAATTTTACCCAAGTAGAGTATAAATGTAGCTACAGCTCGGTAAAGCTTTCTCCAGTTGGAAAAATCTTTAACGTTAAATGTCACGTTCATTTCATCTTTATTGATGAGCAGTAAATGATGTCTTCTTTCTTCTTTATTGCATTCGCCCAGATTATTGCAGGTTGGCCATGTAGACATATCTTCTTGGAGAAATTTAGGACCAGAAAACCATATGGAGACGTCCCATATTGTGAGAACCTTTGTTGCTAGATCCGCCGGATTCATTTTAGATGGCACCCATCGCCATTGCGTTACCTCTGTTGATTCTAATATTTCGCCAACGCGATGCATAACAAATTGTTGAAACCTTTTCGGATCCATTCGAAGCCATTGTAATACAGTTTTCGAATCAGACCAAAAATACTTGCCGGTGAAATTTATACGTGCAATATTTTCAACTTTTTTAGCCAGCCTTACGCCCACAACAGCAGCTTGTAGCTCCAGCCTTGGTATTGACATAGGATTTAACGGAGCAACTTTTGATTTGCCGGCAGCAATAGTGACGTCATAGTTGCCTTGGTACACAACTCGAACATAAGAAACTGCAGCATAAGCGTCTTCACCTGCATCAGTAAAAGTATGAAGCTCTACATGAGTCGCCTCATTAATGTTGGGAGAATAGCATCGAGGTATTTCAACAGAAGCTATGTGAGCAATAGCCGTCTTCCATTTTTGCCATTTCGGTAAAAGAGAGTTAACAAGTTCCATATCCCAATCGATGCCAGATCGCCAGACTTGTAGCATGATATTAGATCAAGTGGGTCAAAAATTGACATCAGCACCTGAAGTAGCTCTCTTTTTGTGGGAGTAATTTCGGTAGTGCATACTTCACGACGAAGTCTGGCAAATCTGAAAATATAAACAAAGGAGTCTTTATTAGGATCCCAATACATGCCAAGAACCTTTTCTGTATCTGCTAGATCTTTTGGAGTTTGATCTTGGGAATGACCATCCTGTAGATGCATGATGACCTTCTTGCTATTTGAAGACCAATTTCGAATGTGGAAACCTGCAGCAGCATGAATAGATTTAACTTGCGAAGCTAAATCGATGGCTTGTTGATCGTCGTCTACACTGTCGATGAAGTCGTCTACGTAGTGATTATGTTGAATTGATTCTACCGCTCGTGGAAAATTTTCTTTGAATTGTTCAGCATTGAAATCACGCACATAATGTGCTATGCATGGAGCACATGAGATACCGAACGTCAAAGCCCGCATTACATAAACACTTGGCTTATAAATGTCATCATTTGTATCCCACCATAGAAATCTCTGAGAATGCATATCGCTGTGTCGAACATTTATCTGGTGGAACATCTCGGCGATATCACCGCAAACTGCAACTTTTCCCACACGAAAACTAAGCAATACATCAGATAACGATTTTAATAGGTCGGGTCCACTGCTTATAAAGTCGTTGAGACATAATCCATTAGATTTGGCAGCGGCATCCCACACCATTCTTACCTTGCCGGGTTTGTTGGGATTTTTGATGATAAATATCGGTAGATACCAAACACGTTCCGAAGTTTTATTTATTCCGCCTTCACTTAACTTTACGGCATAGCCTTTTCGCAGCAAATTATCAATTTGATTTTGCAGCGTTGCTTTTAAGTTTGGCTCTTTACGCATTTTTTTATTTAGGCACATGAGGCGCTTGTAAGCGTTATTGTAGCTTTCAGGTAACACGCGAACATCGTTTTTCCACAATAGGCCTACCTCGTAATGTCCATCAATTTTTGACATGTAGTCTTTAAAATCTCCATCGCTTTCTTATCTTCCAAAGAAATTAATGACCTTTGAGGAGATTCTTCTATGTTAAATTTATCTTTAACCATTTTATGTAATTCATTGTAATGCTTTTCGCAATCACAGTGATGAATGTTTAGCCATTCACCTTGGCTAGTGCGTCCGCTATAGCCCTGGATTGTCCAGCCTAACCGCGTTTTTGTGGCAATCGGTTGATTCCACGGTCCTTCACGAATATTTAGAGGCACGGCGACACTCCAATTGTTAAGACCAATCAAAATGGTAGGTTTTACGTTTTTAAAAGACTGTATGGGCAGTCCACCCAAGTAGGGATATTTCTCCACCATTTCATTCATGAAACTGAAACTGATATCTGTGATCGGATAAATAAAGCTCGCATTGCTTTCTTCAAATTGCACAGAATATGGCGTGCAAACAACATCTCGAGGAGGACAAAATTACGCATATTTAATTGCAGTGTAAAATCTGTATTGCTATATGGCTGTACCACATGGAGCTTTACAAAACTGACATTGGGAAAGATCCAAACGTTTATTAGTCGATGTTTGGGGAAAATCCTTCGGATATACTGGCCGAATTGGATCTCAGACGAAGCTCTTTGGCAAAAGGCAAACTGTTGTCCAATCGAATTGGATGTACGTAAAGGGAAATGGACATGGATCGGTCATATCCTAAGACGACCACAAACTGAAATCGCTAGAGCGGCGCTTGAGTGGAATCCCCAGGGACAACGAAGACAAGGAAGGCCACGTAATACATGGATACGCTGTACCAGAGAAGAATATGAAACAGCTCGTAGAACCTGGAACCGAATTAAATCACTTGCCGGAGACGGAAATAAATGGAGAGAATTCGTTGACGCCCTATGTTCTTCGTGAACTTTTTATTTAAGTGTTATGTGTAAACTCTTTTTTTACTACGTAATTTAAATAAATAAAGGACATATATATATATATATATATTTCATTCATGTTCAATGTCTGCTGGGGTAGATCCAAATTTTCAACCGTATGCACAGACTGAAGTTTAAATTTCTCACCATGAATTTTCTTGACGAGTAGTATTTCCAGTCCACCTTAAGCATAACGATTGCTCCACACCATCGAGATCAAGTAGATCAAAAATTTCCTTCTCAATTAACGACACAGAAGAACCCTCATCAAGAAAGGCATATGTATCGATAAAACCATTTTTCTTATAAAGACGAATTGGCAAAATTCTAAAAATTTGTTTTTGATTTCTCTCAGTTGTGGAGTGTGAGTTAATTGTTTCACTTGTAGTGTTATTTGGTTGTGTAGTGTTGTTTTGTCGCGAAGACGATGTTGGTTCATTGGAATATTTATGCAGCAATCTGTGGTGTTTTATATTGCAGCTATCAATACCACATTCTCTTTTGGCGAAACATTTACCTTTGTGTTTATTTAAACAACTACGACACAAATTATTCTTCTTCACTATGTCCCATTTTTTTCTAATGAGAACTTTTTAAATTCTTCACAAACTGACACTTTATGATCACTATTACACACAAAGCACTTTAATTTAAATGGTTGTCCTTCCTCTGTATGTGTATTTATACTCGCGTTTTTAGATGTTGGTGCAACGGAAACAACTGTGCTTGCAGCATCGGCGATTTGAAAAATCCAATCACTAAACGTTTTCATTATTGGAACCTTACTATCTTTTGGGTACGTCGCCCAGTTTAATTTGTACTGGCTAGACAGCTTATCAACTAGTTCCTTCACAAGCATCGGGTTATTCATATAATCATACATTTCGCAGGCCTCTATGGTGGAATATATAATTTTCACACACAACGCAAAATCAATCTTAGACTCCAACTTATCTTTTGGTGGAGATATTTTTCGCGCTTTTTCAATTACCCGCTCTAAAATATGCTCCGGTCGCCCGAAACACATTTTTAAAGTTTGAATTATCTCTGGAACCATTTTAGGTAACATGAGCCTACTCTTTACCATATCCCTTGCCTTTCCTTTAAGACAGGCTTGTAGCCGTATCAAATTTTCTGCATCTGAATAACCTGCAACCGATGTACTATTTTTAAAGGTGCTTATGAACAACGGCCAATTCTCAGGATCCCCATTGAAATGCGGCAAATCGCTGGGAATTGCTTGGCGTGCAGCCAGTTGTGATGGCGTAGGACCAGAAGCAAAGTTCCAATTACTAGTTGAACTAAAAGGATTTTGTTGAATCTCACCTGTTTCACCAAATTGTGATAATATTTGATATTTTCTTTCAAGAAATTCTTGTTGCAATCGCTGCTGCTCCTCCAACAATTTTAGCTGTAAATCCATTTGCGTTGTTGAAGCCGCATTCTGCTGGTTTGGTACTGCCTTTTGTTGGTTTTGTTGAAATGGAAATGGTAAACTAGTAGCAGCAGTAGCTGTAAATGGTTTTGCATAAAACGGTCCTCCTGTAGAGTAAATTACTTTCGTGTTGTTGTTTTTCGCTTGTATGTGATATGTAGCTTGAGGCTGAAGTGGTGCACTTATTTGTGTGCTCGGTACCGACGTTGTTGGAGCTGCATTGCCTAATGGTAAAATCCTATTACCGATTTTTGCTGCGATCGTACTCGCCAGTTGCTGCGCCTCTCCTAAAGTTGTTGGTGACGACGCTGCTTGCGGCTGCCTTGGTAGACCGATAGAATTGCCTGTAGCTGGATTATTACCAACATGACCTGTGGTATCACCCCCTGTTGCTTCACCGTTGTTGGAATTACAACCTTCACAACTCCAACTTACATCAGCAACTCCGCTGTTTACTGCAGCACAATCATAATGATACCACCGATCACAATTGTCGCATTGTACCATGCGATCACTATCCACTGCACTACATTTATTACAATGATATTCACTTGTTTTGTTTTCAGACATTTTATTATTTTTTTTATTTTTGTCCTTTCACTGATCACTTAAATTTTTTATTTTATAAATGTAGCGCGACGCGATTTTAACGAAAATTTTATTAAGTTTTTTTTTTACAAATGTATTTTAATTTTAAAGAAATGTTGGCGTGCGGCGTAAAATAAAACACTTTTTAACAGCCTTTCTTTTTCGTTTACCGATTTTAAATTTATTTAAAACATTAAGTTTAATTTTAGGTTTTACAATAAATAAAGAGGCTTTAAAATGAAAATGTTAACAACCGCGTTTTACAATGTTAGAAAACCAACTAACTTTATTGTTCTTTTCCCTGTTTAGGCAGACAACTTTTATATACATATGTAAAAAAGTATTTGGTTGGTCTACGTGATCATATAAAACGGACAGTTATATTTATAAATACATGAGAAACTGCAAATAAGGAATAATGCATTTAACAAGATAAAAAAGAGTATTGGAATGAAAGTATATAATACAAAAGAAATGTTATAATTTTACATACATACATATATGTGTTTGTAAGTTTGCAAATTTAAGAATTTAGTGGGAAGCATCCCAGTATTAATAAATGAATTTAACATTTAAGTGATTTTTTTAAATAAATTTGTTTAAAGTAAATAATAAATGTTAAAATAATAAAATAATTGAAAATAAAATTATTATATGATTTCGGCGGCAACAAATATCTTATTGAAATTATTGTAATTATTATATATATTATAAATTATTATAAATATTATCATGTACAATTTCATGTAATTATTATTAAATCCTATTAACAAACGTTAGTATTACATTTATACTTACATATATTTATACAATAATCGTAATTAGTCTCATTATCACATTTATAAACATATTCCTAATCAAAAAAAAAAAAAAAAAAAAAAAAAAAAAAAAAAAAACAACAAAAACCTACAACGTTAATTATATTATTCTCTTAAATAAATACAAATACACAATATTTAAAGTAAAACATTTAGAAAAAAAAACGAAAAAGTTTTCTCAAAATGCTCTTCCAACTCATTTTTTCTCTTAACTACCTTACCAACAAGGCTAACAAAGGAAGAGTGGTATAGAAACCCACTGGTAAAATCAACTACCACCAGCCTCTTCTGCTCTTTAATTGTATATGCCAAATGGTTGTAAGAGAAACAGTTTTTAGTGTTTTATTGCGTATTTTTTAATATTAATAAGCCAAAATTGTGTGCTAATTATACAAAACTAAAGCGAAGAACATATCAAACAACACAAGTGTACTTTTCAATTTAATTAAAATTACTTAAAAACAAATAAAAATAATTAATTAAAATACCACCTTTTTTACGTTTTGCTATTTTGCACTGAAAATCTCTTAAAACAAGTTAAATTTTTCAGATGAGAGTATGGTAAAATTAAATTCTATATATTAGAGTAAAGTCAAGGAAAAAACAAAAGAGAAAAAAAAACAAACTTTAAGAATGGTAATTAAAAGAATGTATTCGTTGGATTTGTATCATATAACGATTATATTGATCGCGAATCGAGTAGGAAAAAGAATGTTAAATTTTAACAAATGTCAGAATTTGACAAAGAGAAATTTAACGAATTAATTTCTAGTTTTTATAAAATAAAAAAGCGAATTTTGCAAAATCGACCTCTATCCACAAATGAAGCAAAAATAAACGAATACGTTCACTTGCTAATTGATAATTACAATAAGATTTTGTCATATACTGGGTTGCATAAATCTGCGCTACCGATTTCGAAACAAAAAGAAACATACAATAAGATAATTCACTGTAGGGAACTACTAATTATATGTTTTGAGAAGTTAAATTGTAGAATAAAAGTTCCTCAGGACATTTATTCATTTGAATTAGTCGATGAAGAAGTAATGACGGAATCAGATTCGGAAGGAAAAGTGTCACAGAAAAAAGTAAATAACAATATTAAATCATAGGAATCAGAAATACAATGGCTTCCTTAGATAAGAAAAAATCCTTCATTAGCATGTGTGCTAATATAAGAGAAAATTATGACGGAAATCCGCTTGGATTAGAATCCTTTATGGACAAGGTCAATTTAATTCAAGATTTAACAGACGATGACCTAGGATTTACTTTTGTATCATTTATAAAATCAAAACTAGAAAGCAAAGCTCGCGGAGCTTTACCTGAAAATGTAGTTACAATTGACGAAATAAAAAACGCTCTGAGGAATAGTATAAAACCGGAAAATTCAAAAGTAGTTGCGGGGAAAATTGCGGACTTGCAAATAAGAAATAACAATTATTCAGATTTTGCGAAGCAAGCCGAAGAGCTCGCGGATGCTCTAGAAAGATCACTCGCTATGGAAGGAATCACGAAGTTAAAAGCACATGAAATGTCAGTCGAACAAACGGTTAGCGTATTCCGACTGAACGCCAGATCTGACCTAGTGAAATCAATCCTAGCATCGACTTCATTTACTGATCCAAGAGATGTCGTGGCAAAATTAATCGTGGAACAGACGAATGAGTCAAACGAACGACAAATTCTATCTTTCCAGTCACGCAGAAACAATCCAAATAATTTTTCCAATAGGAATCGTTATAATAACAATTTCAATCGAGGTAATAGTTATAGACGTGTTAATAATTACTCTACCAACCGAGGTAATTAGAATAACACAAACCGAGGTAATTACAATAACCACAGAAATTATAACTACAATAACCATCAGGGAAATAATTTCTCAAACCGTGGCAATAGTCGTTCTAGTAACAATAGAACCAATTCATTTCGTAATTCAAGGGCTCTGCCTTTAAACGCAGAGGCCCCTCAGCAGGAAATGCTGGGGAAACTGCATCTCCAATAATAACTGAAAATAGCCACCTGCCAACCAAATCAGTTTTCAGCCTAAACCTAAACTTTTCAGACTACGTAAATTTAACATGTACAGGGTCAAACAAATACAACAGTTTTTTAGTCGATTCTCAAGCGGACATATCTTTGATAAAAGTCTCACGTATAAAACCATATATCAAATTAGATAAAAGTAAAATTATAAATATTACAGGCGTGACAACACAGTCCATTTCAACATTAGGTACAATTTGCACCAACCTCATTGTTCAAAGTTATTTCATTCCTCAAATTCTACACGTTGTTGACGATGATTTCAATATTCCATCCGATGGAATATTGGGTAAAGATTTCCTCAAAGCATACAGATGCAACATTAACTACGAGAATATGTTAATTTCGTTTTGGTACGACAATAATAAATTAAAAATTCCTATAACACATGGCACAACCGATGAGAATTGCATAATACCGCCACGATGCGAGGTTTTTCGATTATTTAAATTAGGAAATTTAACCGAACCAGTTTTTATAGACACACAGGAAATTTGCGAAGGAGTATTTACATGCAGATGCATAGTTGACTCGGAAACACCAATTTTGAAACTAGTTAATGTAACCGATAAATTCAAATGCATAGAAAATTGTAATATAAAGTCAGAAAAGCTTACAAATTATAACATTTACACATTTAATGAAATCAAACCGGAAGTTGAACGTACTGTTAGGGTAAAAGAGTTATTGAAAAGTCAAATGCCAAAAGAAGTAGAAAAGCAATTAATGCCACTTTGCGAAAAATATGCCGACATTTTTGCATTAAAAGACGACAGAATGACCGTTAATAATTTTTATGAGCAAAGGCTAAGACTGAACGATTCCACTCCAGTTTATATGAAAAATTATCGAATGCCACATTCACAGAAGCAAGAAATCGATACCCATGTGAGGAATTTATTGAAAAACGATTTGATTGAACCAAGCCAATCGAATTACAACAGCCCACTAATTTTAGTCTCAAAAAAAGAGCATTGATGGACAGAAGGCATATAGAATGTGCGTTGATTATAGAGGAGTCAATAAAAAATTGATAGCCGACAAATTTCCACTCCCAAGAGTTGACGATATTTTAGATAACCTAGGACGAGCCAAACACTTTTCGATACTCGATTTATATTCTGGTTTTCACCAAATTCCACTCCACTCTGAATCTAGAGATATTACCTCATTTAGCACAAATTCAGGTTCTTTTAGATGGAAAGTCCTACCATTCGGACTAAACATTGCTCCTAACTCATTCTCTAGGATGATGTCTATCACCTTTTCGGGGTTGTCACCAGACCAAGCTTTTTTGTATGTCGATGACATAATCGTCATTGGTTGCAGTATGCAACATCACTTAAAAAACCTGAAAGACGTTTTTGACATCTTTAGAAAATTCAATTTAAAGATCAATCCTTATAAGTGTAATTTTTTCAGACCTGAGGTCACGTTTTTAGGCCATAAACGCACATCTGAAGGTCTCCTACCAGACGATTCAAAAATCAAGACAATCGAAAAATATCCTGTGCCAACTGACAAAGAAGCAGTCAAACGTTTTGTTGCTTTTGCGAACTACTATAGGAGGTTCATTAGGAATTTTGCCTTACTGGCAGCACCTCTAAATTATATTACACGTAAAAATGTACACTTCAGTTGGGATGAAAAATGTCAAAAGGCTTTTGAAAGTTTAAAGTTGAGTTTAAAATCTCCTACTTTGCTACAGTACCCAGACTTTACAAAGAAATTTATTATAACAGTCGATGCATCAAAATTAGGTTGCGGAGCGGTTCTAAGCCAAGATTTTGATGGAGATGACTTACCCATTTACTTTGCGTCAAAATCATTCAATAACGCAGAACAGAAAAAACCTACAATCGAACAAGAGCTTCTAGCCATTCACTTTGCGATAACACAGTTTAGACCATACGTTTATGGTACGGAGTTCAAAGTAAGATCGTATCACAGACCTTTAGTTTATTTGTTCAACATCAAGGATCCTTCGTCGAAGTTAACAAAAATTAGATTGGAATTATCCGAATACAATTTTGTAATAGAACACATAAAGGGTAAGGACAATGTAGCTGCAGACGCACTGTCGCGAATCCCGATAGATGATTTAAAGAATCCGGACAAGGATGTTTTTGTAGTGAAAACTCACGAAACGTCGAAACGAATCCGAGACGAGACACCAAGAGCAAAAACTAACGTAGAGAAAGTACCGATATATGACAAATTTTCACATGAATTTTCAAAGAAAATACCAAAAATCAGATCTGAGCTTTTCTATAATAATAACAAATTATCAAAATTACGCATTAACATTTATAGAAAATTTAGAATTGTACTATCTTTAAATTTTCTAATTGATAACGAAACATTGAATCTAGACGATGTGCTTTCGAGGCTCCAAAGAGAAGCCGTCAATCAGAATATTTTCATGATAGAATGGCCAAAAGATGATACATTTTTTACTATTTGCAGTTTACAAAATTTGAAAGACCGCTGCATAAAATTTTTAAAAGATATAGAAATCGTACTAACTGAACCAATTGAACAAGTACTTGGTAAAAGCGAAAAGGAAAAACTCATGACTGTCTATCATAATGATCCACTTTTAGGAGGGCATTGTGGACGCAGGAAGTTATACGCAAAATTACGAACGAAATATTTTTGGAAAAACATGACAAAAGATATAGCAACTTTTGTGAAAAATTGCGACAAATGTAGACATAACAAGGTACGACCAGGGAATATAGAGGAACTTATATTGACACCAACACCTATGCAATCTTTCGATGTAGTAGTTTTAGACACAATTGGTCCATTACCTGAATCCAATTATGGCAACAAATATGCGTTGACTCTAATGTGTGATCTTACAAAATATCTGATAACAATAGCAATACCTGACAAATCTGCTAACACTGTGGCTCGCGCAATATTTGAACATTTTATTTTAACTTACGGTTCAATGAATACTATTAAATCTGACTTGGGTACGGAATTCAAAAACCAAGTATTAATCGAATTATGTAAATTTTTAAAAATAAAAATAAAATTTTTAACGGCTTACCATCATGAAACAGTGGGAACGGTAACCACAGGGTTTTTAATGAATATCTTAGGTCATACATAAATGAGAATATTTCCAACTGGGATACCTATTTAAAGTACTTTACATTTTACCATAATACCACATCAAACACGGTATTCGATGACAAATTTTCACCATATGAATTAGTGTTCGCTAGAATTTCATCGCTTCCTACCGAAGTTCATAAGCCAATTGATCCAATATATAACATAGAAAATTAAAGCAAAGAAGTTAAATTTAGGTTACAGAGGACACACCAATTGACAAGGGATTTAATAGATAAACATAAAATACGTAATAAAGATATTTATGACAGACATGCAAGACCATTACGTTTGGAAATTAATGATCATGTTTTAATACGGAAACAGCCGTACGACAAGTTCAAGAGTATTAATGAAGGCCCATTTATAGTCAAAAACGAGTAAAAAGGTTAAAGTCGGGCATGCCGACTATACAATACCCTACACCAGTTTGGTGTATTGTTTGGATCCGAAATTCGAATGGGTTAAAATGGGGCTTATGTCAAAATTTTCTATAATGTGAGTCAGCGCACCAAATTTCATTAAAATATCTTAATATTTGCGACCTGCAGTTTGTAACCAAGCCAATTTTGGGGGGACCCTTATATGGGCACTAGTTCTAAACATGGACCGATGTTCACCAAAATCAATAGGCTTCGTCCTTGGGCCAACATAGGTCTATGTACCAAATTTCATCAAAATAGCTTAATATTTGCGACCTGCAGCGTATAAACAATATAATTTTGGGGGGACCCTTATATGGGCACTAGTTCTAAACATGGACCGATGTTCACCAAAATCAATAGGCTTCGTCCTTGGGCCAACATAGGTCTATGTACCAAATTTCATCAAAATATCACAATATTTGCGACCTGCAGCGTATAAACAGTATAATTTTGGTAGGACCCTTATATGGGCACTAGGTCTAAACATAGACCGATGTTCACCAAAATCAATAGGCTGCGTTATTGGGGCAATATAGGTCTGTGTATCAAATTTCATCAAAATATCTTAATATTTGCGACCTGCAGCGTATAAACATTATAATTTTGGTAGGACCCTTATATGGGCACTAGGTCTAAACATGGACCGATGTTCACCAAAATCAATAGGCTGCGTTAGTGGGCCAATATAGGTCTGTGTACCAAATTTCATCAAAATATCTTAATATTTGCGACCTGCAGCGTATAAACATTATAATTTTGGTAGGACCCTTATATGGGCACTAGGTCTAAACATGGACCGATGTTTACCAAAATCAATAGGCTGCGTTATTGGCCCAATTTAGGTCTGTGTACCAAATTTCATCAAAATATCTTAATATTTACGACCTGCAGCGTATAAACAGTATAATTTTGATAGGACCCTTATATGGGCACTAGGTCTAAACATGGACCGATGTTCACCAAAATCAATAGGCTGCATTATTGGGCCAATATAGGTCTGTGTACCAAATTTCATCAAAATATCTTAATATTTACGACCTGCAGCATATAAACAGTATAATTTTGGTAGGACCCTTATATGGGCACTAGGTCTAAACATGGACCGATGTTCAAAAAAATCAAACTTGTTCGTCCTTGGGCCAACATAGGTCTGCGTACCAAATTTCATCAAAATATCTTAATAGGTGCGACCTGTAGAGTGCGCACAAGATTGCATGGACAGACAGACAGACGGACGGACGGACGGACAGACGGACATCGTTAAATCGAAATAAAAAAAAATTCTGAACCGATCGGTATACTATAAGGTGGGTCTACGATCAATATTTTTTGGTGTTACAAACATCAGCACAAACTTATAATACCCTGACCACATAGTGGTGTAGGGTATAAAAATCGACAATTGTAATGTAACAATATATGATAAAACAACAAAAAAGGAAAAAACAATTCATAAAAATAGGATAAGAAAAGCATAAAAACAAAGAAACGATAATGATACATTTTTGTAAAACTTATTTTTGTAATTCTTTAATTTTAGATTAAAATCATTTCTTCATACCTTAATTGAAACAAAAACAAATTAATAATAATTTTTTATATCATATTTTGTAAAATAAATATAGGAAAATTGAATTTAATGAAAAATTTAAATTAAAGGAAAAAAAGGAAGAGGAAGAAAATGCTAGTATTCATTATTAGTAGTAATTTATTATTTTTGTATAAGACATAAAATTGAAATCTATTAAAATTGGTTTATATAATTCTAACTATCTAAATATTTTTGATTGTATAACAAACAGAAAATATATATATATTATGTTTATAATTAAAAATTGTAATTTAAGTTTCGAAAAAGCAAGAATTAAACAAGCCTGGTACCCCTTGTTTATTTCTTCCTTTTTTGTATAAAAAGGGAGGTGTAATGAATAACCATCCCTGATAAGTATTTTTAGTACATTGTTAGTTATTGATAGTCTAATAAGCATAAGATAATAAATAAACGGGGAGTCTATATTTGACATTAAAGAAGAGTGGTTTGAATTCGGATCAAATGTGTTACAATATTATTCTCATTAACGGTGTTATATTAATTTAACATTGACGTGTTAAAGAAAAAAACAAAAACATAGAGTGACATAAGAATAAAACTACTATTTTTTGTTTATTTAAATTTCTTTGACAAGCAAATTCTGTGTGAGATTAATGATACTACTTGTATTAAAGTTCAATGATACCAAAGAATAAAAAAAATGTATATTGCATAAACAGCAATGGTAGGGGTATAATTGTTCGATGTGCCCGTATTTTTGCGAAGTAATTTCTTCATTTGTCTGAAGGTTTTAAATTTTAAATTAAATTTACAAATTTTTTTTAAGCCTTAAGTATAATTATCCGGAAGCTTGGACGAAATCGAGTTATTGCACTCAACTACTTAAGTTAAATTTAAACTATATTTTATTATTTAATAATTAGAAATTTCTTTTATTAAAAATTTTTTTTAATCCAATTAATGTTAAAAATGGTGCACACAAATTTTTGCTGAGCTCTTTGATAATGATTTTCAGACAAAGGGGTGATACAGATGAACAATTGTATTCTTTTTGGTTGTTGTTTTGCTAAGGTTTTTTTTTTCTTTCTTACTTAAAAATAAAAACTTACAATTGCTAAAGTGTATTGATGAAAATCACGAATGTTATACTGAAATACTAAATCGATAATCAACATTTTTTAATGTTAACTATACGAGCACCCTATAATCGGGATTATACTTCCTGTGCAGTTTGATGGTGTTATTGTCATTTTTTTTTATTATAAGTATAACATCTAGATTAATAATATTATTTAGAATTTTGGGGAAAGAATTTCTTTTTATTCTCCTTTATCATTGAATATTTATGTATGAAATTGATCATAATATTCTCAGTATAATTACATTTAGTTAAAGGTTTTAAATTTAAGAATAAATTTTAATATGAATTATTGAGAGGAATAAACCAGTGTTTTAATATGGCTTGCTAACGTTATAAAGATATTTCCTTAGGGTATATGATAGGATAATTTTAGTTTCGGGTTTCCACCACTAAATTTGGCGCATTGGGAACATGGTTGGGAGGGCAACGAGCGCTGGGCGAACATCTACCCCATTAACGCGTTTTTGACATACCGATTTATTTTGAATTTCATTGCCATAGTATGATTATTTATCTGATTTTATTGGGGATTTATAGAAATAGATGTAATTTGGCCCATTATTCCATGTTTGTAGCATATTCTCCTTAGGGACTCTATATAAATGTATAGTAGTGTAGTTTGGTGTAGGTAGGGTCAAGAACCTCCCCAGCCGCTGAAGCTAGTCGTATTGAAGGGTCCCGTCGACTCTACCACACCAAACCTGATGATGAGTAGGTTGGACTTTTGGGCAGAAGTTGGAGTAAAATATGGTAATGCTGGGATCCCTTGTGCTTTTATAGGATTTTCAAGCAAGTGCATTGGTGGTTTTGTGATAGCAGTCCCTATTTTAGAGTGATTACGATTTTTAGTCGTCACTTGGACAGGTTGTATCCTCATTACCCTAAATTTGTGTATCCATTTTCTATCATCTTATTAGAACAAGATCGAATTTCGTCCTCGAAGTTTTAGTACATTACAAAATGGCGCACAACGTGGGGCCGGATAAAGTCGATAGGTTAGACATCCAGGGGTGGGTAACTTTGTCGAGGAATCAGGTCTCCTCCAAGGGGTTACAGTTCCGACGTCGCCATCATTGATAGTGGTTTCCTTGTAGCTCCTGTGTAGCAGGAATTTCTGTTTTCACGAAAAAAAAGAAGGAAATTATTATATTTTTTTCTTTTCAGTTAACTTTGGTTCAGAATAGCGAGGTTTTTGGTTTGGCAATTTAAGGAGTGTTGATCGGTTGAAATAAACTTAAATCTTTCTGTGAATTCGACTATCTGTTGATGAAAAAAGTACTGGTCGATTTCGACCAAAGGCTCTTTGAGATTATTTTTCTTCTAACATCACCCTTTCCATTGCATAAATTAAGAATCCTGCAGACTTTTTGAATTTGTTCAAGTGCAACGACTCTTGGGTGAACGACCATTAAAGTAATTATCAAAATTATACTTCTTATAGCGTGTTTTGATCCTGAATGGTTCTTTCACATGAAGGGTTATTTCAATTTAATTCATTCAATTAAGTCGGGATTCCATAGCCCAGTTTTGTTTTTCTCATATGCTATAAATTGCTAAAGAAATTAGCGTTTTTCTCTAGAAAATTTTATGATAATTTCTTTGCAACAGGGAAGTATGTTCATATAAAATTAATTTCGTTGTTTTCAAAGAAAAGGAAATGTAATCTTTATGATTAACATTTGGAATTATCCTTCATTATCCCATAAATAAGGAAAGTCAGTTTGATGAGATTTTTGTTTTTTTTTTTTATTTTTACTTGTGATCTGTTAAAAAGATCTTGAGAAATTATCTTTACTATTTTAGCTCTTTAATTATATTGAATATAGTTTGTATGTAATATAAGTACATCCGTTAGCTGTATAGGGTTTTAATATATGCAAATGAAATTCAGTGTATATATTTTTTCCAATAAGCCTCAGCGGAATAGTAATATAACTTGTTAGCTTCTAATTTTATTTTATTTTAACATTGATGATTTTTTTTTTTTGTCGAACCGTCAGGTTTGTGATTTCTTTTCTCAACCAAAATCAAGTCAGAATTGGTTTGGGGGCAAATATTTTTTTTAATCTTAAAATTTATGGTTATGGTGCTGGTTACAGACACCAAAGAATCACTTTTTTTTTAAATTTGAAGACACTTTTACAACCTAAATTAGTGAACATGGCCGTTGTGAGAAGCACTGAAAATATAACGGATTTAACGCCATCGTTAGGAGGTTTGCCTGTTCTATTTGTGAAAAAGTTATAGAAAATACTAACGATGGTCGATCGACAGTTTGTGGACATACATTTCATAACGATTACATTTCGAATTGGCTGGATACGACCAACGAGTGTCCCAGTTGCAAGAAACTTTGTCATAAGCGTGATCTTTTCATCCCGGGATCAAATCAGGTGATCACTGCCAAATCCCATAGTACGGCATATAGGGGCCGAAATAAGGGTCGTGGGTCCTTAACAAGACAATACCCGTAGTGGTGGAAACGAACCCAAGAATTTACAACCAATAACGTCAGCAACTGATACCCCATTTGAGAGTACGAAAAAGCAACCTGCACCGCCGTTAAATTTTAACAATTCAGTTAGTAATTTAAATGCGTAACGGGAATTTAATCATTATTCTCAACGGTCTCGAAATACCACCGGAAACTTCAGCTCGTCTGCTTCCAATGATATTGATTATTCCAAAGTAGATTATAGGCGCGTAGCAAGTATGATCGACTCGTCCCTTCAACATGCATTATCAACCTTGAAACTCAGTCCTTCGCATCATGCTTCTTCACAATCACAACCGCGTATATCAAATGTTTTATCCTCTAATCGACAGAACAACGGTTTTAGCTCACGTCCACTTGCATCAGGTCAAACTTTGTTAGGAAATACTTTTACCACGAATCCTGCAAAGATTACTACAATCATACAAAGTTGGAATATTCGCTTTGAGGTGTCGATGAAGGGATTGCGATGCGATGAATTTATTTACAGAATTGACTGTTTAACCCGTTAAAATTTTGGAGGAAATTACAATGATACGGTTTGTTGAATTTTCATGTTTTGTTGGCGGGAAAAGCCAAAGATTTTTATTGGAGATATCACAAATCAGTTGAGAGAATAGAATGGGAGGAATTTTGTTCCGCGCTCTTGTATGAGTATAAAGACTACCGCATCTCGTTTGATATTCGTGAAGAACTACATAATTGAAAGCAGAAACCGAATGAATCGTTCGAATCGTTTTACGATGCTATGTTTGATATTTTCGATCACCTTTCGATTCCTTTAGATGATTCGAAAATAATAGAACTATTTAGGAGAAATTTAAGACCGGAAATCCGGCTCGATCTGCTATATATTGAAATTCGTTCTCTAGCAGAATTGAAAAAACTGTGTTTAAAAAGGGAAAAACTTATTAACGAAGAAATTCACAAACGTTGCGGAATTTCTCGTGGATTACCACAACGCCGAGTAGCCACAGTAGATGTCGAGGATTTCGTGGAGGAAAAGGTAGAAAATTCTTCGGATGATTTCGATGAGAATGTAAATGTGTCCGTAAATGATATTTCAAAGCCCGAAAGCATTCCAAAATGTTGGAATTGCGATGAAGACGGACATTTTTATAATATGTGCCTAAAGGACAGAAACATTTTCTGCTACGGGTGTGACTTCAAAAATGTTTATAAGCCCCAGTGTACATTCTGTTCAAAAAACGTGAAGAATCCAAGGGGATCGTTCCCAACACATCCCCTTCAAAGACAATAAATGCCACTAAATTGAATAATTTGACATCTGATCACCATAATGACATGGAAAATGGAATTGATTATAGTAAAGCCATTGAGTTTGATAACGTGAAACTTTTAGAGAATAAAAAGTATGCGAATAGCGAATCTAACCATCTATTCCAAATTAAACCATACCACGAAAGACTGAAAAACTATATTTGTGCTCGTAATAAAATTTTTTCGGATTCTCAGCTTGATAAAAAATTAGTAAAGAAATATAAGCGCTCTACGGTTCGCATGCAAAATTTCTATAAAAAAATTAGGAAGTCACACCTTAAAATTATTTCTTCAATTATAAACACTGAGGGAGATGGAAGGCTTTATGCCGAGGTAACCCTGTTAGGTCAATTTGAATTGGGATTGTTGGACACGGGTGCCAACATTAGTTGCATTGGTAGGGATTTAGCAGGCAACGATTTCTCAAATATTCGTGGTTATCGAAGGATAAGGTCGTATGTGCGAACTGCGGATGGAAATCCCCAAGTTGTTACGGGTATACTGGAAGTCGATATGACATATAAGAATATATCAAAGAGAATAATTTTATATATTGTACCAAGTTTAAACCAACGACTTATTTTAGGTCTTGATTTTTGGGATTTATTTGGATTGATAAAAGCGTGTAATCTGAATTTACGTGTAACTAATATTAATGCCACTTTGGAATATATAGACCCAGAATCGTACCCTTTAACCTTTAAACAACAACAATAATTAGAGGTGGTTAAGTTGTTGTATCCGAATTTCGTCGTACTTCTTTCATAAAACATTCGATTGACGTCGGGGATGCTAAACCGGTTAAGCAACGTTTCTATCCCGTGTTTCCCGCAGTAGAAAAATTAATCTTTGCGGAAATTGACTGAATGTTAAGCTTGGGGGTAATAGAGCCCAGTTCCAGCGCTTGGAGCTCACCAATGCGACCGGTAATCAAACTTGGAAAAGTACGTCTCTGCTTGGATGCTCGAAGGATCAACGAGGTGACACTGAAGGACGCCTACCCCCTGCCCAACATCGAAGGTATTTTCGCACGATTACCCAAGGCAAACATCATCTCAAAAATTGACTTAAAAGACGCATACTGGCAGATTGAATTGGACCAAGAGTCAAAGGAAAAAACCGCCTTCACCGTCTCAGGACGACCATTATACAAGTTCACGGTGATGCCATTCGGGCTTTGCAACGCCCCACAAACGATGTGCCGGTTAATGGACGAAATAATTCCGGCGAACTTAAAGCATTGCGTATTTGGCTATTTGGATGACGTTTGTGTGGTTTCGGACACTTTTGACACCCACCTGACCATCTTAGTCAGATTAGCGGAACAATTCAAAAAGGCGAATTTGACCCTCAATATCAATAAAAGTAAATTTTGTGTACGGCAAGTGAAGTATTTAGGGTATGTGATTGGTGACGGATCCAGAAAAGGTAGAATCCATTCTCAGCTGGCCTTCTCCGAAGACTCTAAAACAGGTGAGAGGATTTCTTGGTTCTTCCGAAGTTCTGTCAAAAAAGAAGAAATTTGAGTGGACCGCGGAAGCAGAAAAATCATTTAAAAAAATAAAGCAACTTTTAACAACAGCCCCAGTCTTGAAAAACCCCGATTTTACTCAGAAATTTTATGTCCATTGTGTATAATTACGGGTTAAGGGGATTTAAAAATGGCTACGTTCCTATGTACAAGTCCTACTTAGAGGGAACTTGTACATATGTATAAATGAAAAGATGGAGGTTTTTTTTTTCTTTGTAACATTATAAAATTTTTGGGTTTATTTAACTTTGGGTTAACAAATTCAGGTTAAAGTTTAACATTAGGGTTTGTACAATTCATAAATTTATAATTTTATTTGCTTAAGAGAATTTTCTTTAAATTTTAGCAATGTTCACAATTTCACAAATTTAGGTTTAAATTTTTACTTTAGATTTAAGTTTTAACATTAGTTTTACGTTAGATTTAAGTTTTAATTTGGGTTTAAGTTTTACTTTTCCCTTTAGATTTAGGGTTTTAATTTTATATTTAAGGGTTTTTTTCTCAAATTTAAGCAATTTGGGTTAAGTATTGGCACTCTCACTACTTTCAAAACTGCGACACGATCAAAGACGACGTTGTTAGTTCGATGGATTGAATATTTTGATTGTATTGGCTGCAGCTTTTTGACATGCAAATGTCATTAGGTGGGAAGGGTTGGTGTTGGCATCCTTGGTACCATGGTATGGTACCTTTTGTTCGCCAAGTGAACACATTGTGATGCAAGCGATTTCGGCATTGGGGCGGTATTGATTCAACTAGACGGGGAAAATAACGAAACCCCAATCGCCTTTATGTCGAGGAAACTGAACTCCGCGCAGCGTAATTATTCAGTAACTGAAAAGGAGTGCTTGGCTGCGATAGAGGCGATTGAGCGTTTTCGTTGTTATATAGAGCTTCAAGAATTAGAACTAATTACGGATCACAGTAGTTTGATATGGTTAATGAGGCGGCGAATTTAAAAGGCATATTGGCCAGATGGGCCCTAAAATTACAAAGTTACAAATTTAGTATTACCCACCGAAAAGGAAAAGAGAACATAGTCCCCGCCGCGCTTAGCAGGATGCATGAGGCTGAGGTTGCTGGTATAGAAGACATAGGCTCCGAAGTCGACTTAGAGTCCCCACATTTTCTAGATTTCGATTATATTGATTTAGGAACAAAATTTTATGAAAACTCTCAGATTTTTCCGGACATTAAAGTGGTTGATAGATATATTTACATTCGGTTAAAATTCGCGACTGGTATTGAAGAGGATGACCAAAAATCTTGAAAGCTGTGGATTCCTGAAGGACTCAAAGAGGATATTCTAAAACGATCACATGATTCCGTTCTTGCGGCACATGGTGGGATTTCTAAAACCTTACAATTGATAAGAAGAAATTTCTACTGGCCCAGATTGGTATCGGACGTGCGGGAATATATAGGACGATGCGAAATCTGCAAAACAACTAAAGCCACCAACAAAATATTACGACCAGAAATCGGTCAAATGGCTCTATCAGTTAGACCCTTTCAAAGAATGTATGTTGACCTGTTAGGACCATATCCACGCAGCAAGAAAGGGTTTATCGGTCTTTTCATTATCTTGGATCACTTTTCGAAGTACCATTGGTTGTGTCCTTTGCGTAAATTTACTTCAGCTAATATTAACGATTTTCTAGAGCATCAAGTTTTTCACCATTATGGGGTTCCAGAAGTCCTTATAAGCGATAACGGAAGCCAGTTTAAGGCACATGACTTCAACGCTTTCCTAACAAGGTACGGAATAATGCACCCCTATACTGCCCTTTACTCCCCTCAGAGCAACGCCTCGGAGAGGGTTAACCGCTCCATAATAACGGCTATAAGAGCATATTTGAAATCTGACCACAAGGAATGGATGTGAATTAGTTGTGCGCTTAGAAATTCACTTCATAATTCGCTTGGAACTACGCCATATCATGCTTTATATGGGTTGGATATGATCACTCATGGTTCATCGTATAAGCTTTTGAAATCAATGGAATCTCTGGGAGAGCCAGCGATTTCTTTAAATCGCGACGATAAATTAAGCCTCTTGAGGAATCAGATTTCTAAAAACTTACGCAAAGCATACGAAATTTACGTTGGATCCTATTATTGAAGGGCTAGGCCCATAATATATTCTAAAGGTCAAATTGTGTATCGACGTAATTTTGCTCAAAGCGATGCCAATAAAAATTTCAATTCAAAACTAAGTCCAAATTTCATAAAATCTTGTGTAAAAGAAAACCTGGGGAACTGTTATTATGTTTTGGAAAATGTGGATAGTAAAGGCATTGGCACCTATCATGGCAAGGACATTAAAACGTGATTGATTTTTCCGGCTAATCTTTTCGAACAAGTTCATGAGATTATACGGTTTTGTAATGTACAAATCTCTTTTGTATGTTTTTTTTCGTTTTTTTTTTTTGTAATGTCTACTTGGGTTCAGGCACTCAGGGAAACACCAATAAGATGTCCCCATGGGCTATCAGCAAAATAAATCAGCAGGACATTTTTTGTAAATTAGTTTGGTGCTGAAGGAAAATATCCCTGGAACTTTTGCTGTCAGCGCAATTTCAGCAAAAAAAGAAGAAAAAAAAGGAAAATAAAAACTGAGGGCTGATATACTTCAAATATAAATGGTTTTACTAATTTTTCTACTAACTTATTTTTTGAGTGTAGTTAGGATATGGTTAAACTAAGTCTTAAATTGGGTCGGTGAATTAGCCCTAGGTGTTGCTTTTCTGGAAATGTTAAAATCAAATTTGTATAACGTCTTCAAGGTATGTTTTGAATCACCTAATTATTTGGTTCCTGTATAAATAACACAGTACAACACTAAAAATGCATCGGGCATGCGACATATCAATTCTGAAAGATTTTATGATAAACATCACGATTGTGAACACCAAATTTCAAAATTAGCTCTAGTTTTTAAAATATTTTCAAATTTAACTTTTAGCAAAAAGACAGTTTTTTTGTTAAAATTTCTAATTTATTCATCCACCTGACTGAACCATGAATAATTTTTAATATGGTTTAAAAATATAGACTTTGGGCATTTGGAAACATATCAGTTTATTTTGATTAGATAAAGGATCTAGGATATAACTGCAATTAAAGTGAAAACTTCACTTATTTTCCTATTTTGCAAATCTAGTAAAATTCCTTAATCGGATTTGCAAAATTTTTACATATGACGTAAATTCATATTCCACTAAATTCTTTTTATCAAAAGAATCACAACTTCTGCATCAACATTTGCAGAAAATTCAATTTGAAATACACATTTTATATCTTTTTTATTTCAAATAAATTTTATATGAATTTACTATGGCAAAAGGAAATAAAATACATTTTTGAACATGCATATTTTAAAATCGTTATTTTTTCAAAATTTGCACTTCAATTATCTAAAACTTTGTTGAAATTGCTTGGAAAACATACATATGTTTAATATTTCTGAATGGTTTTATCTGGGTTTTATATTTTAAGATTTGTTACAGACTCCTTAATTTTTAGGTATTAAAAAAGTCAGCCTTTTTCAGGTTTAGTCAATATTAACTATAAATTGAAACAGAAAATGCGAAATTTGTTTGATAAATTGGGTTACATGAGATGTTTACTAAAGTTACAAATTCAAATATTAGATATTCCTTTCATGGCGTATTATGTACTAGCGGGCGCAGCCCGCTACGTTGTTAGCGTGCCTTAAAGGTTAAGGGGGGGGGCTGCGCCCTCCCCCCCGGGGGGCTGCGCCCCCCACAATTTTTATTAAATTCGTTTTTTTATTTAAAGTTTTTTTATTTAAAGCCTTCACCCAGCCACCACAAATAAATAATTCTGCACAACAATGGGTTTAAAATAAATATTTGATCACTTTTTCTCATGAAAGTGGATTGTTAGTAATGAATCCATAATAAATTGCAATATACGTGTGTATGTTAAGATAATTTGGTAAAGTGCGAACTTAGGTAGATAGACCCGTAAGTAGTTTTGTTCATTTGTGTTTTGAATGAAAATAAATAACGTAAAGCAGGGTTGGAAAGCATTTTATAATATTAAAAATTGCGGGCAAAGCTACGTTGTTAGCGTGTTTTAAAGTTTTTTTTTAATTCCAGTTTATGTAAAGGTAGACCTGGCAATTCAAGTAAATTCACAAATTCAGTTGGAAAATTTACTGCGTCGGTTTCTTCCACCGGTGCTTCGTTACATGAAGTTTAAATATCGGAATATATAAGTTCCATTCCTTTTCTAAGGTTTTTTCTCTTTCAGAAAATTTGTTTAACTTTTTGGGGAGTATGTTTCAATGCTACATAAGTTTCATATTCCGTTGATAGTGTTTGAACAGGTAATTCCCTCTTCCAATCCATTTGCATTGTCTATAATTTCAATTCCGCTCGTTCAACGTTTATATCCATTTCATTCCACTTGTGTAGTGTTTCAATCCCACTCGTTTTCTATTTAGTTTCTTAATTTTAGTGTTTAATATACACTTGTTCTTTAAGTTTTAGGTTTCTAGCTAAAGACGTAGACGTTAAGGGGGGGGGGGCAATTTTCCCCTTTTGAACCACCATTTTTACCACGTTCCTGTCCAAAGTCCTAGAAATGCCTTGTCGATAAGTTAGCCCATACTCCAAGGAAAACATATTATATATTACAGGTTTCTAGCCGAAGGGTTCGGTTAGGCCATCAAGGGGGAGAATTATTCCGTTTTTACCCCTCCCGGTAGGAATTTCCAAAAATTCCGTCTTAGAGGACGTCTGCGTTGGAGGAGGAACCTACTACATACATAATTTTAGGTCTCTATATCCAGCAGTTTGGCCAGGCCGTCAAGGGGGAAGTTTTTTCCCTTTTTACCCCTCCCGGTATGAATTTCCAAAAATACCATCTTAGGGGACGTCAACGTTGGAGAAGGAACCCAATTTAAGATCCCTTGTTCCAGCAGTTTGGCCAGGCCGTTAAGGGGGAAACTTTTCCTGTTTTTGACCCTACCTGTAGAAATTTCCAAAAATCTCATCTTAGCGGATGTCTACAATAGAGGAGGAACTTTAATACCAAATTTCAACTTCCTACCTCCAGCGGTTTGGGCAGGCCTTTAAGCGGCACTTTTCGCTTCATTAATACCCATTTTTGCAATGTCACTGTCCAAAAAGCACCTCCTCGGTAAGTGAGCACATACTCAAAGTAACATATATTTTACATTTCAGGTTTCTAGCCAACTTTTACTATTTGTGCCCCTCTCGGTAGGAATTTCCGAAAATCCATCGACAGGGTATTCCAGCTTCCTAGTTCCAGCAGTTTGAGTAGGCTGAGAGGAACTTAAGTACCGAATTCAGCTTCCTAGTTCCAGCAGTTTGGACAGGTCGTTAAGGGGCAACTTTCCCTTTTTGAGCCCCCATTTTATAACGACCCTGTCCAAAATTCAAAAAAGTATCTTTCTAATAAGTTAGCCCTCACTCCAGGGACCCACATTTTAAGCTTCAGGTTTCTAGCCGAAGGGGTTTTTACCGGCCCCTAAGGTGAGGCTTTTTTTTTTATTGCCCCTCCCTTTAGGAATTTACAAAAATTCCATCTTCGCGGCTATCTGCGATGGATGAGGAACATTCATACCAAATTTCAACTGCATTGCCTAAGCGGTTTGGGCAGGCCGTTAGTGGGGACATTTTTCCCTTTCAACCACCATTTTTACTATGTTCCTGTTCCAAAATAGAAAAATTACGTTGCCGGTGAATTAGTCCTACTCCAAGGAATACATATTTAAAATTTTAGGTTGGCCAAAAGGGATTGGGCAAGCCGGCAGGAGGAGACTTTTACCTTATTTCCCCTGCCGATAGGAATTTCAAAAATTCCGTCTAAGCGGACGCCTACACAGAAGCAGGAACTCACATACCGAGTTTCCTTTTGGGATATCCTGTAGGGAATTCCAAAAATACAAACTTAGTCGATGTCTACTACAGTGGAGGAACCTTTATACCAAATTTCAACTTCTTACCTCCAGTGGTTTGGGCAGGCACTTTTCCAATTTGTGAGACTGTTTATGGGGAGACTTTTCCCCTTTTTGCCCGTTCCGGTAGGAATTTCCAAAAATCCCGTCTTAGCGCACGTCTATGCCGAATATCAAGAAACCTTGTTTTAGTGGAGATATCCGTGGGGGGAGGAAAAAAAGTAGTTTTTTTGAAATTATATATTATTTTAAATGGTACTTTTTGGAAAAACGAAATTTTTTGGAAAAAGATACTTTGTTTTTACAAAGTACTTTATTTGTATTTTTTTTGCAAAAGGTATTTTTTTTTAAAAAGTTGTTTTTTTTTTGGAAAAATGTATGTTTTTTGGAAAAAGGTACTTTTTTTGGAAAAGGTACTTCTTTTGGAAAAGGAAAATTTTTTTAGAAAAAGGTACTTTTTTTTGGGAAAAGGTACTTTTTTTTGGAAAAGGTACTTTTTTTGAAAAAGGTATTTTTTTGAAAAAATGTATATTTTTTGGGAAAAGGAACATTTTTTTAGAAAAAGGTACTTTTTTTGGGAAAAGGTACTCTTTTTTGGAAAAGGTACTTTTTTTGAATAAGTTATTTTTTTGGAAAAATGTATGTTTTTTGGGAAAAGGTACTTTTTTTTTGGAAAAGGTACATTTTTTTAGAAAAAGGTACATTTTTTGGAAAAAGGTACTTTTTTTTGGAAAAAGGTACTTTTTTTTGGAAAAAGGAATTTTTTTTGGAAAAAGGTCCTTTTTTTGGAAAAAGGTACTTTTTTTGGAAAAAGGTACTTTTTTTGGAAAAAGGTACTTTTTTTGGAAAAAGGTACTTTTTTTTGGAAAAAGGTACTTTTTTGGAAAAAGGTACTTTTTTGGAAAAAGGTACTTTTTTGGAAAAAGGTACTTTTTTGGAAAAAGGTACTTTTTTCGGGAAAAGGTACTTTTTTTTTGGAAAAAGGTACTTTTTTTGAAAAAAGGTACTTTTTTTGGAAAAAGGTCCTTTTTTTGGAAAAAGGTACTTTTTTTGGAAAAAGGTACTTTTTTTGGAAAAAGGTACTTTTTTTGGAAAAAGGTACTTTTTTTTTTTGGAAAAGGGTACTTTTTTTGGAAAAAGGTACTTTTTTTGGAAAAAGGTACTTTTTTTGGGAGAAGGTACTTTTTTTGGAAAAAGGTACTTTTTTTGGAAAAAGGTACTTTTTTTGGAAAAAGGTACTTTTTTTGGAAAAAGGTACTTTTTTTGGAAAAAGGTACTTTTTTGGAAAAAGGTACTTTTTTGGAAAAAGGTACTTTTTTTGGTAAAAGGTACTTTTTTTGGAAAAAGGTACTTTTTTTGGAAAAAGGTACTTTTTTTGGAAAAAGGTACTTTTTTTGGAAAAAGGTACTTTTTTTGGAAAAAGGTAGTTTTTTTGGAAAAAGGTACTTTTTTTGGGAAAAGGTACTTTTTTTGGGAAAAGGTACTTTTTTGGAAAAAGGTACTTTTTTTGAAAAAGGTATTTTTTTGAAAAAATGTATATTTTTTGGGAAAAGGAACATTTTTTTAGAAAAAGGTACTTTTTTTGGGAAAAGGTACTCTTTTTTGGAAAAGGTACTTTTTTTGAATAAGTTATTTTTTTGGAAAAATGTATGTTTTTTGGGAAAAGGTACTTTTTTTTTGGAAAAGGTACATTTTTTTAGAAAAAGGTACATTTTTTGGAAAAAGGTACTTTTTTTTGGAAAAAGGTACTTTTTTTTGGAAAAAGGAATTTTTTTTGGAAAAAGGTCCTTTTTTTGGAAAAAGGTACTTTTTTTGGAAAAAGGTACTTTTTTTGGAAAAAGGTACTTTTTTTGGAAAAAGGTACTTTTTTTTGGAAAAAGGTACTTTTTTGGAAAAAGGTACTTTTTTGGAAAAAGGTACTTTTTTGGAAAAAGGTACTTTTTTGGAAAAAGGTACTTTTTTCGGGAAAAGGTACTTTTTTTTTGGAAAAAGGTACTTTTTTTGAAAAAAGGTACTTTTTTTGGAAAAAGGTACTTTTTTTGGAAAAAGGTACTTTTTTTGGAAAAAGGTACTTTTTTTGGAAAAAGGTACTTTTTTTGGAAAAAGGTACTTTTTTTTTTTGGAAAAGGGTACTTTTTTTGGAAAAAGGTACTTTTTTTGGAAAAAGGTACTTTTTTTGGGAGAAGGTACTTTTTTTGGAAAAAGGTACTTTTTTTGGAAAAAGGTACTTTTTTTGGAAAAAGGTACTTTTTTTGGAAAAAGGTACTTTTTTTGGAAAAAGGTACTTTTTTGGAAAAAGGTACTTTTTTGGAAAAAGGTACTTTTTTTGGTAAAAGGTACTTTTTTTGGAAAAAGGTACTTTTTTTGGAAAAAGGTACTTTTTTGGAAAAAGGTACTTTTTTTGGAAAAAGGTACTTTTTTTGGAAAAAGGTAGTTTTTTTGGAAAAAGGTACTTTTTTTGGGAAAAGGTACTTTTTTTGGGAAAAGGTACTTTTATTGGGAAAAGGTACTTTTTTTGTCCCCTTTTTGCCCCTCCCGATAAGAATTTCCAAAAATGCCGTCTCAACGGACGTCTACACCGGTCGGGAACCTACATATCAAATTTCAACTTCATAGCTCCAGCAGTTTGAGCAGGCCGTCAAGGGGGAGACTTTTTCCCCGTTTTGCCCGTCCCTGTAAAAATTTCCAAAACTCCCGTCTTGGTGGTGTCTACGATAGTGGAGGAACCTTTATACCAAATTTCAACTTCTTACCTCCAGCGGTTTGGGCAGGCCGTCAAGGGGGGCCTTTTTCCCCTTTTTAAACCCCATTTTTACAACGTCCCTGTCCAAAATTCTAGAAAGTACTTTCCAGAAAAGTTAGCCCCTACTCCAAGGAACACATATCTTAAATTTCAGCTTTCTAGCCAAAGGGGTTTTGGCAGGCCGTCAAGGGGGACACTTTCCCCCTTTTTGCCCGTTCCGGTAGGAATTTCCAAAAATCCCGTCTTAGTGGACGTCTACCCCGAAAGAGGAACCTACATAACAAATTTCAACTTCCTAGCTTCAGCGGTTTGGGCTGGGCGATGTTGAGTCAGTCAGTCAGTCAGTCAGTCACGTTATTCTTTTATATATAGAGATTAACGAACTCGTGAAAAAAGAGAAATTTCAATTTTAAATGCATATTTAGGGAATATTATCGCAGCTGTCAAAACGTACAATATATCAAATTAAAGGGCATATTGCATCATTTTAAAATGTTGCAAAAAAATAGCGTTATTACTTTCTATTTTATATTTTTTTGCAAAAAGTGAGTTTTATAGAATATTATATAAAAAAAAAAATAATCTCATTAGTCATATAATTTTATATCTGGTTGAGAGGCATGGTGTATAATTGCACAGATTAATTTTGGATGTCATCCTCCAACTCAAATGGTTGCATCTACCACTTAAAGGGTTTTTGGAAACTGGGGCAAGTTCTATGTAACGACTCATATAAATTGAAACGAAGATTTAAAAATCTATCTATTCAAAACACCAGTTTTGGTAGAATATACGTTCCAACATCTGAAGCAGTTGCACTGCTTAGCAACAGTCAAGAGTCCTAATCTTCTTCATTTCTTGTTTCATCATTGTGTAGCAATCGTAAAAGGTAAAGAAAATGCAAATAAAATCATGCTTAGTTGTCTCATATGTTTTCTAAAATCTAATTTCTTACTTATTAGGATATACTCTGAGGGATAATTCCCATGAAATTTTGTGGTTCGTGGAATATTCCCTATATCATGTAAGAAGGAGAGGGGATTTTAAATTTGCTTAGCTATCATGTTATTTTTATATTGTAACCAGTACTACAGACAAGGCTAATCCCGGATTACATAATACCAAAAACAACGATTCGTGTGTTGTAAATCGTGCCACCAGAATAGTGTAATTTAAGGTAGACAGAAAGTGATTTTTTTATTCGAAATTGCGGTAAAAATTTCGTTAAAAGTGAAACGTAAGTTAAAACTTCTTTATCGGTAAATATTCATAATGTAAAATATAAAATTCGGTATGTGTAAAAATAGTTTTCTTACTAACTTGCGAGAAGAAAAATGAGATCGATTCGAAAATGTTGAAAAGTTAAACCATAAGTATTAAATTAAAATGATAACAACGTAAGATTGCACAGTGTCCCGGTTCGTAAGCTTAACAATGAATTGGAAACAACAAAATATAGCCAAAATTGGTAGTATGGCTAAAATGCGTGATTTTTTTTTTTAAAGACCATTTTTAAAATCAAACGTAGAATAAAGAGAAATTGCGAAGAAATAATATAGGGACGTAAAAATTCTTAACGGAATATAACAATTACGATTAAAAAAAAAAGAATATAACACGAGTTAGAGAAAGAGATAATAGTTAAATTCAAAGCAATGCTCTTTTAAACAAAAGAAAACAATAAAACTTAGAAAAATACATTACAAAGTAAATTTTGGAAACTGAATTAAAGAGAGTTGTAACAAAATAACAAAATAAACTAACCTAAACAGTAACAGAGCTATTTCTCGAGAAAAAAAAAGAAAACCAAAAAAGAATTGATCATTTTACTTTAGTGAGAACTAATTGCACATCCCTTTTATACTATTCAGCCTCCTGTACACCCGCACAGTTTAAAGGCCTTCCATCGAGCTGCTGTACATGTAAGTAATAACAATATTATTCTCATTAACGGTGTTATATTAATTTAGCATTGACGTGTTAAAGAAAAAAACAAAAACATAGAGTGACATAAGAATAAAACTACTATTTTTTGTTTATTTTAATTTCTTTGACAAGCAAATTCTGTGTGAGATTAATGATACTACTTGTATTAAAGTTCAATGATACCAAAGAATAAAAAAAATGTAAATTGCATAAACAGCAGTGGTAGGGGTATAATTGTTCGATGTGCCCGTATTTTTGCGAAGTAATTTCTTCATTTGTCTGAAGGTTTTAAATTTTAAATTAAATTTACAAATTTTTTTTAAGCCTTAAGTATAATTATCCGGAAGCTTGGACGAAATCGAGTTATTGCACTCAACTACTTAAGTTAAATTTAAACTATATTTTATTATTTAATAATTAGAAATTTCTTTTATTAAAAATTTTTTTTAATCCAATTAATGTTAAAAATGGTGCACACAAATTTTTGCTGAGTTCTTTGATAATGATTTTCAGACAAAGGGGTGATACAGATGAACAATTGTATTCTTTTTGGTTGTTGTTTTGCTAAGGTTTTTTTTTTCTTTCTTACTTAAAAATAAAAACTTACAATTGCTAAAGTGTATTGATGAAAATCACGAATGTTATACTGAAATACTAAATCGATAATCAACATTTTTTAATGTTAACTATACGAGCACCCTTTAATCGGGATTATACTTCCTGTGCAGTTTGATGGTGTTATTGTCATTTTTTTTTTATTATAAGTGTAACATCTAGATTAATAATATTATTTAGAATTTTGGGGAAAGAATTTCTTTTTATTATCTGTTACCATTGAATATTTAAGTATGAAATTGATCATAATATTCTCAGTATAATTACATTTAGTTAAAGGTTTTAAATTTAAGAATAAATTTTAATATGAATTATTGAGAGGAATAAACCAGTGTTTTAATATGGCTTGCTAACGTTATAAAGACATTTCCTTAGGGTAAATGATAGGATAATTTTAGTTTCGGGTTCCCACCACTAAATTAAAAAATTTTGTTTATTACTCATACGTCACGTATAACCAATAGAATAGCTACAGTATTGTTCGAAACATAAGCAACTTTTCCTAATAAAGTAATCAAAGTCCTACATATTCTTTTTAAACTGGTTTATACAAAATAACACTTTTAATTTTTATTATGTTATGTGCCTACATTCTAATAATAACAAGAAAAATTTAATTCCATTTCCTTGCCAGTAAAAAAAAACAAAAATGAAATTGACTCCATATATTGCTGTTCGAAACTTAAGCAACTTTCAGTAGTTCCTATGATACCCTTTCTTGCATATGACCTCCGCACATAGTTTTGCCATAGAATCTATTAGATTTGATAGTGTCATGGTTGGTATTGATTCCCCCTCTGATTTTAAGCAATTAATCAGCTCTCGCTTATTACTAAAACGGCGAGTTCCGTCCCTGCGGTTCAAAATGCCGAATAGGTTTTCTATGGGAGTCAAGTCTGAAGATTGAGCTGGCCAATCCAATAATTGAATCCCATTAACAGGTAACCATTCTTTGACCCACTTTGACGAGAGTTTGGGTCATTATTACGCTGAAACACCCATAGAAGTGGCATTTCTAATTCGGCATATTGAAGCATGTGTTTGGCTAAAATATCCAAATAAACAAAGCGATCGATTTTTATTTGTATTTCAACAAAAGGCCAACTCCACTAGTCGAAAAGCAGGTCCACACCATTACATTTCCGCCCCCATGCTTTATTGTTCCTTTACAATAACGCGGATGTAATCGTTTTCCCTTCGGTCTTCGAACGTGGCATACTTCATCTGAATTTAACAGGTTAAATTTAGACTTGTCGCTGAATAAAACTATTTTCCATTTTCCCACAGTCCAATTTGAGTGAGCTTTTGCAAAATCCAACCTTAAATTTCATAAAACTAATGAAAATTAACGAATACGTTGCAAAATCATTTAGGCAAACCTCTTTTTTAAATGTTTCTTTGTCAGTATAGGTTTCTTAGACGGCATGAAGCTTCTCAAATTATTTTCCGATGATCGTTTTCTCACACTGCTCGAACTAATATTGAGATTAAGCTCACTCACAACATCTTTGGAAGAAATAAAGGGTTTTTTTTCATAATTAATCGGACAATTTTCAATCTGTTCGATGTGAAGTTTTTCGAGGTTGCCCTCTAGTATTGACTTTCTCTACTATTCCAGTAGCTTTGTACTTTTTAATTAGTAGCAAACTATTGATTTGTTAATGCTTAATTTGTTAGCTATAGAGACTTGCGATTGGCCCTTATTAAATAGTTCAAAAATTTTGAGCTTAAAATCGATTCCGTAACGTGTACGCGCCATAGCTGCACTTCTAAGTAATTGATTCTAAATCTACAGAAACAAAAAAAAATTAAATTTTCTTTGTCAAACTAAACGGGAATTAAATAAAAGTTTCAAAATTTTTGTTTATTTGTTGCAAAAAAATACAACAACAAAATAGTTGCTTAAGTTTCGAACAGCAATATATGGAGTCAATTTAATTTTTGTTTTTTTTTTTACTGGCAAGGAAATGGAATTAAATTTTTATTGTTATTATTAGAATGTAGGCACATAACATAATAAAAATTAAAAGTGTTATTTTGTATAAACCAATTTAAAAAGAATATGTAGGACTTTGATTACTTTATTAGAAAAGTTGCTTAGGTTTCGAACAATACTGTATATAAGTGGAAACATTTATTATTAACCACTTGTTAACCCATTTTTGCCCACTTGTTGCTGCACTGACAATTTTGTGACTACCTTTTTTAGAACAAACGATTGTGGGTCAGAACCCAATAATTTATTCTTAACCTTCAGCAATACGCGAACAGATTATCTGCCTGATATTAATGAATTTTTGCATAAAACTAATGAAGTTTCACTGAAACTCGTCAATTGAAACTTTTCATTGAACTAATGGAATTTTTTATAAAGTCTTGGGAAAAATTTTCTTTTATTTATTAAAAGTTCCATATTCTCAATGAAAACGCTTCATTAAAACGGGATTCATAAAACATATGAATCTTTTTTTTTATCAAATTTAAGAAATTTTTCATTTACTTTGTGAAGAAAACTTCATTAGTTTACTAAAAAGTTTTATAGAAACTCACCCTGCAAAATTCCCTCTGTGTATTTATCTCTATATAAATATTTATATTGGGAAAGTATTTTCCGAATAGTATCTTCAATTTGTGTAATTTTAAGATTATAGCGATTTACTTTTATGAAAAATATTTCGGGTTCTGAGGACTGTTTCATAATAAAATCTCTTAAAATTTCTTTGAACATTTTTAAAATTCTAACAGCTATTTATTACAATACCTTTAAGTTTTGAGAAATTCATGCCTAACATTCAAAAGACTCTTTTTATATATTACTCGAATTGTGAGGACTCTTCCGTAGAAAATCACTTTCAAGGATATTTATTTTACAGAACTCGCTTAATTCTGGCAACTTTGCCGTATAGGAAATCCTCCTGATTCTTAAAATACATTTTCCTATATAAAAATCCTCTATGAATTTCTACATTGAATCAATAAAATTTTTATGGAATTCGTCCATTGAAACTTCTCATTGATTTAATGCAGTTTTTCATAAAGTTTTAACAGCAATTTCGTATTATTTATAAAAAAAAATTTCATACGCCTAATTAAAAAGTTTCATTAAAAAGAGTTTCATAAAAATTATGAAGCTTTTCTTAAATTTAATAAATTTTCCCTTAACTTCGTGAAAAAACTTCTTTAGTTTAGTAAAAATTTTCTTTAAGCTTAAATGTCTCTCTGTTTGTAATAAATGCTTTATCTAAAGAGTTTTTGTTATACGAACCACAAGGCTTATTAGAACTTGTTCAAATAAGCGCAAATTTGTTATTAAAGACTATAACTTTTCTTGAATTGTGGGTTTATATTTTGCCTTTAGTGAACAATATTTTATATCAAAATTGTGTAAACATTGGATATGCACTAAAATATTTAAAAACAAATAGAAATTTTTACATAAATTTTAATGATTCTTTTATACACTAATAGAAAAAGTCTGTAACAAATTTAGCTAAAACTACTAAAAATTAGTTAAAAATGATGTTGCAGAAAAATGATGCTTCAGATTACTTTTGCAATATAAACTAAAACATAAAAATAAGTTAGGCACAACAAAAATAAAACCGTAAATATACAAAATTTTACTTATGTTTGAGTTAAATTTTTGTTAACAGAAAATAAATTAACCTGCTAAAATCAGAAAAAATCTTTTGCTAAATTATTAGTAGCCTAAAAAATCCCAAAAAATGTCAAATATTCCAAGTTTTCTTTCACTTTTTTTAAAACAACAGTTTACAATTTTTTAGCAGGATAGACTGCTACTTGCATTCAACTAAATTTAGCTTAAAAAAACAAAAATTTTGTAGATATACCAGTTTTTGCTATTTTCAGTCTACTAATATTTAGCAAAATTTTCTGAAGATTTTACAGTACAATTTGTCATTTTCAATTAGTTAACTTAAATATAACTAAAATTCTGTATAATTTTATATTTGCTGCTGTTATTTTACTAGTATATAGCTAAAAAAAAATCGGCTAATTTCAGCAGTTTTTCTTGCAACACCATTTCGAACAAATTTTTAGTGATTGATTTCTGCTATTTTTATAAATTTCTTTCTGAGTGCATGAAAAACTGTTGTTAACTGTTAAAACACAGTTTTTCATGTAAAGTTTGGTTGAAATTTTGTATTGCTATTTTCATACAAGATATTGTTCATTATAGTATCTACCCAGCCAGAAATTGGCAACGGTACACAAAATAAGGTACTAGCGCAACACCATATTCTCTCCTTTTACGGTACTGTGAAGACGTCAAAATGATAACAGCGGAGGACGGTCAATCGACGTTATTCGCGGGTGTTAACAACTCATTTTACATGTTTCCAGCACAGTGTTGCCCCCAGTAAAACACAAAATTACACACCTGTTTGTCAAAAATTATCCAAAACCGTATTAAATTACACAAAAAGTTTAGAGCATTTTTTTATATATAATTTCCAAATAAAATATGCGGTCATTAGACCAACTCTCCTGCACACAATGCGGCAGAATCAAAATATTTTGTGAACAATTTACCATTTCTTATCGGCTGGTTGGATTACTGTCAAATTTCACACGGTCACAACCAAACTTATTGTGGGCTTAAGTTTTGCCGGCCGAATCCCACAGACTTACCGAGAGCTGTGCTATTTGAAACCATCAGAAACATAACTAATTAAAATTTTACTCTTTCGCAACATTTTCAAATAGTCTTGCCACTTAAGAAAAAAATATTTTTTCACATGAAGTTTGAAAAACATTTTCCCAAAAGTTAACAACATACGAATCCTTAAACACATATTAAATATAAAACAATGTTTTTAATTTCTTCTTAATTGGGTTTAGTGTTGAACAAATTTATGAAAATAATTCATCGCAAACTAGAAATGTGTGGTAAATTTTACATAAAATCATTCAACCCAAATATCGATGTATTTTCATTTCATTCTCAACTCATTAAGGACACGGCATAGATCCGCTGGACATTTTTGGCAGATATGTAGGCCAATGGTTCATTAAGAAATATTTGTAATTGCTTATGGCTAATAGCGCCCTCTAGTAGAAATTTTGGCAACCAAAGTTGATATTATTTTAAGATATTAATCCTTGACAGTTAAAGATATTTCAAAAATTTTAATTTTGTGTATTTTTATGGACAAATCTTTATTCAAATTTTTTTAATTTTGAATAAAGTTGCATCAAAAAAGGTCAAAAATTTATTTTTTAATAAATATTTATTTGGCAACTCTAGACAGAAGTGTCTTCCAAACTATTTTATGGTTGTCAAATCACTGAATGATGTTTCTCCAGCAAAATATACTACACTCATAGAAATAAAACTGTAAAAATAGCAGAAAAAGTTACTACAAATCAGTTGCTGCAGAAAAAACTGCTAAAATTATCAGATTTTTTACTAAATACTAGTAAAATGAGAACAGCAAAATTAAAACTGTTAAACTTACAGAATTTTAGTTATATTTTGGCTAACTTTTAGTTAATTGAAAATAGAAAATTGTACTGTAAAATCTGCAGAAAATTTTGCTAAATATTTGTAGACTAAAAATAGCAAAAATAAACTGTTAAATCTACAAAATTTTTGCTATTTTTAAGCTAAATTTAGTAGAATGCAAATAGCAGTCTATTCTGCTAAAATCAGCAGAAATATTTGCTAAAAAATTGCAAACTGCTGTTTCCAAAATCCTCGATTTTTATTTGCATTTAAAAGAAAATCGAAAAAAACTTCGAAAATTTTAAATTTTTTGGTGCTTTTTTAGGCTACTAATTATTTAGCAAATTTTTTTGCTGATTTTAGCAGGTTAATTTGCTTTCTCCATTTACAAAAGTTTAGGTCAAATATAACTAAAATTCTGTATATTTAACAGTTTTATTTTTGCTGTTCCTATATTACTAATATATAACAAAAATAATCTGCTAATTTAGCAATTTTTTTCTGCAGCATCATTTTTTACTAATTTTTAGTAGTTTTAACTACATTTTTTACGGACTTTTTTCTATTAGTGTAGGTTGAAAACAGGACAGTGTGTTTAAAATGAGTTAAGAAGCTCTAGGAAGGAATGTACGGTAATTTCTGTAAAAAGTGAAATTACACAAAAATGTCATTATTCAAAAATTATCCAGCAAATGTGCAAACAGTCCCGTTTTTGAATAATTATTCAAAAAGTGGCAACACTGTTCCAGCACTATTTATTTTACACTTTTTTTTCTTTTTTGTGTATTTAACTTTTTTTATGTGCTTTTTATAATAAAATTAATTCCAAATCAGTATAAAGAAATCACTGATTTTATTGTATTTAAAGTACTACGAAGGCACTGAATTTTTAAAATGCCAACGCTTCGTCAACACCCGTAGCCAACCCATAGTATACTATAGTAGCACCGCTCATTAAAAAATTGAGAGCTTGTCCCTATCTCATGTAGTGGTATTAAGAACGATATGTACAAGTAAAATTACAAACACTACTTCATTTTTTCAAATGACAGAAAATGAGTAAAGTTACTATATTATACTATGAGCCAACCGTCCTCAGTTGTTATCATTTCGACGTCATACCAGTGCTGTATGAGTTGGTAGTCGGATGTTTTGCCAACAATTGATCTACCCTCGCCGATGCTTTACCAACACCTTGCCGTTCGTATTTTTCTGACTGGATAGTTTTGTAAAACGTAAAATTCTAAAAATGATGAGTGAACTAAAATATGAATCCTGAAAAAATCTTCGTACATAATAATACATTATTATACTCAAATGCAAGCTTAACCTCGGTAGATTCCAAGACCATAATTAATTTTTAAAATTTTATAGTTAAATTCTACGTTATTGAGTTTTATTTAAATTTTTTTGTGCGTAGAAAATACCCAGATCTCGATCAAGTTCTCATTAAAAAAATGTATCTATACTTGCTCACGAAATGTCTAGTGAATACATTTTCACTTGTAAATTACACTGTGAGACAAATGGTAGGGGTCAGTGATCGGGAAGGGTTCAAACTACCGGGGAAAGTTATATCGGTAAAAAAGAAGTTATACGTGTCCCGGCGTTTCGCTGTTCTCATTATACTCTAATGATCTCCCGGATATTCTAACATACTGTAAAGTTAGAATGTATGCTGACGATGTTCAACTTTACATTAGTTGCAATGAAACCTTGCTTGATCAGAGTGTAAGAACTTTGAATTTGGAACTTGATCGCATTCATGTGTGGGCAACGGCTAATGGTCTGGGGATTAACCCTAAAAAATCTAAGTGTCTTATTATACAAAAACGATTAGCGAAGAAAAGAATTATTCCCAACATTTCAATAAATAATCAACGTATTGAAATTGTAAGTACCGCTAAGAATCTAGGAATCTTTTTTAATAATACCCTTACCTGGTCTGATCATATTAAATATGCATGTGGTCGAACTTTCTCCATGATAAGAACACTCTGGCGAACCCAACACTGTACACCATTAAAAATTAGAATACTGCTTGCTAAAACTTACCTTATTCCAATTTTGTTGTACGGGTGTGAACTCTTTGCCAGTTGTGACTCAATAAGTGAAAATAAATTAAACGTCGTTTTAAATAATATCGTTCGCTATGTATAGTTTAAAAAGACGTGCACGAGTTTCTGCGTTTTCCAAAAAATTATATGGCCTCAGTCTCAATGATTTACTGAAAACTCGAATTTTGACTTTCTTACATAAAATCATTTATTTGCATCAACCTGTACATCTTTATGAGAAACTAATTTTTTCAGACCCTATTTGTAGGGGTAAAAGACTGAAAGCATTTAAATATAAAAGCCTTATATCAACTTGGCAATTCTATATCAATGCCATCCATCTCTGGAACTCAATTCCTTATTGTTATCAAATCTTAAGTAACGCACTGCGGTTCAAAAAAACCATAATTACCTATTTTTCAAACGTATTTGATTAAATTAAATTATTTTCTTTTGTATTATGTTTATAATTTTTCAAATTGTTAGTTTTTAATTGTAAGTCAAAAAAACAAAAAAAAAATTTTTTTTGATTTTTTTTTTTTATTATTATTATTTGTGCCTTTGCTATTATAAATATAGACAACTTTTTGAACTTATAAATGGCTTATAAATCGAATTTTTCATTTTAAAAACGTGTTACAAGGTTTTGAAATTATTATGCATAGGTACCATATTATTAGGGTTTATGTCCCGGGAATTCCCGAATCCCGCCCTTTTTTCAAACCCGCAATCCCGGGAATTTTGTGCGGGATTTCCCGGGATTTTTTTTATTCTTTTACAGAAGTTTTAGCTAGTATATTACAATGTTGGAAGCTTTATTTAAATTTAAAGCATTGATTTTTTTAAATTAACTTAAATAAAATATACATTTAAAATTAAAAAATGCGATTTAAAATTCAATAAACAGAATTAAGGTGCGTTTACAATGATGGAGTACTCCAATCTATTTATATTTTTTAGTTTATATTTTTATTAAAAGATTTACGATTTTCCCTAAAAATTTTTGTGAAAAATACTCACTTTTTAACTTTTTTATAAAAATAATTCTGGGCGAATAGTTCTGAAAATAGAAATAAAATATCTAGAAAAATAAATTCTTGGTTCCATTTTTAAGAAATATTTTAGCAAAAATCGATCCTAGTTCTAACTATAAAACTGGCCCTAAGTATCGTTTTTTATCGTAATATATAAACCAGGGCTGAAAAAAAAATAAAGAAAATGGTCCAGAATTTCATATAAGAAACGACTAAAAATATTATTTTAAATCTCTCATACTTCATTATAATAGATTTGTTATTTCACTGACCGAAACAAATTTGCACCCATTAATAATTCCAATATATCCTAAAAGAAGGGATGAAAAAATACCCATGTTTTTTACTTTTTCTAAATCAATTCGTTTCTCGTTTGAAAAGAGAATTAATACATAGTTAATATATTTTAAAGAGTTTTTTTTTTAAATTAAGACGGCCTTCCATAAAAATACATTACCTAATATTAATTCGCCACTTAAACTGCTAAACGAATTGATCTAGAAAAAGTAGCTATTTTATATTTAGCCCTTCTTTCAGAATATGTTAAGTAGATTTTCTCATGGGTTAAACCAAAAAGTGGACTTTTTCCGACGGTGTTTTGATAGAAATTGAGTTTTTCAAGTACAACATAGATCGGATTTATTTATTTTCTAACGAGCGGGAATTCCCGGGATCCCGGGAAATTGTAGAAAAAATCCCGCTGTCCCGGGAAATGAAAAAGTCCGGGAAAAGAAAAACCCTACATATTATATATATGTATGTTTGATTACTATATTTTTTTCTTCATAATTAGTTCTTAAGTTATTAAATTATAAAAAGTTTATTTAACGAATAATCAGATCTTCACTTTAAGTCTTGTGTGTGGAACAACAAAATAAATAAATAAAAGCTAAATTATATTTCTTTCTGTGTGGAAATATAATTTCTAACGAAAATCTGAAAATCCTAGATAGGCAAATCCGCCAAATTGCCCAGAACTCAGGACAGTGGAGAGATATTGGGCATTGGTAGAAAATGAGTATTAAGCAATCGCCGATAGCATGAAATTTTTTTCTCGGAAATGGAGTCTGTCAAGCAAGAAGATTACTGGGTGGTATTCCAGATAATAAAACTTTCACACAAAAAGTATATCTTAATTGTTAACAAAATGTAAATTCAAATGAAACGTCTTTTAATAAAATATTATTTTTATTTAAATATGACGTTTAGTTCAAAAGTTACTGCGACTAATTCGTGCACTAGTTATTTCGTGCGCAAACCATATTATTGCATACCGAAAGAAAAAAAAAAATGAAAATTATGATTATATTCTGAAGCTTCACATAAATACTATGGATTCAAAATAGAAACAATTTTAGTCTGCAGAATAAGAGTCCCTTTCTGAAAAAAATTGATTAATTAACCCCTTTCCTGCATAAATTTTTAAAAATGTTTTTCACAATAAAGTGTTTCAAGTGAAAATTGTGTATCTTTTTTTCTTCAGCAAATTTAATATACAGACTACTATTTATCTTGTAAAAAATTGGCGTTTTGCATTTGTTGTTTTTAATAACATATTTCTTATGAAATAACAAATGTTTCATTCACAATTTAAACCATTTGAGACCTTTAAAGTTCAAGTTCGAGCGAATTTTTTTATAGGGAAAAGGGGAAATAATTTCTAAGGTTCCTGTAAATATGAAGGTACTTAACAGTTCGCACTTAATATAAAGTTTATTCTTAAAAAAGATTCTTTTTATAGTACATAATCAACTTCCTATTCCCCCCCCCCCCCCCCGCCTTGAAACCGCGCATGCCTCAAATATATTGAATTCTAATATAAAACTAATTTTGATTTCTCCCCGCCAATTTCTGTGGAAGAAAATACTTTTCAAGTTGCTCCCGTAATCATTTTATTAAAATTAGCTTTTTTTAAATACAGTTTTTTATAATAAAAACCTTCACTCACCCAGCCACCACAAATAAATAATTCTGACACAACAATAATTCTTGACAATATACGTGTGTATGTCAAGATAATTTGGTACAGTGCGCACATAGGTAGATGGACCCATAAATAGTTTTGTTCATTTGTGTTTTGAATGAAAATAAAAAAACATTTAAAGCAGGGTTGGTAAGCGATTTATAATATTAAAGATAGCGGGCGAAGCCCGCTACATTGTTAGCGTGCCTTAAAGTTTATAATTAAATTTCTTTTAGATAAAATAAAACACAATATTTGTTATTAAGATAAAATAATTGTTAAGCTAAATTTATTGTAATGTTTAAGTACAAACACTATTTTTTGCCTCTTAATTTTTATATAAATAAATCATTTAGTATACCAACACGTGAGCATTAGGGATACAACTTTTTTACAATTTTTGAAAATATCAAAATGGCCCTATCCATACCATGTAGTGCATAAAACAACAATAAAAACTGCATCTTTAGATTTCGATATCGTTAAAAAAGGTTCCGCGTCAAATGCAATTAAGTTCTAAGTACAAGATATTTTCCCCCAATGCAAATCAACTCGAACTCTTAATCTTAAGTTAATTTCACTTAGCAAAGATAGTTTTTAGATTGTGATTTTGATTATAATCATATAATTACATTAACAAATGTTAAATAATAGTTAAATAATTATAAAATAAAAAATTTTGAAAAAATAAAAAAAAAATCTTAAAGGGCTTTCAGAAATCGGCTTCGACGCGGAACGTTTTCAGCACAACATCGGCTACAGCGTGGTGATAGGGCCTTATTTTGGTTGTACCCCTAGTGAGCATGTAACAACTAATTGCCTGTTGTTCAAGCCATCGGCATAGATAGGTCGTATTCGTGGTTGGGTGGGTAAATTCGCTTTGTTTATTTAAAGTACAGTTTTTATAATAAAATCCTTCACCCAGCCACCACAAATAAATAATTCTGACACATCAATGGGTTTAAAATAAATATTTGATCACTTTTCTCATGAAAGTGGATTGTTATTAATGAATCCATAATAAATTGCAATATACGTGTGTATGTTAAGATATTTTGGTAAAGTGCGAACTTAGGTAGATAGACCCGTAAGTAGTTTTGTTCATTTGTGTTTTGAATGAAAATAAATAACGTAAAGCAGGGTTGGAAAGCATTTTATAATATTAAAAATAGCGGGCAAAGCCCGCTACGTTGTTAACATGCCTTAAAGTTTTTTTTTTTAATTCCAGTTTATGTAAAGGTAGACCTGGCAATTCAAGTAAATTCACAAATTCAGTTGGAAATTTTACTGCGTCGGTTTCTTCCACTGGTGCTTCGTTACCTGCAGTTTAAATATCAGAATATATAAGTTCCATTCTTTTTCTAAGGTTTTTTCTCTTTTAGAAAATTAGTTTAACTTTTTGGAGAGTATGTTTCAATGCTACATAAGTTTCGTATTCCGTGGATAGTGTTTGAATAGGTAATTAAAAGGGGTTTTTCACCACTTTTTGTTCCTCCCAGTAAAAATCCCAAATATATATAATCTGCCTCAATCGCATGCGAAATTTCAAGTACCAAACTCCGGCAGTTTGAGTCATTCAAATTCCATTCCATTTTGTTTAACAATTTCAGTGTTCCAATGCAACTCCTTCCAAGATTCCATTTCGTTCACCATTCCATTGCATTTCGTTCCCATTATCTGTTATTCCAATTCCACTCGTTCCCCGTTTCATTCCATTTCGTTCCTACTGTCTTGTGTATCGATATTGATATCAGTCGCTTCTCTTTCCATTCCTCTTTTAACTGCAGTGTTTCTATTCCACTCGTTCCCCATACTATACCATCTCGCTCCTCATTCCATTTCGTTCTATACTCCATTCCTTCTCGTTCCCTCTTCCAATCCATTTCCATTGTCTATAATTTCAATTCCACTCGTTCAACGTTTATATCCATTTCGTTCCACTTGTGTAGTGTTTCAATTCCACTCGTTTCCTATTTAGTTTCTTAATTTTAGTGTTCCATATACACTCGTTCTTTAAATTTTAGGTTTCTAGCTAAAGACGCAGATGTTCAGGGGGGGGGGGGCAATTTTCCCCTTTTGAGCCACAAATTATTCTGTTTTTACCCCTCCCGGTAGGAATTTCCAAAAATTCCGAGAACATAATTTTAGGTCTCTATATCCAGCAGTTTGCCCAACTCGGCAAGGGGGAAGTTTTTTCACTTTTTACCCCTCCCGGTATGAGTTTCCAAAAATACCGTTTTAGGGGACGTCTACGTTGGAGAAGGAACCCAAATACCGAATTTAAGCTCCCTACTTCCAGCAGTTTGGCCAGGCCGTTAAGGGGGAGACTTTTCCTGTTTTGACCCTACCTGTGGAAATTTCCAAAAATCTCATCTTAGCGGATGTCTACAATAGAGGAGGAACTTTAGTACCAAATTTCAACTTCCTACCTCCAGCAGTTTGGGCAGGCCTTTAAGCGGAACTTTTCGCTTCATTCATCCCCATTTTTGCAATGTCCCTATCCAAAATTCCACAAAGCACCTTCCCGATAAGTGAGCCCATACTCCAAGGAACATATGTTTTTCATTTCAGGTTTCTAGCCAACTTTTACTATTTGTGCCCCTCTGGGTAGGAATTTCCGAAAATCCATCGACAGGGAATTTCAGCTTCCTAGTTCCAGCAGTTTGAGTAGGTTGTCAAGTGGGACATTTTTTCTTTTTTTGTCCCTCCCGGTTGGAATTAGGCTGGAAGAGGAACCTAAGTACCGAATTTCAGCTTCTTAGCTCCAGCAGTTTGGACAGGTCGTTAAGGGGCCACTTTCCCTTTTTGAGCCCCTATTTTATAACGACCCTGTCCAAAATTCAAAATGGTATCTTTCTAATAAGTTAGCCCTTACTCCAGGAACCCACATTTTAAATTTCAGGTTTCTAGCCGAAGGGGTTTTTACAGGCCACCAAGGGGAGGTTTTTCTTCTTTTTCCATCTTCGTGGCTATCTTTCGATGAATGAGGAACATTCATACCAAATTTCATCTTCATTGTCTCAGCGATTTGGGCAGGCCGTTATTGGGGACATTTTTCACTTTCAACTAGGGTTTTTCTTTTCCCGGACTTTTTCATTTCCCGGGACAGCGGGATTTTTTTCTGAATTTCCCGGGATCCCGGGAATTCCCGCTCGTTAGAAAATAAATAAATCCGACATATGTTGTACTTGAAAAACTCGATTTCTATTAAAACACTGTTCGACAAAGTTCATCTTTTGGTTGTACTCATGATAAAATCTACTTAATATATTTTAAAAGAAGGGCTAAATATAAAATATGCATGACTTCCACTTTTTCTAGATCAATTCGTTTAACAGTTTAAATCGCAAATTACTATTTACGTAATATATTTATATGAAATTTAATTTTAAAATGAAATATATTAACTAAATATTAATTCGCGGATAGAACGGTTAAACGAATTGATATAGAAAAAGTGAAAGACACGGGTATTTTAATTTCTTCCCGTCTTTCAGGATATATTGGAATTGTTAATGGGTGCAAACTTGTGTCGGATCAGTTTTATATTCAGAACTAAGATAGATTTTTTGTTTAAGTATTTCTTAAATATGGAATCCAAAAATTTGTAATTCTAAAGATTTTGCTAGATAAAAATAACATTGTTAGAATTTCGTTGATGTTAGTCTAATTGAGTTGTTTCAATTTGCTTATTTGTTTCAATTCAATATAAATAGATCATAATCAATTATTAACCCATAAAGGCATATAATATTGAGTTAGCAGGACGCGACAATACAATTCTATCCTTCTGGCCTTATCGAATTTTTAAAATTTTTATTTTATGTAATTTACTTGTCAAATTTTTATCATCTCTCTTTTAATTTGAAAATAATTTAAAGGAAAATGTGATAATATATGATCTCAAATTGAACGAAAAACATTCATTAAATAGTTTAACTTTAATTAGTATCTTTTGAATAGAAATTTTTTGTCCCACAATTACTTAAAAAGAAATTATTTAATTTGCATAGTTGCATTTTTAATTTACAATCCAAAATAATTTGAAAAAGCATCTGCATAATATTTAAAAAATGTAATTGAAATAAAGGTATAGCAGTTGAAATTTAAATAAAATTATTTAAAGTAAATAAACCTCAAAATACTCAATTGAAAATATTACAAATTTTTTAATGCCTAGTTTTTTGGAGGTATTTGGAGCTAAGATACGGATGTTGAAGTTTTATATATATTGTACAGTATATTATATGTATATATTGTTGCGGCCCTATGCTCCATGCAGGAGTAAAAGGAACAAATATATATATATATTGTTGTATATATTTGAACAAAGATCACGATTTTAAATAAAGTTCGAGTATTTGTTTTGAGTTTAACTTAACCAAATTCCACTGACATCCAAATACAATTTGGCCTAAATAATATTATTTTATACTAATTCAGTTTATTAAATTTTAAATCGCATTTTTTAATTTAAAATTTTTCTTATTTAAATTAATTTTGAATCAATGCTTTAAATTTAAATTTATTTAGCTTCCAAAATTGCAATATATATTAGCTAAAACTTCTGTAAAATAATAAAAAAATCCCGGGAAATACCGCACAAAATTCCAGGGATTGCGGGATTGAAAAAAGGGCGGGATTCCCGGGAATCCCGTCCCGGAAATTCCCGGGACATAAACCCTACTTTCAACCCACATTTTTACTATGTTTCTGTTCCAAAATAGAAAAATTACGTTGCCGGTGAGTTAGTCCTACTCCAGGGAATACATATTTAAAATTTTAGGTTGGCCTGAAGGAATTGGGCAGGCCGTCAAGGAGAATACTTTTCCCCTTATCACCCTCCCGCTAGGAATTTAAAAAATATATGCTGAATATATTTGGAAATTCCGGTAGGAATTTCCGAAAATCCCGTCTTAGCGGACGTCTATGCCGAATATCAAGAAACCTTGTCCTTTTTTGGGAAAAGGTCCTTTTTTGGAAAAGGTATTTTTTTGGAAAAAGGTATTTTTTTGGAAAAATGTATTTTTTTTGGAAAAAGGTACTTTTTTTGGAAAAAGGTACTTTTTTGGAAAAGGTACTTTTTTTGGAAAAAGGTACTTTTTTTGGAAAAAGGTACTTCTTGTGGAAAAAGGTACTTTTTTTTGGAAAAAGGTAATTCTTGTGGAAAAAGGAACTTTTTTTGGAAAAAGGTACTTTTTTGGAAAAAGGTACGTTTTTTGGAAAAATGTACTTTTTTTTGGAAAAAGGTACTTTTTTTTGGAAAAAGGTACTTTTTGTGGAAAAAGGTACTTTTTTTTAGAAAAGGCACTTTTTTTTGGAAAAAGGTACTTTTTTAGGAAAAAGGTACTTTTTTGGAAAAAGGTACTTTTTTGTGGAAAAAGGTACTTTTTTGGAAAAAAGTACTTTTTTTGTCCCCTTTTTGACACCCCCCCCCCCCCCCCCCCGATAAGAATTTCCAAAAATTCCGTCTACACCTGTCAAGGAACCTACATACCAAATTTCAACTTCATAGCTCCAGCAGTTTGAGCAGGCCGTCAAGGGGGAGACTTTATCCCCTTTTTGTCCCTCCCTGTAAAAATGTCCCAAAAATCCCGGCTTGGTGGATGTCTACGATAGTGGACACCAAAATACCAAATTTCAACTTCCTACCTCCAGCGGTTTGGGCAGACCGTCAAGGGGGGCTCTTTTCCCATTTTTAACCCCCATTTCTACAACAACCCTGTCCAAAATTCTCGAAAGTACTTTCCAGAAAAGTTAGCCCCTACTCCAAGGAACACATATCTAAAATTTCAGCTTTCTAGCCAAAGGGGTTTTTGCAGGCCGCCAAGGGGAAACTTTCCCCTTTTTGCCCGTTCCGGTAGGAATTTCCAAAAATCCCGTCTTAGTGGATGTCTACGCCGAAAGACGAACCTACATACCAAATTTCAACTTCCTAGATTCAGCGGTTTGGGCTGGGCGATGTTGAGTCAGTCAGTCATTCAGTCAGTCAATCAGTCAGTCAGTCAGACACGTTATTCTTTTATATATAGAGATAGTAGTGTAGTTTGGTGTAGGTAGGGTCAAGAACCTCCACAGCCGCTGAAGCTAGTCGTATTGAAGGGTCCCGTCGACTCTAGCCCACCAAACCTGATGATGAGTAGGTTGGACTTTTGTGCAAAAGTTGGAGTAAAATATGGTAATGCTGGGATCCTTGTGCTTTTATAGGATTTTCAAGCAAGTGGATTGGTGGTTTTGTGATAGCAGTCCCTATTTTAGAGTGATTTTGATTTTTAATCGTCAGTTGGACAGGTTGTATCCTCATTACCCTAAATTTGTGTACCCATTTTCAATCATCTTATTAGAACAAGATCAAATTTCGTCCTCGAAGTTCTAGTACATTACAAATGCAATCCTCTCATTTACTAAAAAAAAATTTATAAAATGTGGCTGCAAATAGGAAACTGAAATTTTTCGCGCCTTTTAATTGATAAGTGCATATTTGTTATTGTTACTACTAATAGTTTTCGTCATATTTATTATGATTTAAACATAAAATTGATAAATTGCAGGCATAAGCTATTACTATAGGGCAGGGCTGGCAAAACTATGACACGCGTGTCAGTAGTGGCACGCGAGTGGATTTTAGGTGGCACGCGACGTTTTGTTGGATATTTTCAAAAAATTTAAACTATTAGAGACTAGCAATAAATTCAGTTAAATGTTAAATTTCGATCCAAAAATGTGTGATTTAACTCCATAATGGTGAAATTTTTCATAGGATGAATTTCATTTAAAAATCGAGATAAAACTGAAATTTTGAACCCGACCACCTCAGATATCGATGAAATTATGTTCATAGCTAAATTTGATTAATACAAACAAACTCTCATTTTTAGAAATTACTGTTTTGCGATTTTTTGGGCGTGGCACAGTGGGAAAGTTTTCGAAAAAACGCGAAAATGGTCGAAAAGAGCTCCATTTAAACTACAATAACTCAGAATCGGCTGAACCGATTTCCATGATCTTGGTATCATTAAAAAGATATTTTAACAGGGTTTATGACACGTTAAAAAAATACACTGTAAAAAATTTTATAACAAAAAAAAAAATTAAACTAACGAAAAAACCAAAAAGGTCAAGGGTTTTTTTACAGTGTATTAATTTTTTAGAAAGGTTTATCCTTCGCCTATACCATATCAAAAAATAAAAATGGGTTCTTTTTTAGTTTTTTTTATATAATTTTTCAAGTACCCAGGTGGAAATTATGTGTGGTAACAAAAAAGAAGCACTGGCAAAGCGCAAGTAGACCGCGGTCTTACAAAAAGAAGTACTGGCAAAGCACTAAATTTGGACGCTTTCCCAACGCTTGAAAAGGGTGAATTCCCAGCGCTTGTTTTCCTATAACATTATTTTGTTTTTGAAAAAGAAACTCTAAGAGTGGATATTTTAATCATTTTTGACTCCACAATACAATAACTCCAAGAATCGTCTATTTTTAGAGTAATTTAAAATTCTTCAGTGATGAGGGCTCATAATTTGGTGGCAAGAAAAAAACACTTGATTTTTATGATTTTTGCTGCTATCATTTGGGTGTCAGGAAAGCGCTTTAATTTTTTTATTTGAGCGTTGGCAAAGCATTTGATTTTTATGTTTATGTGTGCTTTCCCAGGGCTTGGTAAAGCATTGGCACCACCGTGGAACGGTGTTATCATTTGGGCGTTGGGAAAGCGCTGTTAACAAGCACTCATACCACCTATTTCGGTGCTTTGCCAGTGCTGGCCCCTGTGTATTTTTCTACCTGGGTAGTGTCACTTCTTACACATTTACAAAATACTTCAACAATTCTAACATTTTTTAAATGTTTACAAATAAAAAACCATCAACAATTGTTTATATTATTTGCCATGTTTTTATTAATTTGTGTTTTATTTTATTTTACAGGTAAATTTACAGGTAAAATAAATAAACATTGTCCCAGGAAAATTATGAATATGTTTTAACCCCAAAAAGTTCTTGCTTGCCTTAAAAATTGCTATATAAATGCACCTGATGAACGTACCGAAATTCATAATTATAAACAGTTTAGAGAAGCCAAGATATCCCATTACAATTTTTACGCGTATATTTTAAAAATTTGAGTGAATATGAATTCAAACAATAAGTACAGATGCATAAAAATATCTAATAAGTGTTGCGCTTCGCTTCGTAAAATAAGTGAAAACGAGGCTGCAAATATAATTGAATATTTTCCAGCTGTCGCCAACATTCATTGTAGCCGTATTTGCGAAACTTGCCGGAATACACTGAGAAAAGCGCGCAGTCGTAATGAATCCAACGTGGAGCAGAATGAAGTCTCAAATTATTTACCAACAACGCCCAGCGATGAAATTAGCGAAGAATTGAATGAACTTCCAACTTGTACCAGACGTAATGCAAACATCGAAAGCAACGAAGTCATTGAAAATACGAGTAAAAAGGTTAAAGTCGGGCATGCCGACTATACAATACCCTACACCAGTCTGGTGTATTGTTTGGATCCGAAATTCGAATGGGTTAAAATGGGGCTTATGTCAAAATTTTCTATAATGTGAGTCAGCGCACCAAATTTCATTAAAATATCTTAATATTTGCGACCTACAGTTTGTAACCAAGCCAATTTTGGGGGGACCCTTATATGGGCACTAGTTCTAAACATGGACCGATGTTCACCAAAATCAATAGGCTTCGTCCTTGGGCCAACATAGGTCTATGTACCAAATTTCATCAAAATATCTTAATATTTGCGACCTGCAGCGTATAAACAATATAATTTTGGGGGACCCTTATATGGGCACTAGTTCTAAACATGGACCGATGTTCGCCAAAATCAATAGGCTTCGTCCTTGGGCCAACATAGGTCTATGTACCAAATTTCATCAAAATATCTTAATATTAATACCTGCAGCGTATAAACAGTATAATTTTGGTAGGACCCTTATATGGGCACTAGGTCTAAACATAGACCGATGTTCACCAAAATCAATAGGCTGCGTTATTGGGCCAATATAGGTCTGTGTACCAAATTTCATCAAAATATCTTAATATTTGCGACTTGCAGCGTATAAACATTATAATTTTGGTAGGACCCTTATATGGGTACTAGGTCTAAACATGGACCGATGTTCACCAAAATCAATAGGCTGCATTATTGGGCCAATGTAGGTCTGTGTACCAAATTTCATCAAAATATCTTAATATTTACGACCTGCAGCGTATAAACAGTATAATTTTGGTAGGACCCTTATATGGGCACTAGGTCTAAACATGGACCGATGTTCACCAAAATCAATAGGCTGCGTTATTGGGCCAATATAGGTCTGTGTACCAAATTTCATCAAAATATCTTAATATTTACGACCTGCAGCGTATAAACAGTATAATTTTGGTAAGACCCTTATATGGGCACTAGGTCTAAACATGGACCGATGTTCACCAAAATCAATAGGCTGCGTTATTGGGCCAATGTAGGGCTGTGTACCAAATTTCATCAAAATATCTTAATATTTACGACCTGCAGCGTATAAACAGTATAATTTTGGTAGGACCCTTATATGGGCACTAGGTCTAAACATGGACCGATGTTCACCAAAATCAATTGGCTGCGTTATTGGGCTAACATAGGTCTGTGTACCAAATTTCGTCAAAATATCTTAATATTTACGATCTGCAGCGTATAAACAATATAATTTTGGTAGGACCCTTATATGGGCACTAGGTCTAAACATGGACCGATGTTCAAAAAAATCAAACTTGTTCGTCCTTGGGCCAACATAGGTCTGCGTACCAAATTTCATCAAAATATCTTAATAGCTGCGACCTGTAGAGTGCGCACAAGATTGCATGGACAGACAGACGGACGGACAGACGGACATCGTTAAATCGAAATAAAAAAAAATTCTGAACCGATCGGTATACTATAAGGTGGGTCTACGACCAATATTTTTTGGTGTTACAAACATCAGCACAAACTTATAATACCCTGACCACATAGTGGTGTAGGGTATAATAAATGATCATATTATTCTTCATCTACCAAACCAAATGTCGCCTCTTAAAAGGAAATATATCAAACGAGATGCATACAGAAATAGAAAATCACTGCAAATTTTGGAAAATATAGCAGATTCACTTGGAGCTGATCCATTATCTGATTTGTCAGCGCAACTTGAAAACGTCAAAGCCATTTACGAAGAAATTTTGCAAAACATCAAATATCAAATAGAGAACAGCTCAAATCTTTTGGAAAAGCAAAAACTTTTATCTCTCTTACCAATCAATATGAGTCACGCAGAAATTAAAGATCGTTTTGGGGATGATATATCTCACGATTGTATCAACAAAAGTAAAGATATCCAAAGGAATAAAACGAAGTTTGCAGATATCAATCTTTTAAAAATGAGCAGACGTAGTTTACCAACCGATAAATTAAACTTTTGTACATGTGCGCAGATATTCTGACTGTGCCAAATTTGAGCAGCGCAAAATTTCTTACAAATAATTAACTTAAAAAAAATTTAAATAAAATAAAACACAAATTAATAAAAACATGGCAAATAATATAAACAATTGTTGATGGTTTTTTATTTGTAAACATTTAAAAAATGTTAGAATTGTTGAAGTATTTTGTAAATGTGTAAGAAGTGACACTACTTGAAAAATTATATAAAAAAAACTAAAAAAGAACCCATTTTTATTTTTTGATATGGTATAGGTGAAGGATAAACCTTTCTAAAAAATTAATACACTGTAAAAAAAACCCTTGATCTTTTTGGTTTTTTCGTTAGTTTAAATTTTTTTTTTGTTATAAAATTTTTTACAGTGTATTTTTTTCTTTTTTTTTAAACGTGTCATAAACCCTGTTAAAATATCTTTTTAATGATACCAAGATCATGGAAATCGGTTCAGCCGATTCTGAGTTATTGTAGTTTAAATGGAGCTCTTTTCGACCATTTTCGCGTTTTTTCGAAAAATTTCCCACTGTGCCACGCCCAAAAAATCGCAAAACAGTCATTTCTAAAAATGAGAGTTTGTTTGCATTGATCAAATTTAGCTATCAACAAAATTTCATCGATATCTGAGGGGGTCGGGTTCAATGCATCTCGATTTTTACGTGAAATTCATCATAGAGCTTGTAAATCGTCTTTTAAAATGAATAAAACTCTGTATTGCCACCATTTTTTGTTTAAAAAATTATGGTTAAACTCGCTAATTCGATTATCAAAAAATTTTGGGAAAATTTCTAAAATTCTAGATTGAAAGAAGTTTAAATGTTTCGATGAGAAAATGCCTCATAATCGGAGAAATAAAAAGTACCAGAAAAATGCACAAAATTGGAAAACAACTTGTAATAAAATTGGATCTAAAAAATTAAGTTGTTTTTGAAAGGGAAAATAGGTGTTACGAAATAACCCGCAATGAAACAAAGGCTGAAAATAAGTTTCATAATGAAATAACCGCCTATGTTTCGCAGAGCAATCTAATCTGAAATAGAAATTTCTCTGTTCGAATCCATAATATTCGCTTTTTATTTATTATTATGATGATAAAAACCGCGAGATTTATTTTAACAAGATCAAATTTTTACCCGAAGCACATTTTTCAACTAATTTGTTACGTAAGTAAATAATTAATGGCGCCCAATAATTTAACTTTTTTTTAACAATATGAAATAACCACCAAAAACGGAATAATCCCCCAGAAAAATGAAGAGGCAATAATGTTCAAACAGTTTTAATTTCATTTCATTGGGGATTTTTTCATAATAAAATAATCTCAATATTTAAAGAGTAAATAAACCCCCAAAAATTAAAAACCGTCAAACATTTTTACGTCATTTCTTGCATGCTATTTAATTATTTTATTTCACGGGGGTTATCCGTAGCGCTGATAAATATGTACATATGCGATAATATTTTGAAGAGAAATTTTGTAAATTTTAAAAATTTTTTAAAAAGGAATTTTAAAAGACAACTAAAATTAAGGTTGCACGCGAGAAATTTTTATAAAAAAAACTGTCCGTTTCTGGCACGCAGCGAAAAAAGTCTTGCCACCCCTGCTATAGGGTGATAATTTGGCATAATTCGACATTTTACAATTTTGTTTCCACCCTAAGTTAAGCATTATAATGTTGGCTTTTTACAATTGTTTCAAAATTAAGTTTATTCTGGAAGTGACTGAAAATTAAATACATATATAAATTCGAATTTGTCCCAATACGCTTCTTGTAGTATATTTATCAAAAATAGATTCTGCGGTTTTAGAAGATCTCGCAAAATGATCACCAGGGTCAGCCTCAATGTTTCTAACGCGAAATGAAAGTACACTGTTGCTAAAACAAAACCCTCAAAGGGTTTCCCAAATCTAGCTCGGATTATAATTTGATGGCATCTTGAAACATTTGCCTATTTCAATCACGTTCACGTCACAAAGACGCACTATAAATTGCTTATTTTTATTCAAATTGTTGGTTATTAGCAGTTTGGTATTAAAAATTGTCGAAATCTGTTTAGAAGTTGTGAGTAAAAATGTGAGGACACCCGGAAATTTCCATACAAAACAAACGAACAATGGGAATAAAAATGACTAGAATTGGGCATTATATTTCACAGTTCATTTCAATCAATTTTATTTTTGAACTAGTGTGTTCTTCCAGTTCACTCGTTCATTGGAGAAAGTTTTTCAATTCTTCACACACTAATATAAGTCTTTAAAAATTTTGGCTGAAAAACAGCTGAACTCAGCGAAATCTATTTGCTAAATATTAGAAAGAAAAAATCTGATAATTTACAAAATTTCAGCTATATTTTGGTTAATCGAAAATGACAATTTACGCTGCTAAAATCACCAAAAATTCTCCTGGATATTAGTCGACTAAACCATCACAAACAATTTAAAATTTTAATTTTTTTTTATTATCTTAATCGAATAAAAATCTACACTGCAGAAAGCAGTCTACTATTTTTCAGCAAATATTTCTGTTTGTTTTGAATATTAACAATTTCTTTACCGCTTTTTGTTTACTAATATTAAGCAAAATTTTTTGCCGATTTTACCAAGCTAAATTTGCAATTTAACTAAACAAAATTTGACTTAAATATTGCTAAAGATTTCATAAATTTAACAGTTGCATTTTTGCTATTCCTATGTTACTAATATTTGGCAATAAGGATTTACTAATTGCAAAAGCTTTCTGTGCAGGGCCCCTTTAAATTAATTTTGAGTAACTTTTTTGTTTGCTATTTTTACAGGATTTTTTCTATTAGTGTAAGATTATATTATGTCAATGGTTTGTTTGATAATTCTGAATAAAACAAAAGAACCGAAAGGAACAGAAGAAATTTAACTTATTTGTGAATGCGAAAGAGTTCCAACTCTAAAAATAAGCAACATTTTTGGAGTTTCGCGTCACACAGATATTTCAAGAGGCCATAAAATAAAAAACCAAGCGAACTTTCAAAATCCCCTGGAATTTTACTTTCATTTCGCGTTGGAACCATCGGGCTTGAAATTATTGTTGAGCTGAGAAATTAGTCTGAGATCTTATTGGAATGGCGCACTCCATTGGAACACCAAATAATAATGATATTATTTAGTTTTAATATTTAAACTTTCCGATAATCTATAAATTTGTAATAAAACCTTTTAAACAATGTCGCTTTTAAATTTTTATTTAAAAATAAAAATTGTTTTTTCAACGTTTTTAATTCATAAATTAGAAATTTATTAATTCTTGTTCAAGGCCAATTTCGTTATTATGAATTAACATAATAGGAACTTTTTTACAAAAACCACTATTTTTCTTCATCAGGATAATCTCCTGACAAATACACAGAGTTTTTGCTTTCAAAAACCTCTATATTTTCAGGTATGAAAAGACTGTTTCGGGGATTTTCCAGTTCCCCATCATCAGTTTTCTTTAGAAAGTGGTGCCATTACTTTTAAAACTAATAACGAATGAGGAAAGCGGACAAATAAATTAAAAATTTGTGCAAAAAGAGTTAAAATATGATTTCACTGTTAAAATCTTGTGACAGAATTTTGAGACACAGTTTTAAATTATTTAACCCATTTTTTTACCAACGTTTCTTTAAAGACACGTCTACTTTTAAGAGCCAATAATTTTTGATAGGAAGGCGATATAACAACGCTGTAAAAAGCATGTGACAGTTTGAGGCCTTGATAAAAATGCAATTTAAAAAATTATCAAAATTTTAATTCCAGGGTTGCCATATAATGATTTTAAAAAAACAGTTTTTGACTTTTGTTCAAAGCACTTTTTTCCAAAAATATTTAAAAATTTAAGGAAGATGACAGTAATAAAAGGAATATGCTGATTTCGACAAGAACATATGAAAAATATATAAGGGAAGAAAAATTCTTCGTTCAGTACATACTTTAAGAAATAATTGACTGATCGAATCAAGGCGTTTCCGTATTTGTAAAACAGTAGGTATGCAGATTCCGTTTTTAAATATCAGAACTTTGATATTTTCTCTCAACTAGCAAAGAAGCATAGAAATCTGATCAACCAGAGTAAAAAATTATTAAAAATATTGCTGAGGAAATTATTAAAATTTTTTGCAATTTTTCCACAGAAGTTGTTTATATTATCAAGTTGTTGTTTATATTGTACTTTCCATAGACTCAAATAAATAAATAAAAATACAAAATTTTTTTTTATCAAATATTAACGTTTTAATACCGGAAGTCATTATTAAAATAATTTGACAGGAGAAAAATAAACACCCTACACTATAAATTTAGTTAATATACATTTTATTTTTCAGTTTGCAACATTAAAATTTAAATATGAAAACAAAATAGTCGCTCAAACTAATTAACATTTTGTAACACAAAGTAAGACAAAATATGTTGTTGTAACTGAAAATCAATTTTTTTACAAAACGTAGGATTTCCAGTTTTTTCAATTCAATATAGAAAAAACTATTTGCTTTTGCATTTAAATAAAATTTAGAATCTGACCGACCGGTTTCGGCAAAAAACCCTATGTTTGGCAACTTTTAGGGAAAATTGTGGCCAACAAATGCCGAAACATTTAAAATTGTTTTAAATATAATTTAGAGAAAAATCAAAAACACATCTAAAAAAGTAGATTGTGAATGATTTCTGCTATTTAGAGAAGCTTATATTCCATCCATATCTGTTTTCTTCCCTCATCTAGAAGTGGCTTAATATAACGTTTTTTTTGTTAATTTTGTTTCCATAATAAATAGAATTGATCTCATTTAAAATTTAAGGACTTATTTTCAGTTTTTTTTTTCTAATTACGTAATTTTAAGGAAAATGTTAACAATGTCTTCCGAATAAAGCTGGTACTGACAAAAGCCAGATTTCGGTCGGGATTTAAAAATTACACTGAAATCATAATTAGAATATTATGTTATAGGTTTTTTTGGAATAGAGTTTGATTTCGCAATTTAACTTTCGCAAACTTTTTTCTAAAACAGTCCAAAACAATTTTTTCTTTCGGAATTTGAAGTTTAAGTTGTTAAAGAAAATTTCGTGTTGAAAAGCAAAATTTTTTTTTTAATTTCGACTATGCTACGGGCTTTATAGTGGTAATTAGAATGTTAAAAGCTTTTCAAGAAGACGTAAAACAAAAAAAAAAATGTTTTTACTTTCAGAAACCAAAGTGGAATCGATATTAAGAGTAGCTTTAACTCACAAAAAGTATTTAAAGTGCTTTGTATATATTCCCTAAAATGTCTTTAACTATTTTACTTAAAAAAATATATATGAGAAAAGCTTTTTATTGGTAAATTAAATGATTTTCAGATTGATAAGCGAAAAGTACTTTTTTCTGAAAAATTAAAAAACTTCACTCTGATCGGCGATCCTACTTTTTTGACTAAAAATGGGATCTTCTATCAAAACTAGCAATTGGAACACAAAATTACCATCAAAAAGTTTTCTTTTACGTTTTAAGAATTTACGGAAACGAAAAAAATCCTAAAGAAGTAAAACTTGCGAAATCGTAGTACTTAATCATATTAATTTCATACGTAATATGTGTTAAAACTTTAAATATGCGCACTAACAAATTTTTTTAAGTGAAATTACAAAAACAACATTCCTAACTTGTAATTGACTATGTTTATCTATTATATTTGGTATAAATATGCAAAAATATCATTTATTTCTGGAGAATCAATTTACGTTTTACATTTCAATTTCCCATTCAAACGAAATTGAAGTCGGTTATATGCCTGTGTGTTGTTCATATGTTAATCGGATTTTAATTTTAATCGGAAATTATGAAATTTAACTAACGAAAACTTCTGCGTTTCAGTAACATATAAAATATGTAGTTTTTAAAGTTTTTCTTTTCATTTTTCTTCTTAGCATAGTTTCTCTGAAATGTAAAAGTATTAGATTTAAGTTGAAATGGAAATCATCCTCTATTGCAGCAAATCCTCTATTGCAGTTATTTTAATATTAATTTTACCAACATAATTCTCCGAGTTCTCTAATAAAAACGTTTATGAACTGAGATTTTTTTAATGTGTAATAGTATATAAATGTAAACATTTAGCTGAAACATAAATTCAAATTTCTATCACTACTTCGATAACTTAATTTTTTTGATTTTCACTCCCTATAACAAATCCTAAACACAAACATTTAAAAAATGTTTCGACTGAAATATTTTTAGTTCAACCTAAAGACCAAGCCAAACAATGAATGGTGAAGGGTAACATATTTGTTGTGATTTTTTTTTATTTCAACAAAAAGAAATTGTTTAATTTTTTACAAATACGTTTTAACACTTTGATGGTTATAAAGGGTTCTTCAATAAGAGCGCTACAAAAGTTTTTTTAAATAAAACAAAAACTGTTTTGGATATCAATGAAATTCTTTATTCCTGTGAAAGTACGTCGATGCCATTATGTATGGAAATCGATTTCTTTTGCATGGCCACCACGGGCACGCTTGCAGAAATCCAGACGCTGAACCCAATTTTCGACGGGTTTCAAGCATAAATCGGCCGATATTCGTACGAAGTCCATCAATCGTCGCTGGTTTGTTGGCATAGACCATAGATTTGACGTAGCCCCACAGGAAATAGTCCAACGGCGTCAAATCACACGACCGAGGCGGCCAATCGACTGGACCATTTCGTGAGATAACACGTTCTCCAAACTTGGTTTGCAATAAATTGATTGTGACATTCGGTGTGTGGCTTGTGGCGCCGTCCTGTTGGAACCACATGTCCTCCAAGTCCATATCATCCAATTGTGGCTAAAAATATTCGGTTATCATTGATCGGTAGCGATTCCCATTCACAGTAACGTGCCGGTCTTGATCATCACGGAAGAAGTACGGCCCAATGACGCCGCCGGCCCATAAACCGCACCAAACCGTAATTTTTTCGGGATGCAATGATGACTCATGGAGTATGTGTGGATTGCTGTCTGACTAATAACGCATATTTTGTTTATTGACGAAGCCATTCATTATGACGCCCATAAATTGGAGGTAGCGCTCTTAACGTTGAGGCTACTGACTCCGAATGTCGGTAGTAAATTTTAATAATTTCGACTCGTTGTTGGCTCGTATATCTTTCCATCATGAAATGGCAAACCTTACTGAAGAGAAATGTCAAAAGAGCGGCAAGAAATATGGCGTCGTTTGCTGTCCCTGTCTTGCTACTTTTGTAGCGTCCCTGGTGAAGAAGCCTTTATATTCTTTTATGGTATAATTATTATTTATCTACACGAATTTTAACTATCCCGGGTGAAAATGGTCATATATGCTGATATATGAATAAATACATGGGTTCATATATGATTCCATATATGCTCGGATCCGTAATTTTAGGGTATATGGCCATATATGATCATACATGGACATATATGAGTTCAGATATGCTATATGCTTGTATTTTTCAACAAAAACTACTTGATAGCTCGGGCTGAAATGATCATATATGCTCGTATATTGCCATATATTGTTTCATGTATGACCATATATGAATGATATATGAACATATCTGACATATATGGGAGTATATATGAATAAATGCATCCAAAATTAAAGTTCATATATGGAAATGTACGACACCATATAGAGCAATTCCATATGAAAACGATCAAAATTGGCAAATTTTTGGACGACCCCTCTCCGATTTTAAAATAAATAGTCTCAATCGATTGCCCAGCAAAAAATAATGTACCTACATATTTTTTTTTTTTTTTATAGTGACTAGTTTAGTGGTGGTGTACACCACTGTCATGTGACGAAATTGAAGAATTCTTCATAAGGGACCTCATTGAAAGTTGTTTTAAAAAAAAACTACTAAAGCGATCGCAACGAGTGATAGCTCGTTGGAAAGGTATTGAATCAGGCTTTAATTGAAAAATAAAATTTTCCTAATTTTTCTCAGAAATTTACCTTTTTTCCCATGAAAATTAAATTTTCCCATGAAAATTAAATTTTCCCATGAAAATTAAATTTTCCCATGAAAATTAAATTTTCCGATTTTCCACAGAAGCTCCTAAATTTTCCGGCTAATTTTTTTTTTTTGGATTCCTCATAATTTTTGCTTTAAGAATCAGCAATAAAAAAATGGGCCCCGACTCCTTGTTTGGACAGGAGAGGAGCATTTAAGAGACCACCTTGTTCTCATTGTTTTTATATTTTTTATAATTGAATTATTTGTAATTATTTAACATTATTTTATTTTATTATTAAAAATACATTTTAAAAATTATTTTACAGTTAAAAATACATTTATGAAGAAAAAATCAATTTTTTTTAAGAGCCCCAAGTTGAGTGTGTAGTGAATATGGTCTGCCTGCCTTCACAAGATCGGCCATAAATCCATGGATAATAGCAGCAGTGGCATGTAATGGCACACCAAACCCGACTGAGGCTACAGGTCATAAAATGTTTTGTAAATTTTTTAAATTACCAGGTAATAAATATTTCGCCTAAAATGACACGTGCAGAAACAAGTCATAAAACACGGATTTTCCATAAATATGGCGAAATATTTATTACCTGGTAATTTAAAAAATTTACAAAACATTTTATGACCTGTGGTCGGCTTATTGGCAGTAACCAATTAAGTCCCTCTTTAAAAAACATTTTATGACCAGTAGTTCACGCAAATTTTCCTATTAAAGAAAAGCAAATATCGCTTATTTTTTTACCTATTTTTTACCAAAAAATAAATATAAATACTTCACACACTCTGAGTCAAATTTTAGTTGAATACTAAACGTGAAAGTGTTAAAGTGTTTTTTTTGTAAAGTAAAGAGTGAAGCTGTAAAGACAATTTAAAGTAAAATGAATAAATTTTGCTGCAATCCGTTTAACAAGAGTGGACATCGTTCGAAAAAGATAAAAGTATTAAAATTAACTGGTGTTTCGAAGCGATACATGAATGAATTAAATATACAATACGGTGAAGAAGCAGAATTCATTTGCCCCAAGTGTAAAATCGATTTGTCTCAACAAGCAAATGCATTGAAACAAATGCAACCACAATCCGAGAGTGAAATGACAATTGAACAAAATGTTTCATCTGATAGTGAGGCAGACATTCCGATGGTCAATATGTCTTTGAGTCCTTTGAATGAGGCTATTACCACTTTAGGTGAATCGCATATTACAAAAAGAAAGTTGCGAAGTGAAAAATACAGGAAAGAGAAAAAAGGCAAGGTTATGAGTGCAATCGCGACAATATTTGATGAAGGCTCTGATAACGAATGCAGTCAAGCAGATGACGTTGATGACGGCAAACAAATGATTGAGCAGTTGAAAAGAAAATTCAATTTAGCGACCACTTTTCCGGAGAAATATCTCATTTTATCTGTGCTGCCTCAATCATGGTCTATACGCAAGATTTCTGAACAGTTTCAAACATCTTTTTACATCGCGAGAAGAAGCAAAGAATTAGTTCGACAGAAGGGCATATTGGCGACTCCCACCAAGAAATTTGGCTCAAGGACCCTCAGCGAAGCAACGGTGAAATTGATTCAAGATTTTTACTGCAATGATGACAACAGCCGCGCCTGCCCAGGTACACGTGACTATGTTATCACACGTGAAGATGGAGAAAAAGTACACAAGCAGCGCAGATTATTATTATGTAATCTATCCGAAGCATACCATCAGTTCAAAGAGAAATACCCAGCAGAAAAAGTGGGATTTTCTAAGTTTGCCATCCTACCAAAAGAATGCGTGCTGGCATTAGACAGGCACGGAACGCATTCAGTCTGCGTTTGCATGTTTCATCAAAACATCAAATTAATGTTCTTTCCATGCAAGAAATTGAAAGTATTTCACGGTGAAATTGAAACATATAGGGACCTCCTGTCGAAGTCGTTGTGCGCATACCCCACGGAAAATTGTCATCTGTCCAAATGCGACAATTGTCCGAAGATTGACGAGCTAGAGCAATATTTGGCGGAAAAGTTTGAACAGCTGTTAATTCAGGAGGTGCATTTCAAACAGTGGATAATTAGCAGCGGCAGATGTTCCCTTGAGACCGTGGTAAAGCAGATTCCGGAATTCATCGAGGAATTCGGATTCAAGTTGAATGAACTGAAGGCGCACCATTTCATATCCGAGATGCAATCGAAATTTCTAAAGGAAAGTAAGGAGAAATTAGCCCAAAATGAATTCATTGTGATAAGCGACTTTGCCGAGAATTACACTTTTCTCGTTCAGGATGAAATTCAGGCTTATCACTGGGCAAACGACCAGTGCACGGTGCATCCTTTTTGCATTTATTTCAAAAACGAAGATAACGAACTACAGACCGTAAGCCTTGTTGTTGTCGCGAAGAGTTTAGCTCATAATTATGTGTCCGTTTATTTATTTGAAATGAAACTGTTTGAATTCTTAAGATCAAAATTCGATGCAATCGACAAAGTAACGTTTTTCTCAGACGGCGCGGCTTCTCAGTACAAGAATAAAAAAAATTTTTACAATCTTTGCATAATTGAAGAAGAACAAAACTGCAAGGTCGAGTGGCACTTTTTTGCGACGTCCCACGGTAAGGGCCCATGCGATGCGTTAGGGGGAACCCTAAAACGCATGGCGACTAAGGCAAGTTTGCAAAGGCCATATACTGACCAGATCTTAAATGTACAACATTTGTTTTCGTGGATTCAAAGCAAGGAAATTGCCATTAACACAATTTTATGCACTCAAAAAGAACACGATGCCATGGAGCCACGAATTCAAAACAGATATAATAATGTCAAAACTATAACTGGAACGCAAAAGTTTCATTGCTTCATACCAAATATTTCTGATATGTCAATTAATGTAAAGCGGTACTCTTCGTCTGCCGACGTGCTAAATTTAAAGTTACTTTAATTTTATAATGATGCCAAGACAATTGAAATTTTTAATAAATATTGTAATTAAGTATAAGCAGCAAAATAAGAAAGATTTTTTCTTCATAAATGTATTTTTAACTGTAAAATAATTTTTAAAATGTATTTTTAATAATAAAATAAAACAATGTTAAATAATTACAAATAATTCAATTATAAAAAATATAAAAACAATGAGAACAAGGTGGTCTCTTAAATGCTCCTCTCCTGTCCAAACAAGGAGTCGGGGCCCATTTTTTTATTGCTGATTCTTAAAGCAAAAATTATAAGGAATCCAAAAAAAAAATTAGCCGGAAAATTTAGGAGCTTCTGTGGAAAATCGGAAAATTTAATTTTCATGTGAAAATTTAATTTTCATGGGAAAAAAGGTAAATTTCTGAGAAAAATTAGGAAAATTTTATTTTTCAATTAAAGCCTGATTCAATACCTTTCCAACGAGCTATCACTCGTTGCGATCGCTTTAGTTGTTTTTTTTTTTAAACAACTTTCAATGAGGTCCCTTATGAAGAATTCTTCAATTTTGTCACATGACAGTGGTGTACACCACCACTAAACCAGTCACTATAAAAAAAAAAAAATATGTAGGTACATTATTTTTTGCTGGGTAATCAATTGAGACTATTTATTTTAGAATCGGAGAGGGGTCGTCCAAAAGGTGATCGCTTTCATATGGAATTGCTCTATATGATAATACCTTGCATATATTGCTCAATATATGCCATACATCTTCATATATGTATTGATGTATTGTTATATATATGATAACATATGTCACGTACGTCCATATCTGGAGTCATATAAATTTTAATTTTTTATCCATATTCTACTGAATTAAAATCCGCATGAATTTTTAAGGGGAAATTGGAATGAAACCAGTTTCAATTTGGTGTTCATAATTTCCCAGGTGGAAATTATGTGTGGTAACAAAAAAGAAGCACTGGCTAAGCGCAAGTAGACCGCGGTCTTACAAAAAGAAGTACTGGCAAAACACTAAATTTGGACGCCTTCCCAGCACTTGTTTTCCTATAACATTATTTTGTTTTTGAAAAAGAAACTCCAAAACAGTGAATATTTAAATAATTTTTGACTCCACAATACAATAACTCCAAGAATCGTCTATTTTTAGAGTAATTTAAAATTCTTCAGTGATGAGGGCTCATAATTTGGTGGCAGGGAAAACACTTGATTTTTATGTTTCTTGGTGCTATCTCAATACTTTGCAAAGCATTAAATAGATCGGTGTTTTTTGGGTGTCAGGAAAGCATTTTAGTTTTTTTATTTGAGCGTTGGAAAAGCATTTGATTTTTATGTTTATGGGTGCTTTTCCAGGGCTTGGTAAAGCATTGGCACCACCGTGGAACGGTGTTATCATTTGGCCGTTGGGAAAGCGCTGTTAACAAGCACTCATACCACCCATTTCGGTGCTTTGCCAGTGCTGGCCCCTTTGTAATTTTCTACCTGGGTTATATATTGCACAGACGTAAAGTCCAATTCATTCAAGAATCTATGTAAATATCGTTCATTTATACATTCATACCAATTTCCTCTTAAAAATTCATGCGGATTTTATTTCAGTAGGATATGGATAAAAAATAAAAATTTATATGACTCCATATATGGACGTACGTGAAATACATATATTATCATATATGTAACAATACATGAATTCATATATGAAGATGTATGGCATATATGGAGCAATATATGTAAGGTATTATCATATATGGTGGCATACATTTCCATATATGAAGTTTTATTTTGGATGAATTTACCCATATATGCTCCCATATATGTCAGACATGTTCATACATCATTCATATATGCAACGATATATGGCAATATATGAGCATTAGGGTTTATGTCCCGGGAATTCCCGGGACGGGATTCCCAAGAATACCGCCCTTTTTTCAATCCCGCAATTCCGGGATTAAGCTAGTATATTAAAATTTCGGATGCTTTATTTAAATTAAAAACATTGATTGTTTTAAAAATAAGTTAAATAAAAAATAGTTAAAATTAAAAAATGCGATTTAAAATTTAATAATATAATATATAATATAAAAAAATATTATTTAAACCGAATTTTTTGGGTTTAGTTAAACCGAAAACTAATTTTATTAGACATTATCAAGTTTAAATACCAACAAAAATACTCGTACCTGGGAAATTTAATTTTTTTTAATGATGGTCTTTGTTCAAATAAAGCAATATACATATACAACATTTCAACATCAGTATTTTAGCTCCCAATACCTCAAAAAAAAACACGGCATTAAAATTAAAAAAATTATATTTTCGTATTTTAAATTGATGTAAGTGATGCGAGTTTTCATTACTTCAAATATTTTTAAAATTTTATGTTTTTGTTAGATTAAATATTGTTGACCTTTGGTGTTGTTATATTTGTAGTACTGTTTGGCTTTAGGTCACAAAAATTTTAAAAAATAAAAATCCAAATATTATGTATTTTATTTTTCAATATTTTATTTTCTTCCGATATTTCGATTTGTATCGCAAATCATCCTCTGGGATATTTAAAAAATACAATATATTAAAAAATATATTTTTGAACGGGACTGAGTTGAAAACTTCTCGCTGCACTTAAAGCTTACTATTATTTTTAAAATAATGCATGAGATGCTTTTTCAAATTATTTTGGATTTTTTATATGTTAATTTAAAATGCAACAATGAAAATTAAATAATTTTTTTAAGTAGTTGTGCCATAAAAATTTTCTATTAAAAAAAATACCAATTAAAGTTATAAAACTATTTAATAATATTTGAGTGTCTATTTTTATAAAAAGATTTAGACGATTTGCCTAAAAATTTGAGTGAAAAATACTCACTTTTAAACTTTTTAATAAAAATAGACGAATACTTCTGAAAATCTGCATAGAAACAAAATATCTAGAAATAGAAATTTTTAGATTCCATATTTAATAAAAAAATCGATCTTAGTTCTGACTCTAAAGTTGGTCCGATACAAATTTGCACCCATTAATAATTCCAATATATCCTGAAAGAATTTATGATTCAATTCGTTTAACCGTTTAAACCGCGAACTAATATTTAATTAATGTATTTCTAAGAGTTGTTTTAAAATTTAGACGGCCTTCCATATAAATATATTACCTGCATATTAGTTCGCTATTTAAACTGTTAAACGAATTGATTAAGCCCTTATTTCAGAATATATTAAGTAGATTTTCTCATGACTGCAACCAAAAGATGAAATTTGTCGTAAGTTATTTTAATAAAAATCGAGTTTTTCAAGTAAACATACGTCGGATTTATTCATTTTCTAACGAGCGGGAATTCAGAAAAAATCCCGCTGTCCCGGGAAATGAAAAAGTCCGGGAAAAGAAAAACCCTAATGAGCATATATGATCATTTTCAACCGGGATGTGTTTTATTTATAAAAGTTGAAAAAACACTACAAAATTTTCAAAATTTAAAATTTTATTTAAATTTTTATTTTTTGTTTTCATTTTGATATTTTGATTAACGCCATATTTGTTTAAAGAGAATTTTGAAAATAATGACACAAAAATGCAGTGACAATGTCGCCATCTGTTGGAAATTTTTGGAACTAAACTGGGATGCATTTTGTTACTTCTTTATATTTGACATCTTTGTCAATTTGAATTTATTTTAAAACCACTAGAGGGCGCGACCAAGATAAAGAAATGCTTACTGCGATCGACCTAGCCTTCTTCCAAGTTTTGTCAGAAAATCCGCACAGAATCCATGCTTGGCAAAAAATGGGTAAACGGATTACAGAAAATTTTAAATATTGACAAAACACGGACAGCTGGTGCAATGATAAACAAGTAACACTATTGTGAAAAAATTTAAATTTTAATTAAACAAAGAAATACGCAAAATAAAACTTCTATATGTAATACTTAACTGAACAAAGTAAAAAAAAACTTTTAAATGCAAGATATATGTGTATCTGTGCGATTTTTCAGACAAATGTGTAAATTCATAAATATTTATAATAAGCCTCCTTTAACTTTGTAAAGCACTTATGAATTGACACATAAAAATATACGCATTTTAATTATTTTTTTTAAATAAAGTTTTGGGCTAAAAAAGTGATATTGTGCGTTCTCGTACTTTTGGGCAATTTTGTCGTTTAGAGAGAGAACTTTGTGCTTATTCTCATTTGACTAAACTTTATACAAAAAGTAAAGGAGAACACTAAACTGAAAATAAAGAGTTTCATTACCTTTTCATATAATGAGTTTTAGGTATTGAAATCGTAAGTGTTCACAAGTTACCTTTAAATTACTGAACTACTTATTTTAACATGGAGATGTCATTGGAGGAAAGTCACTACACTGATGTTTCCTGTAAGTAGTTTATCAACTGTTTTGTAAATATATGTTAAATATACATTTAAAAAAGCATAAAATTTAAAAAACAATGAAGGCTTAAACGAATTGATCAGCATACCTCACGGTTGTCAGCAAATACTCTAACCATTAGACTACGACACACAGTGCTTTGTCCCATAGGCAAAATTAGTGTCTTATACATTTTTGGAGAGGTAACATAATACCCTACATAAATATCAAAGAAGAATTCAGTATCTCCTCTTTTTGTTAACAACAGAGGGCGCTAAAATCAAACAAATTTTGAGCTAAAATAGTTAAACGAAAATCTACTTTACAAAAAAAGATTGACAAAAATTGATTTTTAAAGATATTTCTTTGAAATTCTGTGGCTTTGTTATCTACTATATTTGCAATAGCGAAAATAGTTTTAAGTGAACATTTTTTAAAGACTAACATTTGGTGGCATCGAAAACTTTAGACATTTATTGACTGGAAATCCCAAAGTTGCTTAAGTTTGGTAGAGTAATTGGATTCTTCTAATATAGAATTTGAAAAAAAATTTTTTTTTTTTTTTGACCGCAAATTGAAAAATTATATACATTTTTCACATCCTTTTACCTGAGTTTTACCAAAGTTAGAAAGAGCTAAATTTTAAGGTACCACCAAAAATTAAAATAATAAATGTTTAAAAACAAAGAACTTGACAATTAAAACACAAGCTTCATTTTTATGTGGTGTAAAAATAAAACAAAAAATTAAGAAAATTAAAAAAAAATTTAAGTAATAACCAAAAATTTTATAAAGTTTAGTGGAATTTAAAATAGATATAAAAAATAACGGGTAATTTTTTTTACAATTTAGAAAGTCTGTTGGGATGTATAATTTTCTATAAAAAACATTATAATTTTGAACCGCAAATTTGAAATTTTTAATTTTTTCTACATATCCCAATTATTGAATTTTATGTAGAAATATATGTATTAGGGTTATGACCCATTTTTAACAAAAATTTTACCTATAGGCTATAACCACGTGATTAATAATAAAAATCGTGTTAGCAAATCATTTCGGCAAAAAAAAACTTCCGCACCAAATTTATAAAAATAATTTTTGCTCGGGAATTTTGTATAATTTACATAACGAATTATTACAAAAATTATTGTAAACGACAAAAAATGTATCCAAAAGTCCCTTCAAAAAGGTTTCGTCATTTTTACCGTAAATATCTTTTAAAAAGCATCGTTTGAGTCTCATTTGTTTAAAACTTCGGAGAAATATTTTACTTAAACTAAAACAATATAGACCAAATTTCAACCCTTTTGGTGCGGGAACTTTATTGACAGCAATCTTACAGCGAATAAGTAAGATTGCGTTTCTTAATATTTTTTATGGCCTTTTTGGCTAGGGCAGGGCTGGTAAAACTATGGCACCCGTGCCAGTAGTGGCATGCGAGCAGATTTTTGGTGGCACGCGACGTTTGTTGTAAAAAAATTTAATTTTTGTTGGAAGACCAGCGAAATAATATGTTAAACATTCACGTAAATATTTTCGCTGCAATAATACTTTAAACCGCAAATGCTAGAAATTTTCTTTTAAAATGATTTAAAAAGCGTCTTAAAACCATTTTTTGTTTACACAATTATGGTTAATAACTCAAAAATTCATTCTTTCGAAAGTATTTCGGATCAAAAGTATCGAAACTTCTCTGCGAAAGATTCATTAATAAATCAAAAAAGTTATTAAAAATTTCTTAGGCTTCTACGAATAGATTGATATTATTTTAAATATTTCAATGGGAAAAGGCTCTAGAAATAGAAAAATTTAAATGTGACAGAAAAAAAAATTTTTTTTTGCTAGTTACCAAAAATGGGTTTAAAAAGGCCCCGAAGAAAAAATGCTCGAATCGATTGAACCTGTTTGGTAAATATTAGTAAAATGAAAACACCAAGAAAAAATCTGTGAAATTTAGATGTATTTTAGTTAATTGCAAATGACAATTTACTCTGCTAAAATAAAAAAATATTGTTGAATAGTTGTTTATTCGACCTTTCCAATTGTTAATAAAACTTAAGATATTTGTGCTCTAGGTCAGTTATTTTATTATAAATATTACATGGAGAATATTTATTACCGCACTGTAACAGACGACGATGCATACGCAACTAAAGCTTAAAGTTTGGTTATGTAAACATTCACTGGAAGAATCCTGAGGAAGGCATTCAAATAATATATAATAAACGTTGTTGAATATTAGTAGATCTAAACCACCATAAAAAGTTTTATATTTTTAATTGTTTTTTAGATTTATTTTTTAATGTAATTAAGAATCTAACCTTCTAATATCAATGTTAAAAAATTTTTTCCCGCTGTTTCTTTTACTAATATTCAGCAAATATATTCTGGTACTGTTTTTAATAAATTTTTCTATAGGTTCCTTTTTAACTAATTTTCAACCAATTTTTCTGCTATTTATAACTATTTATTTCTATCAGTGTAATTATAAATAACAGAAAAATAGAAAAAGTAGAATTTATAAGAGGATCTTTTTATACAATACCTGCAAGATTTACGAATGCGAAAAATTTGTTTCGACAACAATTGTGCGGAAAACTCCCTCTGATAAAAGTTGTTAACGAAATTGCTGGTCTTATCGAATTCTTTCAAATATATTTTTATTCTTTGTAATTTACTTGTAAAAATTGTATCATCTTTCTTTGATTTGAAAATAATTTAAAACAGAAAGTGATATTAATTTATGATCTAGAGTCAAACTAAAAAGAACATTCATTTACTTGAAAATGTTTCGCATTTTAAGTTTTTAAAAAGAAAATATTCTTAAGGTGGCACGCGACAAATTTTTACAAAAAAATGTGTCTGTTTTTGCAAAAAAAAATCAAAAAATCATAACCCTAATCTACATACATAGGTACATATTAGGGTTATGATTTTTTGAGTCATAACCCTAATGTAGATGTAGTATATGCTGTCCCTTAAAATACGATTTGTCGATTTTCATTCATTGCACCACCAAGTTTTCATCTAGTAGGTTCAAAATTAAAGAATTAAATTTTTTTTAGAAAACTTTAATCCGTGTTCAGTCGCGGCAGAAAATGACCTATCTTGGAAAAAGAAAATAGCATTAAATTAAAAATTCCGAAAATTCGAAATTTTTGCAAAAACTACTTTTTTTTATTTACCCGACTAAAAAAGATGTTATATAATCATATATCACCATATATAAACCCATATATACGTCCATATCTAATTTGATCCGAATATTGGAATATATAATTATATCAAGCGAGATAAGCTACAATTTGATCCGAAAAATGGGTCTATCTAACTGCATCAAATTATATATAAATACATATAATTTTATGAAGATTTTCGAAGAAAATTTTAGTAAATATTATTGAGATCACTTATTTCATTCATATTAAATACTAATGCTAGATGTTTAGAACAATTTTTGCTAGTAAACTTGGAAATAGCTGACAAAATAAAATATTACAAAAATTTGTCGGAACAACTTTTTCTAGGTTAGAGTTTTGGTCTTTCTTATAAAATGTGTGTCTTTCTTATAAAATAAAAAATTAACTAATTAGAAATTTATTAATTCAGTTCGAGGCCAATTTCCTTATTATGAATTAATATAATAAGTATTAATAAATTTTTAATTAATGAATTAAAAAGGTCGAAAAAAACCATTTTTATTTTTTAAAATAAAAATTAAAAACCAACATGATAAAAAATTAACTTTCACAATTAATTTTTTTTATTACGGAAAAATAAATGAACTTAAACCATATTTATTTCAACATATGTTTGTCTAATTTTTAAATTTAAAAGTAATAATAATTATTTCGACCTTTAATTCCACAATGAAAAAAAAAATGTTTCCCTTATTTATTTCTTTAAAATTATTTTTAGTTTAATAAAGAGTATTTCGCCAACTATTTGAAAAATATATGTTAAATTCAATTATAAACATTTATTTATATATCAAAGTGCAAACTTCAAAACCAGATCCACAATTTCGGAGTTTTTTTTTAATTTTAATAGTGCAATTAAACTTTATAAAATTTTGTATAATTATATATCATGTCAGATAAATTAATATATAAAATTAATACAATTTTATATTACTTTGTTATATTTTCTGATATAAGATTGTTTAGAGAAGCTTATACGCCATTATATATAATTATGTATAAACTATATTTGCAGATCTCTTAATATATAGCTGGAGACCAAATCGCATATGATTATATATAACGTCATATCAAACATATTTATAAAACCAAAGTGTTAATATAAATGTATATGGTCATATAAAGCCACACATATAAACATTTATAATTATATCAAATCATATAAGATTATATGAAAACTTTTTTAGTCGGGTAACTTGTTTATTAAATATACTTAAAATTATTCAGATACGGAGTTTTGGTTTCGCCGAATATCAATAAACCAGTTTAACCTGGAACCGAAGATACCCATTAATTTAATAGAAATGCAAAAACTGCTTCTTTTTGTTATTTTTATTTTTTCTTAATTCATAACTTGGAAACGTCAAAAATTTTTTTTTAATATAATAGTTGTAATTAAATAAAAAATAATAAATTGAAAAAATGACAATTCGGGTTTTGTTTGGGGAGCGACTACTTTCCAGGACATTTTATGAAAATTGATTATTTTGTCAATTGGAATTGGGATGTTTTCACAAAATTTTGCACAAATTTCCAAAAAGTATCAACTTAATATTATCATGTTATAATTATCATTATTTGACTCCAGGTTTCAAAAATTTTGAAATTGCCCCTTGATGAAAAGTATTATTTAACCTGATCCACACAGGATTAATATTTATTTAAAAAATCTTTAACCCTTAATATCCTAGGGACAAAAAGTCCCATGAAGCTTATTTAATTTCTGACTGTATTTTTCTGAAATTGCTCGAAACATGTGTTCTACTTAATAAAAATTACTATTTTATACAACCTGATCTATTTCCAGGGTTAATATTTTGACTTCTGGTCAAAAAAAACCCCCCAATCAGTTACTAGAAAGCTTGTAGGATAATGCCTTTTAGGCGAACTTTCAGACTTTAATTAAAATTGGGTATATGATAAAGTAATCTAAGTTATCATATGTGCTCTATTCTTTACGGTCCAATCTCACATTTTAGGGTTAAAAAGGTGGGGTCAAAATGTCCCTAGTTTCCTTTTCTATGCATAGTAGAATCTGTGAAGAAGTTCTAAATTTTTTTGCCGGAAATGTAAAAATTATATGAATATTTCAAACAATATTTCCTAAGTGTCAGAAAAAGTTAAAAAAAAAATTGAAAAAAATTAAGTTATTAAATTTAATTTTTTTTTATTACACTCATAGAAATAAATATGTAAAAATACCAGAAAAAGTTACTAAAAATTAGTTAAAAATGATGCTGCAGAAAAAACTGCTAAAATTAGCAGATTTTTTTACTAAATACTAGTAAAATGAAAACAGCAAAATTAAAACTGCTAAATTTACAGAATTTTAGTTATATTTAGGCTAACTTTTAGTTAATTGAAAATAGCAAATTGTACTGTAAAATCTGCAGAAAAATTTGCTAAATATTTGTAGACTAAAAATAGCAAAAATAAACTGTTAAATCTACAAAATTTTTGCTATTTTTAAGCTAAATTTAGTTGAATGCAAATAGCAGTCTATTCTGCTAAAATCAGCAGAAATATTTGCTAAAAAATTGTAAACTGCTGTTTTCAAAAGGCTCGATTTTTATTTGCATTTAAAAAAAAAATCGAAAAAAAAAAACTTCGAAAATTTTAAATTTTTTGGTGATTTTTTAGGCTACTAATTATTTAGCAAAATTTTTTGCTGATTTTAGCAGGTTAATTTGCTAATCTCCATTTACAAAAATTTAGCTCATATATAACTAAAATTCTGTATATTTAACAGTTTTAGTTTTGCTGTTCCTATATTACTAATATATAGCAAAAATAATCTGCTAATTTAGCAATTTTTTTCTGCAGCATCATTTTTAACTAATTTTTAGTAGTTTTTACTAAATTTTTTACGGACTTTTTTCTATTAGTGTACTATAAAATATTAACCTAATTTTGATGTACTTTTTAGTGCATTCTCATCATAAATATATCCAAAATATACACTCACAATATTTTATCCTTAAAAACAACCTAAAATACATATTAAATTAATTGAAAATACAATTAAAAAAGGACTACTGATTTTTCATTATATGCAAACCATTTTGTTATATATTTTCAAACATTGTTTCAACAATCCATAAAAGAAATAAAAATAATTGAAAAGTCTATTAAAATAACCATCAATTTTTAACTGACAAAACGTAAAAAAAAACGATTTTGTGGTTTGTTTTTTCATATTTGAAAGTTTTTTTTTGTTTAATTTTCAAAACAATACACCATACACAACACATACTTCATATTTTTATTGGCTATGTAAATAGCCAATATAGTCGTATATAGTAATATCTTGTTTTATCTTATAATATGTGAGTATATATGTTGTCATGAATAGCCATATATAATTATATGTTTCTTATGTGGTACCTTATATAACCATATATTTTTATATATTGTCTTTTATAAAATTAGATATCAACCATATATGCTATACATAATGAGATATGAGAGATCTGTTGTCATATATAATTATAAATGATCATATATAACATAATATATGATCACATATGGTGGCATATAAGCCATATATTTTGAGATATAGTAATATATGCCCTGTTATAAAATTTTTTTGGTTGTATGATGTAAGATATTTTTATAAATGATTATATATTACATTAAATGATATATGATATGATTATATATTATTCCATATATGGTGCAAGATTAACAATATAATTTTAGATATGATTATATATGGTCCCACGTCAGTAATATTTTCTATGTGTTTAATATATAATTATATATAGTCACATATTACCTGAGAGACCCTACTATCGAATCCCAGCTCGGGCACAAAAAAAATTTTTTTTGTACTTTTTTGACTCAATTTAATTTACTTATAAATATTCTTTTTACAGATCTTAAAAAAATTAACCCATTTAAAGCCAACAGCACCTGAAAGTTATGTTTACTGCAACTTGGAATTAATAATATTTTAATATTTTATTATATATTGTCATATATAACCCCACACATAATTATATATGTGACTGAGGTACTATTATCGAATCCCAGCTCGGGCACAAAAAAAAATTTTTTTTTTACTTTTTTTAACTCAACTTGATTTACTTATAAATATTTTTTTACAGATCTTAAAAAGGTTAAACCATTTTGTGTCAACAGCATCTGCAAATTATGTTTTCAATTAATAATAGTTTAAATATATAATTAGATATCGTAATATATAATAATTTCGTTAAAGTTCTGAATTTGAGTTCTTCCAGAGCAAAATAATTTTTTTTGTAATATTTGTACATACAAAACAATTTGTGAAAAAGTGTTGGATAAGAGTATTTTTTCCAAAGGATCGCTAAGCTTATATATGTCATACCTTATTTAAAATACATTTGATATTTAGATTTTTAAGCCATATAAATCGGTGCCTTGACCCTTCAACAAACATTTTTTTTTATCTTATTCACCAAAAAGTTTTCGTCAGTGGAAAACATTTAAGATTTTTAATTTTTGTTTTTTTGAAAGAATGTTATTAATTTATTTTTTCTAAGTCATCTATATATATAAATTTATATAATTATATATAACTCAGTAACACGAACAATGTTGTCTCATATAGTCAGTCATGTTGTATAGCAGTGTTTGGCTGAGTGAGTTAAGTGGCCGACTACAACGCCAGCAACCTGGGTTCAAATCCTGCCGACGGCATTTTTGTTTTGTTTTTTTTTAATGAAATAAATATTTTTTAAATAATAAATATTTTTTTTAATTTTTTGTTTTATTTTTTAAATTTTTTTAAAATTTAAATAATTCCAAATGTATCATAGGATAAATTTTGATCTCAAATTATCCGTTTGCATCTAATTGGATGTAAATTAATCCCATGGGATATTTTGGGATATATCAGGATCTTAATTTGATATTATTGGATATCATTGGATCTCCCAATTTTGAGATCTATTTGGATCTTATTTAATCCTGTAAGATATTTGAGGGATCTGATTGGATATTACTGGATACCCCAATTTTGAGATGAACTTGGATAAGATCATATGTCGATCTATATCAAATGAGATATGACTACATATGCTAGATATAATGTTTTTTTGATCGGGCATCCACTGTACGTCTGTCGGAATATCTTAGTCAGTTTTATTAACAAACCATTTCTTATTAAATCTAATTCCTAACTCTTTCCTTTGTAATTCCTTTAAACATTCAAATTTCCTTTTATGAATTCTTCTTACCTTTTCATTAAATGATGTTGCAATTATCTCTTGATATTCTAAAAATTCTCTCATTTCAGTTTCAGTTAAATATCTCTCTAAATTGCTTTTTATAAAATTCTATCTGACTTTGAAAATGTTTCAGTAATTGGTGTTTTTCTTGTAATGTTAATCTTAAAATTTTGTTGTGTAAATCTTGTATATAATTATTAATATTTCCCTGAATTGCCAAAAGTCCTTCCGTCTTGAATATATTTGAGACATTCTTTGTAGAATTTGAGATAAATTTTGGAATAATTCCTGCATTTCTGCAACGTATCAAGAAAGTTATTATAGATTTTACTTTAATAATTTTATCCCTTATTGTCTTGAATTTTTTGATCAATATCCTAACTTGTCCGTTCTTTTTGAAATTGCTATAATTCATCCTTTATTTCGGTATAAGTAATGGAAGCAGAAATTTTCTTAAAAAAGAATAAGGATTTATTTATATTGAGATCTGATAAGGGTAATACAACTGTAGCTATAAAGAAAAAAGATTATGATATAAGGATGAACAATATAGTAGGAGATATTACAAAATATAGTTTACAAAATAGGGATCCAACGAGTAAATTACAAAAGATAAATAATAATTTAGTTGATGAACTTTTTGAAAAGAAAATTATTGTGAATATAGAGAAAATAAAACTTAAGACTAATATTGCTACTGCACCTCGATTATATGGACTACCTAAGATTCATAAAGAGAAATTTCCATTGAGACCAATTTGTTCTTTTATTAATTCTCCATCATATGAACTCTGTAAATACATTATTAACATTTTAAAGAAAACGAGTAAAAAGGTTAAAGTCGGGCATGCCGACTATACAATACCCTACACCAGTCTGGTTAAAAGCCAACTAATGTTTGTATCCGAAATTCAAATGGGTTAAAATGAGGCTTGTGTCAAAATTTTCTATAATGTGAGTCAGCGCACCAAATTTCATTAAAATATCTTAATATTTGCGACCTGCAGTTTGTAACCAAGCCAATTTTGGGGGGACCCTTATATGTGCACTACACCTTTTGCAATTGTAATTCAGAAAATATCAATTGAAATTCAGAATTTTCATTTGAAATTCAGAAAATATCAATTGAAATTCAGAATTTCCATTTGAAATTCAGAAAAGATCAATTGAAATTCAGAATTTCCATTTGAAATTCAGAAAATATCATTTGAAATTCAGAAAATATCAATTGAAATTCAGAAATTGTCATTTGAAATTCAGAAAATATCAATTGAAATTCAGAAAATATCATTTGAAATTCAGAAAATATCAATTGAAATTCAGAAACCGTCATTTGAAATTCAGAAAAAATCAATTGAAATTCAGAAATTGTAATTTGAAATTCAGAAAATATCAATTGAAATTCAGAAATCGTCATTTGAAATTCAGAAAATATCAATTGAAATTCAGAAAACATCAATTGAAATTTAGAAAATATCAATTGAAATTCAGAAACCGTAATTTGAAATTCAGAAAATATCAATTGAAATTCAGAAATCGTCATTTGAAATTCAGAAAATATCACTTGAAATTCAGAAATCGTCATTTGAAATTCAGAAAATATCAATTAAAATTCAGAAAACATCATTTGAAATTCAGAAAATATCAATTGAAATTCAGAAATCGTCATTTGAAATTCAGAAAATATCAATTGAAATTCAGAAATCGTCATTTGAAATTCAGAAAATATCACGTGAAATTCAGAAATCGTCATTTGAAATTCAGAAAATATCAATTGAAATTTAGAAAACATCAATTGAAATTCAGAAAATATCAATTGAAATTCAGAAACCGTCATTTGAAATTCAGAAAATATCAATTGAAATTCAAAAAACATTAATTGAAATTCAGAAAAATGTAAACACATTTTTTAAAAGAATCCGTCCAGGTAGACAATGTTATCCCCTATAAAAATTTGTATATGGGGTTTATCAAAATAAGTAAAATTCATTTTACTCACGCAAGTGAAAAATATTTAAAATTTGTGTGCCTCAATGATTTTATGTAGACTAATTTCATTATGTAGACATTAAAACGTAACGCTGACCATTAAAGACTATTATTTGGCTATAAATTTCAGCCTTACATTTTGGAGCTATAATTCGTAACAAGAAAGAAATTAGTCTACCTAAAATCACTGAGGCACACAAATTTTAAATAATTCTCACTCGCGTAAGAAAAATGAATTTTACGCCCACTTCTTAATCAAACGTATTTTGATGAAATCCATATATAAATTTTTTATAGAGTATAACATTATCTACCTGGCCGGATTCTATAAAAAATTCTGTTTACATTTTTCTGAATTTCAATTGATGTTTTCTGAATTTCAATTGATATTTTCTGAATTTCAAATGATATTTTCTGAATTTCTAATGATATTTTCTGAATTTCAAATGATATTTTCCGAATTTCAATTGATATTTTCTGAATTCCAAATGATATTTTCTGAATTTCAATTGATATTTTCTGAATTTTAAATGACGATTTCTGAATTTCAATTGACATTTTCTGAATTTCAAATGATGATTTCTGAATTTCAATTGATATTTTCTGAATTTCAAATGACGATTTCTGAATTTCAATTGATATTTTCTGAATTTCAAATGACGATTTCTGAATTTCAATTGATATTTTCTGAATTTCAATTGATATTTTCTGAATTTGAATTGATATTTTCTGAATTTCAAATGACGTTTTCTGAATTTCAATTGATATTTTCTGAATTTCAAATGACGATTTCTAAATTTCAATTGATATTTTCTGAATTTCAATTGATATTTTCTGAATTTCAATTGATATTTTCTGAACTTCAAATGATATTTTCTGAATATCAATTGATATTTTCTAAATTTCAAATGGTATTTTCTGAATTTCAAATGATATTTTCTGAATTTCAAATGATATCTTCTGAATTTCAATTGACATTTTCCGAATTTCAAATGATATTTTCTGAATTTCAATTGATATTTTCTGAATTTCAAATGGAAAATCTGAATTTCAATTGATGTTTTCTGAATTTCAAATGGAAATTCTGAATTTCAATTGATGTTTTCTGAATTTCAAATGGAAATTCTGAATTTCAATTGATATTTTCTGAATTTCAATTGATATTTTCTGAATTACAATTGCAAAAGGTGTAGTTCTAAACAGGGACCGATGTTCACCAAAATCAATAGGCTTCGTCCTTGGGCCAACATAGGTCTATGTACCAAATTTCATCAAAATATCTTAATATTTGCGACCTGCAGCGTATAAACAGTATAATTTTGGTAGGACCCTTATATGGGCACTAGGTCTAAACATGGACCGATGTTCACCAAAATCAATAGGCTGCGTTATTGGGCTAACATAGGTCTGTGTACCAAATTTCGTCAAAATATCTTAATAAGTACTTCACTCCATCCGATTTTCTCACTATTTATACCACCTATATCCGACCGAAGATGGAATACAACTCCCATATATGGGCAGGAGCTTCGAAGTCTATTTTGGAGCTTCTGTACCGTGTGCAAAGGAGGGCGTCGGCGCTTATCAATGACAATAGGGTATCCAGCTATATTGACTCATTGGAGCATCGTCGGAATGTGTGTTGTGTGACCCTGTTCTATCGATATTATCATGGGAGGTGCTCAGCTGAGATAAGTGAACTTGTCCCCAAAGCCCAAGTTTTTATTCGTAATACTCGCTTATCAGGTAGAGCGCATCCGTTTGTAGTTGATTGTCCAGTGGATCGCACGACGCATTATAGAGAGAATTCGTTTATCAGTCGCACTAGCCGTATGTGGAATAAACTCCCCGCAGAGGTCTTCCCTGTTACTTACAATGTTGAGAAATTTAAATCAAATATTCACAAACACTACTCCCTCTTTCCTCCTCCTCATAACCTATTTTCCTAATACCAACACAACGCACTGCGTTAATAGGGGGGCATCCCCTGAGTGTTGGTCCATCAAAAAAAAAAAATAAATATTTACGACCTGCAGCGTATAAACAATATAATTTTGGTAGGACCCTTATATGGGCACTAGGTCTAAACATGGACCAATGTTCACCAAAATCAAACTTGTTCGTCCTTGGGCTAACATAGGCCTGCGTACCAAATTTCATCAAAATATCTTAATATTTGCGACCTGTAGAGTGCGCACAAGATTGCATGGACAGACAGACAGACAGACAGACAGACAGACGGACGGACGGACAGACGGACATCGTTAAACCGAAATAAAAAAAAATTCTGAGCCGATCGGTATAATATAAGGTGGGTCTACGACCAATATTTTTTGGTGTTACAAACATCAGCACAAACTTATAATACCCTGACCACATAGTGGTGTAGGGTATAATTACAGAACAATCTAACTACAATGTAAAGAACTCACTTGAATTTAAGAATAGATTATTCGGCAAACAGATACGAAATGATGAAAAATTTGTTTCTTTTGATGTAGTTTCTTTATTCCCAAATATTCCTATTGATTTGGCAATGAATATTATAAGGGAAAAATCGAATGATATTAGGGAATATACAACTATTGATAAAGGCTTGTTTTTGCGTATTTTGAAATTTTGTATAGAGGATAATAGATATATTTCAATACAGTGAGAAGATATATGTACAACAGAATGGACTACCAATGGGATCCCCTGCTTCTCCAATTGTGGCTGATATAGTTATGGAGGAATTATTGGACACGTGTATTGGAAACCTTAATGTTAAACCGAAGATAATGACTAAATATTGTGGGTGATCTATTTTGTGTCATTTCTGAAAATGCAATTGATAATATGTTAATAGCATTAAATGAATTTAGTCCTGATATTAAGTTTACCATGGAAAAGGAATGTGATTCTAAACTTTCTTATTTAGATACTTTAGTAATAAGAAGAGGTGATAATTTGACAATAGATTGGTATCAGAAACCAATAGCGTCAGGCAGAATTATTAATTTTTATTCAAAACATAAGAAAATCATTATTAACACTGCAAACAATTTGATAGAAAAAGTATTGACTATTAGTGACAGGGAATTTCATAGAAAGAATGAGGAAATAATTAAGAATTTATTAAGGGATAATGATTTTCCGATGGCATTAATTTGTTCATTAATAAATCAATATAAATTTAGGAAGAACAATAACACAGAGAATTTAATTGAACAAAAGATTTATAAGTCTTTGGTCTATGTGCCGGGAATATCAGAACGTTTAGAGAAATCTAAGATAATCGATACTAATAGATATAGAATAGCTTTTAAATCATATAGAATAGCTTTAAATCAGATCAGATCAGAAATATAGGAACATTAATTCACAAAAGACAGCATTATCTTCTCATTGTTCAGGTTTTAATCACTATCCTGACTTTGAAAATGTATCAGTTTTAAATACAGAACATAATTATAAACGCCGTTAGATATTAGAAATGTTACAGATAATTAATACACCAACAACAAATAGAATTAACTTCAAGTCAGATATTGAAAATGTAGCTCAGAATTATAGATATGTACTTAATACAAAAGAAATAGCACATATTACATTAATTTATAACATATATTATATTAATACATTTTTGTATTGTTAATTACACAGTACAACAGCCAATCTGGGGGGGTGAGAAATTCCAAGTCAGGGTGATGGTACTAGGTCAGTATAGTAAAACCCTCAAAGGGTTTGGCGTTCGTATGTGTCATTTTTTTTTATGACCTTTTAAATTTTTTCCTTATCTTGATGTTTTTTCGCTTAGTTGTAACATTTTGGCAAAAACGTAGTTTAACATAACTCGAGAATCACTTGTCCGATTTTGATGAAACAAATTTAGAAAAATTTAGAATTACAATTTCTTTAATCCGTTCATATAACGTTTTTCTTTATAATCAACAGTTTTGCCGGTAAAAATAAATTTGTGGAGAAAAAAAAATATTTTTTTGCCTAAAAATTAAAAATTTTTTTTTTTAAATTCATAAAAAATCCAAAACGGAAAAAATGATCAAGTGTTATTAATTTCATGTAAAGTCACATAACCTATAAACAAAATTTAACGCGTTCTGCTTTTATTTACAATTAAGTGAAGCTATCCCATTTTGACAAGAATATTGATATTTGTTTTTATTCAAAAAAGTGTCATTTATCGCCTTTTTCATAAATTTTCCCCAATAACTCCAGACTTCTGGCCATAAACTACTAAAAAAATTAAGTAAACATTTTTATAATTTTTTATTTTTATTTTATTTATTTATTTTTATTTATTTTAATAAATATTGCCTAGACTTTTTCGATGGTGGTTGTTCGGGACTAGTGGCATCGCATTCATCGCTATCATCAGTTTCTGAACCACACATAATGTCAATGTGTGACTCCACTGTTGGCCCTTCTGCATCTCCTGAAAATTCTTTATCATCAAGATCATCCTTGTCTTGCCACACTAACTTACTCCACCAGCAAATTTCCGCAATTATTGCACTCGGCGACTTTTTGCCTCTATATCTGTAAGTTTTTGTTTTATTAAAATGAGTTTGAAAAAATAAAAAATCAGTATTACCTCATTTCAAATGGCATAGCAACTTGATGATAGCGTTCACCTTGTTCATCAGATTCGGTAGCCAATTGTTTGCTGAAGTAGTCCAGATGATGATGTAAATAATGGATTTTCAAGGACATGTGGACACCAATTTCCGAGAATGCTCTTAACATACTTGCGACAGAAACATCGTAGTTGTTAGAACGATGCTTTCCCAACAAGCCTTCTATTACTTCTTTGATTGCCTGCCATGCATTCAATTCAGCGTCAATCAAAATATTGTTGAATGCGTCACTTTTAATCAGCTTTCGTATATCTGGACCATTTAGTACGCCTGATTGGAAAAAATTAATTTGTTAAGATGGAAAATCATGGGAAATGAATGTGATATTATAACTTACCTTCTTTAATTTTACTTTCGCTGAGTCTCGGGTAAATTAGTTTCAAACACAAGAAAACTTCATCTCTTTTGGCGACAGTTTTGAAAAAATTCTTAACAATTTCAAGTTTAATATGCGGTGGAGGCAGCAATATCTTCTCCTTCGGCACTAGAGGCTCACGAATAATATTGGCCGTTTGTAACCTGCTGTGCTCTCTGAGTTTCCATCCGTGGCATGCATATTGGTCACCGGAAAATCGTGTGTCCCAATCGCACAAAAAGCACATATATTTTATATAGCCGCTTTGAAGACCGCAAAGCATTGCTACAACTTTTAAATCGCAGCATATGCGCCACATATGTTTGGCGTAGTTAACCATTTTTAAAATATTTTCCAGTGCATCATATGTTTCTTTCGTTTCTGTACTGTAGGCGATTGGGACTGAAGGTTTTTTATTGGTCTTATGCAGTAAAACCGCCTTCAAGCTGAGTTTTGAACTGTCAATAAATAATCTCCAGTCATCTGCTTCATATTTTATTTCCATTGCGTCCATCAATTTTCCTACATCCGGGCAATATGCAGAAGTTTTTTCATCATTCACAAGGAATAAACTTTGGAGTGTTGCCTCACGACTTCGATAAGCTGTGACTTTCACACCGGGTGCCAACAAATTGTTTGATTTCAAAATGGAAGCCAGCTCTTCCGATTTATGCTGTGTTAATTCCAACTTGGCAACAATTGAATCAAGCTTATTTTGATTTATTAAAATTGGCTCATTGGATACTGATGGCTCATATGGGGAATCATCACGTGCATGATATGTCGGAGCAGTCGTAGAAGAGAAAAAATCTGGGCTAGAAGCTTTTGGCACAGGAATGTGGTCCGAATGAGGCAATGGTGTTGCGGCACTTGCAACACCAACGTAATTATACGATTTTCTTATCCTTTTTGCGGCTCCTTTATTCGCACATGCATAGCAATTCAATGGATTGTGACCTTCGCCAGGATTAGTCCAAGTCATTGGGATACCGAATGGCATACTTTCACGTCTTCTATTTTTCCAATCCATTAGACGGTTGTAGCAGCTTTTACACACTATATTTGGTACCCAATTTTCGTTCACTATAACATTTTGGTTGAAGTACATCTCGTATGTTTGAACAAAATCAGTACTGAAATTTCCCCTTTTTTTATGTGTTGAGACATATTGACCACAGCAGTAGCAAAAGCTATTTATATCTAGCTTGCACAGTTCCATATTCTGTTCTCTTTTGTTCACTTTTAAAAAACTGGAGAAAAATCACTTTTACTGTTCGCGTTAGTCGGCACTTGTTGAATGACAAAAATCACAGAACCAGTGTGAGAACGAGAAGAAGTATAATGACAATGCATGTTTTATGTGAACATTACAGAACCAGTGTTGCCACATCAATATTTCTCTTTTAGTACAGTAGAAAAATATGAGAGAGTTCGGCTTGTGAGTGTCAATGTTTTCTCCAAATAATGTTGTGCATATCTGGAGCAAATTTTTGAAATTCATACATTTACCTAATTGTGAATAAATGAGAAACGCGTGCATCGATTTTCATGATCTATGCCTTTTTTTGCTCATGAGTTATGTGACTTTACGCGAAAGTAATTAGTTTTGGCACTTTTTTCCATTTTGGATTTTTATGAATTTTTAAAAAAAAATATTTAAATTTTTAGGCAAAAAATACTTTTTTCCCTTCATACATTCATTTTTAACTTCGAAAGTGTTGCACATTTAGAAAGACGGTATAGAAACAGATTAGAGAAATTGTAATTCTAAATTTTTCTAAATTTGTTTCATCAAAATCGGACAAGTGGTTCTCGAGTTATGTTAAACTACGTTTTTGCCAAAATGTTACAACTAAGCGAAAAAACATCAAGATAAGGAAAAAATTTAAAAGGTCATAAAAAAAATGACACATACGAACGCCAAACCCTTTGAGGGTTTTACTATACTGACCTAGTACCATCACCCTGACTTGGAATTTCTCACCCCCCAAACAATAAACCCAAAAATGTTCCATAGTGTTATCAGGGCAAGGACTTTCATGCACTAAAAAATCGAAAATATGCGCTTAAAATATGCACTATAAAATAGAAAATATGCACTTAAATATGCATTTGTAATGAAATATGCACTAAAAACCAAAAAATATGCAATTAAAAATAAATGTTTTTTTTTAATTATATTTATTAAAAACTAACAAAAACGTAAAAATCAGGTATCGGTTACAATAAGCTTGTTCTTTTACTTACTGCAAGTTACTATATTTACTACAGCAATACAAAAAGTAAATAAAACTTTGCAATTGTAGTAAAAGTAGTAAGAAATTCGAGTAAACGAACACACTGAATATGTCTTCAAATACATATAGTTAAATATATTTTTGTGTGTGGGATTTTACCTGAAAATAACTTTATTATAAAATAGACCCAGGTAGAAAATTACAAAGGGGCCAGCACTGGCAAAGCACCGAAATGGGTGGTATGAGTGCTTGTTAACAGCGCTTTCCCAACGCCCAAATGATAACACCGTTCCACGGTGGTGCCAATGCTTTACCAAGCCCTGGGAAAGCACCCATAAACATAAAAAGCAAATGCTTTGCCAACGCGCAAATAAAAAAATTAAAGTGATTTCCTGACACCCAAATAATAACACCGATCTATTTGCAAAGTATTGAGATAGCATCAAGAAATATAAAAATCAAGTGTTTTCCCTGCCACTAAATTATGAGCCCTCATCACTGAAGAATTTTAAATTACTCTAAAAATAGACGATTCTTGGAGTTATTGTATTGTGGAGTCAAAAATTATTTAAATATTCACTCTTTTGGAATTTCTTTTTCAAAAACAAAATAATGTTATAGGAAAACAAGCGCGGGAATTCACCTTTTTAAAGCGTCCAAATTTAGTGCTTTGCCTGTACTTCTTTTTGTAAGACCGCGGTCTACTTGCGCTTTGCCAGTGCTTCTTTTTTGTTACCACACCTAATTTCCACCTGGGGAACTTAAATATGTGTACTATAAAATCGTACTCACTTTCGTAACTCAGAGAAAAAAGTGACAGGAATTAATGCTCGGGGACAAGTTTCCTTAAAATAATTTTTATAAAATTTTTCAACTTTCTGTTTGTGAGCAATAACATCCGAAAACGTTAATTTAAAATTACATCTATAAAAAAAGTGTTAGTGGATGACAACATATTGTAAACAATGTGTTTCTCTTTCTAGTTTAGTGTTATATTACCAACAGAGCTTCCAAATAAATAAATTTTTTAGATTTTTTTTTAGTTTTAAAGTATAAATTCTTAAATCGAATTTCAGATTTAAAAATATTAAAAAATATGCAATAAAGTGCAAAATATGCAAAAATATGCAATAAAAATCATAAAATATGTAATAAAATATGAACTTAAAAGCAAAATATGCAAAAATATGCATTTATAACAAAATATGCAAAAATATGCAACAACAAATCGATGCCATTTTTTTGCAAATTCTTTGATTCGGAAAAGTATTTGGTCAAAATCATTTTTGGGCCACTGACTACAAACATGCATTTGCATGAAAGTCCTTGCCCTGTTAATTATTATTATATTTATATTTTTGTTTGTTATACTTTTATACCAAAAAACTTTGTTTGCTGGTATAAATGTATACATACAAATATTTTATATTTGACAAATGTTTTCAAATTTTTTCAAAACTTCAAATTGTTTATCATTTTTTATTTTAATTGTTATTTCCTGATGATGCTACACATTGGAGTAGCGAAATATTGAAATAAAAAACAAAACCTAAAGCTCAAGAAAATTGTGGTGTTAAAATTGAAAAAGAAGGTTAAATAACCCTACGGGGAATGAGGAGTCAGTTGCCCTCCAAGGACATATCCCGTGACCGGTCAACCGAAGGCATATTACTAAATTAGTACAAATATGAACAATAGAAAATGAATTAATTTTCTAAGTATTTTCTGATCCGTTATTTTCACTGTTGCTTTTAAAAAAAACTTGACCGATACCTAAATAAAAACAAAATTCGCGGCATATTTTTAAAAATATTTTTTATTTATTTTACTCTTTTATTTATTTTTAACTTTATTTTTTCACGATTTGCTTATTTTAGCTGTTATTTTAAATTTCTATAATGTTTTGCTAAGAAATTTTATGTTTTGTATTTTCAACGTTTTTTTAATGTTAAAGCTGTTTTAGTTTTAACAATTGATATTTCATTTAACTTTTCTTTGTAACTTAAGGGGAATTTTTAAAATTTTTATTTATATTATCAGAGGTTTTGAGGTAGTTTTCTAATTTTTAATTGATTTTTTAATTTAATTATGGCCAACGCAAAAAACAAGTCAACTGCCATTAAGGGACCTATCCCATGACCCGTCAATCGGGGGCATATTCAAGACACTTCCACCATATTTGTGTGTGTGTTAATGTTGTTTTATTTTCTATTTTTTTCTTTTCCATGTTTTTTTTATTTGCTGTGTGTGTTTGTTTTTTCTTTCTCTTTTTTATTTGAACAGAAACGAAAAACATATAACTTAACCATCAGCCAGCCATCACGCATAAGCAACGTTAGCTCAGACGGTAGAGCGTTTGCCTTACAAGCAGAAGGTTGTGTTATCGAGCCCTACTTCAACGCCAAGTAGATTATTTTTAATTCTTAATTTTTTATTAGTTTATTTGAAAAGCTATTTTTAGACACACCACCTTACTGCCACAATGTGTCTAAACTGTGGCAATTGGTCATTTCCAATGACAACGCCATGTTAAAGTGATATGTCTCTTTCAAACAAAAAGACCGATCAGCGACCGGTCTCCGCCCCCTTGGGACCTATCCTGCTTGTCATTTGGGACCGGTCCCTTTCCCCGTAGGGAAACTACAAAAAAATTTAATTTTTTTTATTTTACAAAAGTTTTTTATTGCCGCCACCGGGGATCGAACTTGCGACCTCACGATTGCTGGTCTAGCGCTCTACCGCTGAGCTATTCTTTGACTGGCATAAAACACCACTTTGTTAATGCGAGATATTATTCTCTTCAATAAAAGTACTTATTAAACAAGTGTAAAAGGTGCACTCCAATTTAATATTGGTTTCAGTACTCTTTTTACAGGTAAATAAAAATCAATTTCTCCCCATTTTTTTTTATATACATATTTTTAAAAATTTAAAAATTAAAAAAATATTGAATTTAAACAAATTAATTATAAATATTAATAAAAAAAATTAATAGAATAAAAAAAAATAAAAAATATTGGTCCCGCCGGGAATCGAACCCGGGACCCTCGGTTTGGAAATGCCAAATGATACCAAAATCACTTTTTACGATCACTTTTAGGCAATTACTCTTTAGAAGTTATACTTAAGTGATTTTTTGGATGTGGTTCAGAAGTAATTCTAAAAAAGCTGTAAAAATGTTATAACGGATACTTAGGAAGCAATGAAAGAAGTGATTTTTTGAACTTGTTCAGAAGTAATTCTAAAAAAGCTGTAAAAATGTAATAACGGATACTTGGAAAGCAATGAAAGAAGTGATTTTTTTGAAGTTGTTCAGAATAACTTCTAAAAAAGCAGTAAAAATACACTAACAGATACTTGTGAAGCATTAAAAAAAGTAGTTTGGGAAGCACTACTTGCAATTTTTTTTGCTGGGTTTTTAATACAGAAAACAAATAGCTACTTTTGCAAATTTTTGAACCAATTAGTATATCGAAAAACGCTTTGGTATGAAAACGCACAACCAATAAGTGTTCTTTATGCAATAATAAAAAAAAAATCGGAAAATGGCGCATAGCTAATTTCTAAGGCGCAGCGACGACATACTACTTACCAATATTTTAGGGTGTTAAAACTAATGATGCCTCTGATGAATTTATATACTGATGTTTGCTAAAGGTAAGAGTTTCACATTTTTCTATTTCCCTCTTTTTCAATTTGTTGTCGTAATTCACAACCTTTGAGAACTTGTGTAAATTTGAGCTTTTCATCCTTTTAGGTAGAGTTGTTTTTGCTACATTTACATATTTCGAAATACTATTGAATTTTCGAAGTGAGAATGCTTTGTGGGAGTTCATTGTATATTCCAAGAAAGCATTTAACAACCAAAAGCAGTACTTTTCTGTGTGAGTGGAATCAATACAATTGGAGTCTCCATTAATTACTAAACGACCCATACTGTTCACATTACGCAAAATTTTTGAGAAATTATGTATTTTTGTATACATACTACGAATTTCATTATCTTCATCTACATTGTATTCAAGCAGAACTCTCTTGTTTAACATTGGATTTAGCTTATTTATATTTTTATTATTATCAGCAACGTCATTTGTGGTATCAGTATTAACAGTTTGAAACTCTCTAGAAATTGTGATATTCTTGCGATCGTTAGGCTGCATTTGAAATAACCCTATTACAGGAACTTTAATCTTAATTTTATTTGTTTGGGGGACTTCCACGTTATTGATAATCTGCAAATATTTAAAAGAATAAATAATGACAAAGAGTATATATGTATATAGATTTATATTATGCTACTCTTAAATCTCTCGAAAAAAAAGCGAAGTCGGTCAAACCAACGAGGGTAAAGGCTAAAGAGTTCCCATACGAAAAAAGTACACTCTTTGTTTCCCTTAACGTTTATATGGATTGTGATTCTGTTAATTCTGGTGAAGAATAAGAGAAACAAAAGGAAAACCGAAAAAGTTAACAGTGCACTGTTTTTATTGTTTCTTATGATTATTGATTAAAGCGGTAACAAAAACATCTTTAAGAATGAAATAAATAATCAATTTTAATTATATTTTCAATGTTGTTGTTTGCTTGTAAAACCGTTTTTATTAAATTTATTGTTTTCGCGACGTCCTTCATTTTCTCTCGTTCGCTGTTAAATTTCATCAAATTCTTTGTGTTTCTCTTCTCATTCGTGTGTGATATTTTTTTAGCAAACTACGGTCTCTTAAAACACCTTAATGGATACCCCCTGGTCAAACTCGATAAAAAAAATGTTCTCTTAAAAATGAGTTGGGTTGAAACATTTTGTCAATTTTGTTACAACATATGTGATGATAAATGATAAATTTGCCAGTTTATGGTGAAATTGTGCCCGTTTTGGGTTAAATTACGCGCAAATAAAAAAATTAAAGTGATTTCCTGACACCCAAATAATAACACCGATCTATTTGCAAAGTATTGAGATAGCATCAAGAAATATAAAAATCAAGTGTTTTCCCTGCCACTAAATTATGAGCCCTCATCACTGAAGAATTTTAAATTACTCTAAAAATAGACGATTCTTGGAGTTATTGTATTGTGGAGTCAAAAATTATTTAAATATTCACTCTTTTGGAATTTCTTTTTCAAAAACAAAATAATGTTATAGGAAAACAAGCGCGGGAATTCACCTTTTTAAAGCGTCCAAATTTAGTGCTTTGCCTGTACTTCTTTTTGTAAGACCGCGGTCTACTTGCGCTTTGCCAGTGCTTCTTTTTTGTTACCACACCTAATTTCCACCTGGGGAACTTAAATATGTGTACTATAAAATCGTACTCACTTTCGTAACTCAGAGAAAAAAGTGACAGGAATTAATGCTCGGGGACAAGTTTCCTTAAAATAATTTTTATAAAATTTTTCAACTTTCTGTTTGTGAGCAATAACATCCGAAAACGTTAATTTAAAATTACATCTATAAAAAAAGTGTTAGTGGATGACAACATATTGTAAACAATGTGTTTCTCTTTCTAGTTTAGTGTTATATTACCAACAGAGCTTCCAAATAAATAAATTTTTTAGATTTTTTTTTAGTTTTAAAGTATAAATTCTTAAATCGAATTTCAGATTTAAAAATATTAAAAAATATGCAATAAAGTGCAAAATATGCAAAAATATGCAATAAAAATCATAAAATATGTAATAAAATATGAACTTAAAAGCAAAATATGCAAAAATATGCATTTATAACAAAATATGCAAAAATATGCAACAACAAATCGATGCCATTTTTTTGCAAATTCTTTGATTCGGAAAAGTATTTGGTCAAAATCATTTTTGGGCCACTGACTACAAACATGCATTTGCATGAAAGTCCTTGCCCTGTTAATTATTATTATATTTATATTTTTGTTTGTTATACTTTTATACCAAAAAACTTTGTTTGCTGGTATAAATGTATACATACAAATATTTTATATTTGACAAATGTTTTCAAATTTTTTCAAAACTTCAAATTGTTTATCATTTTTTATTTTAATTGTTATTTCCTGATGATGCTACACATTGGAGTAGCGAAATATTGAAATAAAAAACAAAACCTAAAGCTCAAGAAAATTGTGGTGTTAAAATTGAAAAAGAAGGTTAAATAACCCTACGGGGAATGAGGAGTCAGTTGCCCTCCAAGGACATATCCCGTGACCGGTCAACCGAAGGCATATTACTAAATTAGTACAAATATGAACAATAGAAAATGAATTAATTTTCTAAGTATTTTCTGATCCGTTATTTTCACTGTTGCTTTTAAAAAAAACTTGACCGATACCTAAATAAAAACAAAATTCGCGGCATATTTTTAAAAATATTTTTTATTTATTTTACTCTTTTATTTATTTTTAACTTTATTTTTTCACGATTTGCTTATTTTAGCTGTTATTTTAAATTTCTATAATGTTTTGCTAAGAAATTTTATGTTTTGTATTTTCAACGTTTTTTTAATGTTAAAGCTGTTTTAGTTTTAACAATTGATATTTCATTTAACTTTTCTTTGTAACTTAAGGGGAATTTTTAAAATTTTTATTTATATTATCAGAGGTTTTGAGGTAGTTTTCTAATTTTTAATTGATTTTTTAATTTAATTATGGCCAACGCAAAAAACAAGTCAACTGCCATTAAGGGACCTATCCCATGACCCGTCAATCGGGGGCATATTCAAGACACTTCCACCATATTTGTGTGTGTGTTAATGTTGTTTTATTTTCTATTTTTTTCTTTTCCATGTTTTTTTTATTTGCTGTGTGTGTTTGTTTTTTCTTTCTCTTTTTTATTTGAACAGAAACGAAAAACATATAACTTAACCATCAGCCAGCCATCACGCATAAGCAACGTTAGCTCAGACGGTAGAGCGTTTGCCTTACAAGCAGAAGGTTGTGTTATCGAGCCCTACTTCAACGCCAAGTAGATTATTTTTAATTCTTAATTTTTTATTAGTTTATTTGAAAAGCTATTTTTAGACACACCACCTTACTGCCACAATGTGTCTAAACTGTGGCAATTGGTCATTTCCAATGACAACGCCATGTTAAAGTGATATGTCTCTTTCAAACAAAAAGACCGATCAGCGACCGGTCTCCGCCCCCTTGGGACCTATCCTGCTTGTCATTTGGGACCGGTCCCTTTCCCCGTAGGGAAACTACAAAAAAATTTAATTTTTTTTATTTTACAAAAGTTTTTTATTGCCGCCACCGGGGATCGAACTTGCGACCTCACGATTGCTGGTCTAGCGCTCTACCGCTGAGCTATTCTTTGACTGGCATAAAACACCACTTTGTTAATGCGAGATATTATTCTCTTCAATAAAAGTACTTATTAAACAAGTGTAAAAGGTGCACTCCAATTTAATATTGGTTTCAGTACTCTTTTTACAGGTAAATAAAAATCAATTTCTCCCCATTTTTTTTTATATACATATTTTTAAAAATTTAAAAATTAAAAAAATATTGAATTTAAACAAATTAATTATAAATATTAATAAAAAAAATTAATAGAATAAAAAAAAATAAAAAATATTGGTCCCGCCGGGAATCGAACCCGGGACCCTCGGTTTGGAAATGCCAAATGATACCAAAATCACTTTTTACGATCACTTTTAGGCAATTACTCTTTAGAAGTTATACTTAAGTGATTTTTTGGATGTGGTTCAGAAGTAATTCTAAAAAAGCTGTAAAAATGTTATAACGGATACTTAGGAAGCAATGAAAGAAGTGATTTTTTGAACTTGTTCAGAAGTAATTCTAAAAAAGCTGTAAAAATGTAATAACGGATACTTGGAAAGCAATGAAAGAAGTGATTTTTTTGAAGTTGTTCAGAATAACTTCTAAAAAAGCAGTAAAAATACACTAACAGATACTTGTGAAGCATTAAAAAAAGTAGTTTGGGAAGCACTACTTGCAATTTTTTTTGCTGGGTTTTTAATACAGAAAACAAATAGCTACTTTTGCAAATTTTTGAACCAATTAGTATATCGAAAAACGCTTTGGTATGAAAACGCACAACCAATAAGTGTTCTTTATGCAATAATAAAAAAAAAATCGGAAAATGGCGCATAGCTAATTTCTAAGGCGCAGCGACGACATACTACTTACCAATATTTTAGGGTGT